>JARWLC010000005.1:123085228-123417728 GCA_033318265.1 Phyllotis vaccarum | reverse complement strand
TCATTCTTTTCTCCTCCATTATTTTATTGACCTTCTGCTTTTATCCAATTAAAACATCCCATCTTCCCCTTTAAGTTACTTATACTCCAGAGTACCTTGCTAGTTTTCTGGTTTCTGTAATTATTCTGGGTTATATACATGCAAAGATTTGGAGCCAAGAACTACAGAGAGAGAACATACATTGTTGGTTTTCCTGGGACTAGGTTACCTCAATCATTATAACATTTCTAGTTCCATCCATTTACCTCAAAATAAATTTATTTATTTACTTTGGGTTTTTTGTTTTGTTTGTTTGTTTGTTTTCCCTAGCACCCATATCACATGATAGATGAAATTTTAAAATCATTATTTTTCTTGAAGAAATACAGTAGCCATAAAAAATAATAAGATCATGTTGCTGAGCTAAAATTTCAAAACAAAATGCAGTATTCTGTGCACAAACTGTAATATCTAAAGTCTTTTTTCCTGAGATATTTCAGACATTCCCTGTGGACTTCCATAACACTTATGCTATGTGTTTCTAGTTACTTAGCTTCTTGCTCTTTCTTCTTGACATTTTACAATAGAAAATATATCACAATAGAAGACACCATCTGTGGGTTTGGAAAGTACTCGATAGCTGTGTGACAGACAACTAAATGGATATTGCAGGAATGTTTTAAATAGTGGATGATCGACCCTAATAAATTTGACCTAAGGATACTTTTAGAACTCTGCCTTATTTACAACAAGCCAGCAGCTTTCCTATAAAACACATCATCACTATATCTTTATTTCACTATTTAAACATAATTTTCAAAAGGGAGAGGTCTCATGGTATGTTTGCTTTTATAATCTTCAATTTTTTAGGGAACATGTTTAGTACATTGCTCATCGATTTTTCTGTGCTAGAAAAAAAATAATCTATGCTTCAAGAACAAATTTATATTGAGTGAAAACCCATTAAGCCATAAAAGAGCATAAAGATTTTATCATGGGTTTCCAGTGTTCTAAGACACTTTAGAAAGAGGGGAAAAGGTTGATCCATTCATAGCTCTACCTTTCTATTTTCCTAGCAAGTCCAGAAAGCATCATCATTTTTCAGAAAATATACTCAGTATATATTTCTAGTGGCCAATGCTTTTCTTTCTTTATTTTGTTTCTTTTCTTAACTAAATAATTAATTTACTTATTTATTTATTATATTTACTTATAATAATAATTTACTTATTTATTTTACTTCCCCATTAGAGTTTCCCATCCCTCCTCTCCTCCAAGTTCCTCCCCCTACCTACCCCTCTGTCCCCACCTTCCAATCCACTTCTCCTCTGTTTCTGTTCGGTAAAGGGCAGGCCTCCCAGGGACATCAACAAAAACATGGCATATCAAGTTGCAGTAAGAATAAGCACCTCCCCATATGTATGCCCCCTGGGCATACAAATAATCACATAGAAGCTTACATTCATTTCATGCTGATCAGCCTACAGCTCAGGTATGTTGCTAGCTAGTTCTCTCATCTTAACCCATTTCCATTTTTTTTCTATTTAGCCATGTGGCTTGGTATCTTTGCGCAGAGCAGCATTAGACTTCTTTCCTTTGTGTCTGCTGGTGTTTCTACTCTGCTCTTCCTGTTCCCAGAGTTTTCTTAGTCTAATAGTCCCACCCACACTTCCTGTCTGCTTCTGGATAATCAGCATTTTATTAAACCAGTAGGAGGGACAAATATTTACAAGGTACAAGAACATAATCCCATAGCAAAGGACCAAGTTATACAACTGTTACATACATGCAAAGTCCTAAGTTAGTCCCATGCAGGCTCCCTGGTTTAATTTCTCTGAACCACTATGAGTCCCAGATTAGTTGATTCCATGGGTTTTCTTGTGATGTCCCTGACTTCTCTGGCTCCCACAATTTTTTCTCTTCCTCTTACACAGGATTCCTTGAGCTCCACCTAATATTTGTGTTAGACCTCTGCATCTGTTTCTATCAGTTGCTGAATAAAGCCTCTCTAATGAAAACTGGGCTAGATACCAATACTATCGCATTTTATAGGCAGGAAAAACTGTAGGTCAAAAGTTATGTGGCTGAGTTGGTGTTCCACCACTCTACTAGAAGTATTGCCTGATCACAAGAGATGACCAGTTCAGGCTATGTATCCACTGTTGCTAAGACTATTACCTGGCGTTGTTCTTGTAGATTCCTGGATGATTCTCTTGTGCTTGGTTTCTACCTGACCTCTAAATGCCCTCTGTCTCTAGGAATATCTTTCAGTACTTCCACCATTCCCCCCACCACCACCACACAACCTGATTGCCCATGTTTCCATCTCTATCCCAGCCTGCAGTCCACACCTGAAATCTATTTCTCCTTCCCAGGGAGATCTAGTCATTCCTCCATGAATCTTTCTTGTTATCCTGCCTCTCTGGGTCTATGGATTGTAGAAGGGTTAGCCTTTTTTTTTTTTTCCAGCTAATAGCATCCACTTATGAGTGAGTACATACTATGTTTTTCTGGGTCTCACTTTACCTTACTTAGGATGGTTTTTTAAATAGTTCTATCCATTTGCTTCCATGCTCATGGATAGGTAGAATTAACACAGTTAAAATGGCCATCTTATCAAAAGCACTATACAAATTCAGTGCGATCCCCATTAAAATCTCAACACAATTCTTTACAGACCTTGAAAGAACAGTACTCAACTTCACATGGAGGGAAAAAAGCCAAGGATAGCTAAGACAGTATCATCATCTCTGATTTCAAGCTCTGCTACAGAGCTATAGAAATAAAAACGGCATGGTATTGGCATAAAAAGACATTGGTGGACCAATGGAATCATATCAAAGACCAATATGCAAATCTACAAACCTATGGAGACTCAATTTTCAACAAAAAGCCAAAATTATACAATGGAGAAAAGCATCTTTTATAAATGGTGTTGGCATAACTGGATGTCTACACCCAGAAGATTGGAAATGGATCTATTTTTATCACTCTGCACAAAAATCAAAGCCAATTATATAAAAGACCTCAGCATAAATCCAGATATATTGAATATGATAGAAAAAAAGCGCAAAATAGCCTGAAATTCATTGGTACAGAAGACATCTTTCTGTAAAGGACACCAATCATATAGGCACTAAGATAACTAAATGGGACCTCACGACTTACACCTATCAGAATGGGTCAAATCAAAACTACAAATGGCAGATCGTACTGGAGAGGATATAGGACAAGGGTAATGCTTCTCTGCTGCTGGTTTTAGTGGAAATGTGTACACCCACTGTGAAAAATGATATGGCAGTTTCTCAGGAAACTGAGAATCACTCTACAAGATCCAGCTATACCACTCCTGGGTATATATGTTGTATGAGGTTTCTGGCTCAGAATTTCCAGTCTAGCCTCATGGCCCAGACTTTCTGGCCTACAGTCCCATAGTTCCACTAAAACATACAGACATTTATATTAGTTGTGCACTGATTGACCTGGGTCCTAGGCTATCCTCTGTATCTGTGGCATCTCTGGTGTCTCTGTGGCATTTCTGTTCTATTCTTGCTGTTCGCAGAGTTTTCTTGTCTGGTAGCCCTGCCTGCACTTTCTGTCTGCCTTTGGCGGCCAATCGGTGTTTTTATTAAACCAGTAGGCAGGACAATTATTTACAATGGAACAACACATAATCCTACTACATTTTCCCTTTTCTCTTTCTAAAGCAAGAACCACAAATCTAATTTCCTTTGTATATTTTTTCACTATTATCTATAACAACTTGTAACCAACACCGTAAACAAAGAAAAATATCCATAATCCATTTTTTGGGGGAATGTGGGCATTGTGCTCTAGGATACTTTCTACTGAATTTGGGCACTGGCAATCCCATGAGGACTCAAAGAAAAAAATAGGATTATAGACAAATCCCAAGTGAAGTAGTCTGTAAGACTCAGTAAACTCAGTCAGTCTCCTTGAAGTAGTTTAGGATACAGAGCTCAGAGGAAACTTCAACAGAGGTGCTCTGAAGTGCTGACTCATCTGGGCCATCCTTTACAGTAGGAGACTCTTGGGGGGAGAAGGGTCTTCCTTCATCAAACCTATTGTCTTTTACCAGGAATAAATCCATAGCTTCTCATTTTCTGTGGAAATAAAAAGAAATCCCTTCTCCAAAGTAGCATGTCTTTTGATTTCAATTTTAAGTTCAACTCATTTACAAAATACATAGGTTGAATTACTCCAAGAGCATTTATAATCAAATGTCTTTTAGCAGCTTTTTCTACTTCATACTTAGTCACAAAACTTAAAGACAAGACAATAACATACGGTATCCAGATGCTCTATATTTTCCATCTTTACATGGCTTATTACTATTTTATTTTACTCTTTTAAGGGCCTTCTCTACCCTTTTTCTTTTTCCTTTCTCTCTTGAGCCTGTGTGTGTGTGTGTGTGTGTGTGTGTGTGTGTGTGTGTGTGTGTGTGTGTGTATGTGTGTATAACACACTCTAAACCATTTAGAGATTTTTTTGAATCTGTCTTTACTGTATATCTCTTATTTCTTACCTGTTCCTGTTACTGACCATATCTTTGCTTGACTAGGGTGGCTAACTTCACCCAGCTTCCTCTATTTCTTTCTGTTTCTGACCACACCTTTAATCTGTCAAGGTGTGGCTAAGGATTAAAGGCTTCACTAGAATATCTAGCTGGCTCCACCCCGTTCCTACTCTAGCTTCATAGGATTTATCTTTTTAGCAGAGGTGCTGGTAGAACCCACAATTACCACTCTGGGGAATTTAAGGGTCTATAATCATCAAGTAAAGCACTGCTGTCTGCTGCTCATTAACTCCATTTAAGTAGTTGGCAATAGGGCCTCTTAAAAGATTCACAAGTGTTTTGTCTCTAAGGCTCTCTTAAAATAAAAGCTGTGCCTCTGCTTGCCTCCACAAATAGAGCTTGCCCAATCAATGCTGCTGCTACTAAGAATCAGTCTTTGACTCTGTTTCCTTTTTGTCTATATTAGCAGAAACCTTAAATACACCATATTCAGCTCCTTGGTTACACTGAGGCTCAGGAACTGGCCTTGTTCAACTTACGTTACAAGCAGCACACGCACCATTTTGTAATTTAATCCAATACACCACTCAGTCTCTTTATCACGGTCCAATTGAGAGACACAACTCTGAAGCTGTTTTTGGCTCTGTTTCTGTGCTCTAGGTTGTTTTTAAGCTTTCTTTGGCTTTATGTGGGTATATTCACCCACACTGGGCTGCCATTTGTTGTATAAGGTTTCTGGCTTGGAATTTCCAGTCTTGCCTTGTGGCCCAGACTTTCCGGCCTACCCTCATGGCCCAGACTTTTCGGCTTGCAGTCCCATAGACCCATTGAAACACATGGACACTTATATTAATTGTATTCTGATTAACCTGGGGCCCAGGCATATAACTTGGTAGCTCTTGCTCTTAATCTAACCCATTACTCTTATTTTGTTTAGCCATGAGTCAGTTCCTTTTCTCAGAGCAGCATAGTTGTACTCTGCATCTGTGGCATCTCTGGTGTCTCTATGGCATTTCTGTTCTATTCTTCCTATTCCCAGAGTTTTCTTAGTCTGGTAGTCCCATCCACACTTTCTATCTGTCTTCAGACAATCAGTGTTTTTATTAAACTAGTAGGCGAGACAATTATATCTAATGTAACAACACACAATCCCACTACACGTATATCCAAAAGATACCATACCACAAGAACACTTGATCAACTATGTTCATAACAGCTTTGTACATAATAGCCAGAACCTGGAAACAACCAAGATGTCCTTCAAATGAGGAACTGAAGAAAGAAATGTACATTTAACAATTTAGTATATACTCAGCTGTTGAAATGCTTTTTTTCTTAATGGTCAAAAGAATGCAGCCTCTGCTCAGGCTTCCTTTTTCAGACACAGACAAACTCTCTGTTGGGCTATTACCTGTAAGTCCAGATGGCAGAATTCACAGCACCAGAACATGGGAACGTGTCTACAGAGTCTACATCAAAGGAATACCATCTCCTGTCCTTACTGGCTTCCTTGCTTCCTGACTAGAACAGAAAGTTTGGCTCTAGCCTCTTCCTATGAACTTCTCTCACCTCCACGGTAAGCACCAGTTCACTTACCAGGTCAAGGGCAGCTAATATGGCCTTGAGGAATTAAATCAGGCCAGTTGGAAGGGTCACAGCCCAACTGAGGCTGTAACAATTTTATAGAGAGAAACCGGGCTTTTATACCTTTACCAGAATCATAATATAATGGCAGTTGCCAGAATCAATTCAGTTGTAGTTGCCAGGATACAATGAAGTTTGCAAGTCATACATAGTACACAAGATTAATGTCTAAGACCAATTTTCCGGTCATACTTCTTTGACTACTAAGGAAACAGAGAGAGAAACACGACGTGGGTTGAATGCTTCACTGCCTAAGGAAGAGCATCCATCTCTGAAGATCTGGAAGGCCTCATGCATCTCAAAACAGCTAGGCCAGGTCAACTCCATGATTAGAAGGCTTGGAGTGACACCTCAGAAGGAATTAGAAGAGTCTCCCTCTTCTGTCACATGGGCTCTGAGTCTCTGAAAAGAGGCCAAGCATGCTATGCGTCTCTGATGCTGTTCAACCTGAACTTTTCTCCAAACTCGGCCATGCAGATGTCTTCCTGTCTGCTATGGCATTAAAAAACAAAACAAAACAAAACAAAACAAAACAAAAAACAAAAACAAAAACAACAAAAAAAAAACCTCTTCTAGTAAACTCCTTAGTCTCAGTTCATCTATCTGGGTCCTCTTAAACTGTCCATGCTCTCTAAAACCTAACAGTGGTATTTGAAGAGGATGTGCACTGGTGTTCTTATTCTGCCTGGGCTTAGAAGTCACCACGTCTCTCCTCCCTGCCCCCTCCTCTCTTTTCCCTCTCCAATCGCTCACTCCCACTTCCTGCATGTTGCTTGCTGCTTGGACTTCTATTCGCTCAAAAGAACTTTTAAAGACAGTAACTGTTGCTGAATATTATTTTAACTAGGAAAATATCTGTTATGTGTGTTTATAATTCATTTGTTAGTGATGTAAAGATGTATTGTACATTGTCTCTCCTTGCCTGCCTATGTCACCTGGTTGATCTACTAAAAAGCTGAATGGCTACTAAGTAGAGGGATAGGTGAGGCTTCTGGGCTGAGAGAATAAATAGGAGGAGAAATCTAAGCAGAGAGAGAAGGAGGGAAAAAAGGGGGGATGAGGGGAAAAGAGATGGACATATTCAGGGCCTGAAGCCAGGCAGCCACGAGCCAGCCGGACACACGAAGGAACACAAGTAAGGTCTACAGAAGGGATGAAAGATAAAGGCCCAGGGATTAAATTAGAAGAGCTAGCAAGAAATGAGCCCAAGATAAGCCAGAGCATTTATATCTAACAACAAGTCTCTTGTGTCATGAAAGCAAGAAAACTAAGAAAGCTTAGTACAAGGAACAGAATAAAATCAAGCAATGACAGCAGCAAGCATCACTTGCATTATGTTAAAAATGCTCCAGGTTTTAAACTTGTCTAAGCCCAGCATGCACATCTAGGTCAACTGAGACTTGTGTTAAGTGAATTGCAGCATCAGGAAAGGTTGCAGATTTGTGATATGGCTTCTTTTCCTGTCTTAGAAACAAGGCTTTATTAAATTGTTTGAACTGTTACTTGAGTATGTCTCTGAGTAGGGGAACTTTGTAACAAGTAGTGTTTCCCAATGACAACGCACTGCCTCCATGATTCATAAGTCAGAGATTTTCCTTCTAAATGTGTTTAACAACTCCATATTAGGACAATTATAGGACTCAATAATGATTATCTGTACATGATTTTATACCTTATCACTGGGTGTTTGATGGGAGAGAGTGAAAATAAGGTTATGAACAATACATTTAGCTCTCTACCTTGATGAATCAGAGGGATATTCTCTCTAGTCAAGATAAGAGACATAGACTAAGTTGACCGCATCACTATCCATCAGTGCCTAAAATTCAGAGGCAAGAAAGGCTAGTGGGAAGTGAAATAATCAGGTTAAGCTTAAACGGAAGTTAGAACATTAGTCAGTGTGACAGAAGTAGCAGGAAGTAGTTGAACATCCAGAAGAACCCATTGGCCAGGTCCTGAAAACCAAAGAGCCAATGTAGGAAGGCTCAGAGGTGAGCACTGTGCTCAAGACACCTTTTTAGGTGTACTGAGGAGATTTCATGAATTATACTTATTCTTATTACCTTTATTCTACTATCAGAGCCAACGAAGTAGACACTATTTTAAAATACTCGAATTTTAAGACTTTTGCAAAAATACCTACCTCCCAAGATTTTATCATGTTAATAGAACCACAATGGCTTCTGGTAGTCCACTGCCTTTACTTAGAAGCTATTGGAAGCTTTGGGTACCAATCTGACTTGTGTGTTTTGCATTGGCATTGGCAAGATTGGGCATAAAGAAACAAAAAAAAATCAATATTGGTGGGAATGGAGCAACTAAAAGAACAACAATGGGCGTGGAGAGATGGCTAGATGGGTAGAGTGCCTGTTATACAAGCAGGGGCATGTCTACATCTCCAAAACTCATACATATCTGTAGTCCAACCAGCACTAGTAGGGCAGAGATAGGCAAATCTCTGAAGCCAGTTGGCTAAGCAGTCTAAGTAATCAGTGAACTCAAAGCTCAGTGAGCAACCTCAACTGAAAAATTAATGCTAAGTTAAAGAAAGAATGTAGCCTCTGGGTGGGTACATCAGCCTCTGGCCCACCGTACACATGCACATAAGTCCATACATTCAACCTTACACACACACACACACACACACACACACACACACACACACACACACACACACACTTCAATATGTGATTTCATTTGTTTCCATAATGAAGACCTTGTCTTTTCTTCTTCAAGTTCCCATAAATCAACCCAACCTGGAATCAGCTGTACCAAGGCCTTGCTATGTAAAGGATTAAATAGCTATAAAATGGTGTACTGATATTTTAAATACAGAAAAATGTTGGACAATCTATTTATGGATCACCACACCACACCACCTCTGTTTTATTTAAACAAAGTAAATGAACTTGAAATCTTATTAGAATAAGAAGGCAACAAATAGGTGTCAGTTACATATGAGGTAGATATTCAGTGCTGATTTCATGAGTTCGGAGGTTAACTGTTGAAGGGTGAGTCCACAGAACCTGCATATTAAGTATACTATAATAAAAAGCAAGACCACAGATCATATTCTCATTAGCAAAACCTCCTCATCTTTATAATTTCTGTGAAACCCTGTTTTGAGTAACCTTTGACATTTCAACAGAGGGAGAAAAACAGGCTTTGGCTGACATTTCTAGCAAAATTTGGTCCTTTGTCACCATTAAAGAGCAAGTAATGAGTGGGTACTCTGAGGCAGACAGCAGGGGAAGTTCTTGACGTCTGTTTCACATCAGCTAAGGCTGGCAGGTAATGCCCTAACCCTGCCACTATTTTGTTAAGAAGAGAAAATGTGCTGTAAATCCCTTCAAAATTAAAAATAAGGACCAGTTTTCCCACCCCAACATTTGTTAATTCAACTAAAATAACTTCTTATAGAATAGTTAAGGCAGGTCTTAGACCCATATTTTTCTCTACCCAATTACTGGAAATCTTTTCCTTTATTTATTTATTTTTCTCTCTCGGCTTCCTGATGACAGCCCTGGAGAGGAATGTGTATCTTCTATACAGACTAAGTGAGTAATGAATCATACTAAACTTGTGACTAACATCCCCCACTCAATATAAGGCAAAGAAAAACAAGTGAATAAAAAGATAATGTCAACCAAATCGAACAAGATTATTTATTTTCAACAGCTAAAGAGAATTGCAGTCAAAACCCAAGGTGAGTGTCCTGGTCCTGGTACTGCTGTCACACTCTGAGACACCAGGTCACTGAATTGCCAATCAATGCAATACTATGCCACCTATTTGATTTCAGCAATTGCTCTGCCAATTTCAATCAGTAGATCACCAATTCAGCCTGCAAGGTCAAGAGACAGTAGTCAATACCCTTTGAATGAAGAACTAAATCCGAGGTACAGTGAGCTACCCCTGAAGAATTCCAAGGACACAATTCTAAAAAGCATTTGTGGGTAGCCAGGGGAGAGGGCAATGAAAGGAAGGAAAAGAAACAGCTTTTCCAAACAAATCCAATATATTTCAAGTCAATTTCAAAGGGTTAGCAAAGGTCAGTAATTGTGTCAGAAACTGGAAAATCTTGCCAATGTTAGGCAAGAAGGTTTTGATGTAAAAGTCAATTGCTTATTGTCTTTACGAAATGGATGCAAAAAACCAGATTTGTGTGTGTGTGTGTGTGTGTGTGTGTGTGTGTGTGTGTGTGTGTGTGTTTGTGTTTTCACAGAATCTAAAAGAGGGTGTTGGGAAGGGAACTTTCTGGAACCTAGTAGCCTCTGGTTGATCTTTCCCCACACACCTCTCTCTCTCTCTCTCTCTCTCTCTCTCTCTCTCTCTCTCTCTCTCTCTCTCTCTCTCTCTCTCTCTCTCTCTTCCTCTGCTAACCATCAGTTTACCCTATCTTCCCATAAGATTTTCTTTCTGTTATTCCACACACAAGTAAGATTCCACAGTACTGATTTATCTGTGTCTGGCTTCTTACCTTGAGCATCATAATCTCCAGTTCCATCCATGTTTATACAAATGAAACTATTCCATTATTTTTAAGGCTAGTGTTTCACCATGCATTCGCACCATGGTTTTTTTCTACCCATTCATCACTTGACTACAATCAATTATATCTTACTTAGTATGTCAAGTGCTATAAAAATGGATTTTCTGGAAGTTTTTAAACATAAAATGATGTTTGAAGAAGACACATTTAATGTGATTTAAATATTATACAAAGGAGGCTGAGGTATGATAACAGTCAATGTGAGGACAAACTGGGTTTCATTTTTTTTTAAGTATATGCTATATCGCTGTATTAAAGCATCATATGGTAGCATTACTGCCCCTGCTGTCTCCTTTACAGAAATATAGAATCACCTGGGAAGAGAGAATCTCAGCTGAAACATTATTTCAATCATACTGGCCCGCTGTCACTGTGGGAGGCATTTTCTTAGATTCTAATTGATGTAGGAGGGCCCTGGTTATTCTGGGTGGTACCAACAGTAGGCAGATGGGCCTGGACTACATAGCTAAGCTCACTGGGCAGGCCAGGAGGAAATAACTTCCTCCATGGTTTCTGCCACAGAGTCTTGCCTTGTTTTCCCTCAGGGATGAACTGTTATCTGAGTGTAAGATGAATTTTTTTTTCCCTTCAAGGTTGATTTTGATGATACAATGTTTATCAGTGCAACAAAAAAGCAAAGCAGAAGAGGATACCATTGGCATGTACAATTCTTTACATTTGAATACAAAAGGCAAATCTGACTTAGGTAGTTATTATATATAGCTCCCTACAGTGATAAAGTGAAAAGTTAAGTGTTTGAAGAGGAAGCACATTTGTTTCTGGATTTGAGCTTCCATCCTTCCCAACCTTGATGGAAAGAATACTTGCCAAGTTCTCGTAATCCCGAGGACCATAAATGGAACTAAGGAGTGTTGGTGACCCATAGTAGAGGGCTTGCTTAATTTAGAGCCTTAAAGAATTCTTAAAGTAGACATGGAAAAATAGCTCAGGAGTTAAGAGTGATTGTTCTCTACAGACCTGAATTCAGTTCTCAGCACTCACACTGGGGCATACAACTGTCTATAACTCCAGCTCACAAAGGCTTGAACACCCCCTTTGGATTACCTATAGATATACAGATACACACAGAGACATATAGATACACACACATACACACAAACATGCACACACATGTATTCCCTCAGACACATGCACATAAGTAAAAATAAATATTTTTCAGATTCTAAGAGGTAAATACTGTTATCCTTAGCAGATGATGACGAAATAAGACTAACAATTCTTAAAAATAAGTATTATGACATCAGGGAGAAACTAAGAACCAACATAGAAGGAATCTAAGTCACTTCCTAACGTGCCTGTGTAAGGCTCTTGGGCTTAATTAGCTGATGGCTGAAGAGAGGGACAAACTTTCAGAGAGAGACCAACCATGTCTAATCATGAAGAATGAGAGAGATAGCCCCCATTGGGAGACACTACATGGTGGAGAAGAGAAGAGAATAAGTAGATAATATAAACAGGAGTGAATCAATTCAAGCAGGGCTGGAACTGAGGTTCTAGGAGCAGTGGTGAGAGAGACAGAGACAATGACTTCATCCAAAATTCAGTGGCAAAGATTATTAAGCAATAGGGATAGAATGCCTACAGGAGTGACTCAAAGACTGTCATCCTGTTATTCCTAAACCTGGAGCTATTGTGAGGACTAAAACAAAGTCATTTCTGTATCATTTGAACTAATTTATTATTTGTAAGAGCAACAACAAACAGAATCAAAAGCACGGGTGTGAACTAGAATCGACGGATCCAGGAAATAAGTGTGTGAGACATTTCAGGCTTTTGAGCTGCTGTGATAAAATGAATAAGACACAGTCTCTGTCTTCAGCAGGTCCCCACTTGGCAAGAGAGACAGGAGGGCATGGCAAAATGCCCAAATCACTTTCCTGACCACAGTGGAGACAGATGTGTCTAAACACAGTGGAGGCTGAGAATTATGTGCCAGGGAGCCAAGGGGACATAAAATGCAAGGATCTGGCTGGTGCTGGCAAGAAAGGATAGGCTTAAGGATATGGGGATGAGAGAGAGTCAGTGGAGGCAGGAAAAACAGAAAAGGTGGGACTTCTGAGAGATGCCAGGTTCTGAGGACACAGAGTAAGTGTAGAGAGAAGAGAAGCGAAGTGTGATTCTAGCCTTTCAAAGAAGACTCACACTGACATACTTGTGCAGAAAAACCAGTGTTCCTTAACATTGTTTTAAACTGTCACCAACATTACTAGTTGAAATTTTATCTAGAAGCAATTTTAATATAAGTTTTAAAAATACCTTCTTTTATTTATGTGTGTGTACATGTACTTGGTACCCATGGAAGCCGGAAGAAGGTTGCAGGTCCTTAAGAGGCTAGAGTTACAGGCAGTTGGAATCCACCAGACATAGTGCTGGGAAGAAAAAAAAAAAAAAAGAAAGAGAGAGAGAAAAAAATCAAAAACAAAAACAATAAAAAAAAATAGACCTCTGGAAGAAGTGTGTGTAGTTCTAACCACTGGACCACCTCTCCAGCCCAAAAGATTTTTATATTCCTGACACAATGTGAATTTCACAGAAATTGTTCTCTCTCGTTTAAGAGCGGAAGTGTTCCTTGGCATTATATCTTACCTTCTACCCTTCAAACTGGAGCTCTCAATGTAGGAATCTTTCATGTAGAAATCATTTGATTAGTCTAGACTGCAAAAGATGAGCTTGTAGACAAATCCCCACAAGTGGTATAATTTTCTTCTGCGGAGATAGAGGTGGCAATTGATTTTAGTGTGGAGTAAAGTTCTTCCCACTGACACAAACTATTGTTTAAAATAAAATTGTGGGAAGACCCAAAGAAGTATACAATAAGAGATATGTATGGCCAACAGTACAGTTCAGATCTATCGGAAGCTACTAACAACCATCCTTCATGTAAGTTCTAGGATGTAACTTGTAAGGATTACAAAAATTAAAGGTAAAAATGTCCTTTTATTTCTTACAAACTGTGACTGAAGTAGCAGTCTTAAATTATCTCTGATTTCTATGAAAGTTAAAATGAGATACTGGGAAATTTTATAATAAATCAAAACAACAACATAAAACCTGATTTTTTTTTTATTTAAAAACAACTTTGCCCACTCATCTGCTTGGATGCCAGAAAGGGAAACTGTGAATCTTGAAAATTCCCCTGTAGTTGATCAACTTCCTGACCCAACTAAAAGTGATTGTGCTAATAAAATTGTGTTGTGGTGTATAAAGAGATTTCTATCATTATTGCTGCAGACTGGAAGAATACTGAAGTGCAGGCCTGAAATGGTATACAGTTTTCACAATCAGGGTCAGGGAGAATGCCATTCTGCAGCTGAGAACAGGAATTCATGAAATGGATGGGATAAAACAAATGTACACACCGTATTTCAGGATTGTTTCTTGATTTCTGATGAGAAAGTGAAGAACCTAAAGTGTAAAGAAATGACTGAATGAGTATTGGTCAATGTTGCTTATACACGTTTAAATGCACACAGAAAAAAGAAATCTTGACAATTTTGGGAGAAAATGAATATTTTTAGAATGTAAGGACGGTTATCATCAACAAAGGACACTCAAAATGAGTAGGATGCTCTTGAAGGTCAATCAACCCTGTAATTTAAAATCCATTTTCCCTGGGAAAGAGAAGTATGATTGAATATGTTATTCAGTGTAGCTTCCAATGTTTCAGGCCAATAAGGAGAGATCGCAGGGTCAAGACAATCAATATAGACACCCAGACTCACCTCACAATAGCTAATCAGCAAAACATGACCCCAAAAGACATCTGGCTTTCCCTGAGATCCAAAAATCGGATTCAATCCACTTGCTACATGATTAAACCCTAAGTGTTCTGCTTCTGAAGACTATTGCTGAGAGGCTACTTAGAGAGTCATCCTGCAGGAAATATTGCAGTCAGTCAAGAATAAAGACACAAGAAAAACTGCATTTGACTTTTGACCCAAGTCCATTTTACCATTTCATGAATGAAATAGAAAATGTTCTAGGCTGTAGGTAGACTAGGGTAGTATTATTAACACATACACACACACACACACACACACACACACACACACACACACACACACACACACACATACACACACGCATGCAAAGAGAATATCCTACTGCATAATGGCTATGGAAAGATTATTAAATATTTTATTTTGTTAATTTCTACTTGTTTAATTATTTCACCTACCAAGTACTACCATGATGGTTAGCTTTTTGTCAACTTCACAGAAGCTAGAGTCATCTGAGTGGAGGGAGCCTCAGTTGAGAAAATGGATCTGTTAACTGGCCTATAGGCAAGTGTGTGGAGGCATTTTATTGATTAATGATTGATGTGGGAGGGTTCAGCCCACAGAGGGCAGTGCCATCCCTGCACAGGTGGTTCCCCAGCGTATATGAACGCAGACTGAGCTGGACATGTTGACGTACTCCTTTAATCCCAGAACTCGGGAGTCAGGGCCAAGAAAACTACAGAGTTGGAGACCAATCATAACTGCTTAGAGAGACCTTGTCTCAAAAAGGAGGAGGAGGAGAAAGAGAAAGAGGAGGAGGAGGAGGAGGAGGAGGAGGAGGAGGAGGAGGAGGAGGAGGAGGAGAAGGAGGAGGCAGAGGCAGGCTGAGCAAGCCGTGAACACTGAAGCAATAAGCAGCAGCCCTTCCCTGCCTCTGCTTCAGTCACTACCTCCAGCCCTCTGCTGCTTGAGTTCCTACCTTCTCTGCATCTGTCAGTCAAATAAGCCTCTTCCTCCCAGGTTTATCTTGGTTGTGATAGAAAGCAAACTAAAACAATGACTAATAGTCACTGTGAACTAGTCTACTCGTTACTTGTTTAACTAATAGCATTTATGTAAATTATACAATTTCAAATAAACTTTAATTTTCATGAAGACACATTAATTATTCAATTACATATTGCTATGCTCCTCCTCTTTGATGGGATTATTAATTAGGTTGCCTGCTAACAACTTATTCATCTTACATCTACTCTGAAATTTGGTTCTGCCATGAACTAGTAAGGTAGTCTAAGTCAGGCACTTAACATAGCTCTGTTAATGCTCTTTATCTTGGTTCTGCCATGAACTAGTAAGGTAGTCTAAGTCAGGCACTTAACATAGCTCTGTTAATGCTCTTTATCTTGAAAGTAATTACAAGTAGTCATAGTTCCTATGCCTTCATCAGGTGATGGGTAGAGGCACTGACTGACCCATCATAAATGACCATCAAGTGTCATCTTTTCCTGAAGCCCAAGTGTTCCATGTGAAACTGAAGAGCTATAACCTGGCCTTCCAAGGCGAGTTGTGGTTATTTTAAGGTTCAATGTCACTGGCTTCAGAGACCTCAGACCTTGGTCCTTGTAGCAGTTCCCTATTAAGGCTTTTCAAGGTTCCCAGTGAAGATTCAAGCTTAAGTTAAATCATTTCTGAATCCTTCCCTGGTTTGTTTCTGGGCCTTTTATACAGTGAAAAACTCCCAATTGAAGTGCTTCTCTTATTTTATTTTATCTTAATGTGACAGTCTCATATAGACAAATTTGTCTAGAACTGGCTAATCACCAAAGATGTCACTGAACTTCTGATCTTCCAAATGATGGGATTAGAGATAGGTAACACCATGCCCAGTTTATGTTGTTCTGGGATTGAACCCAGAACTTTGTGCACATGAGGCAAGTACTCTGCCAACTGAATTGCCCCTCTTCTTCTTCCTATTTTATATTTTTAAAATATTTCAGAGCACTTTTCATCAATTTCTCATCAATTTCTTTCAGAAAAACATGTCATATACTTGTAATTGAAAATTTTAAACATTGTAGGCTTGCTCTATTTTGTCAATCAAAGTAAGCCATAAAGGACAGCTGTGTATCACAAACATGAAAGCCCTGGATGGTGAGAAGGAATCTGTGAACCAAAGTCTTCTTGAAAGAAGCATGTCCAAGTAGAGAAACAGGAAAATAGAAAGAGAGGGAGTGTCTGTTAGTTTCCAAAAGGGATAATTTTGGAGTGGCTCTGTGCCGGGAAATCTGTTTCCCACAGTCCTCTCTGACTGATCAGTCTATGCTGACCATACATACAGTTTTAAATGGTCAGCATAGACTATGATCAGTCAGAGGAGCCAAAGTAGAAATAAATGTACTTTGAGGTTTGTGGTGAGTGTGGCCATGAGGCCATACTGATTAGTGGTGCCAGAGAGTTCAGAGTTGGGTAATCAGAGGGAAGCAAGGCTGAACCATATTACTATTTATCTTATGGCTCTCAGGCCAACATGGTGTCTGAAGATGAGGTGATCCAAAACTTCACTTCAGGGTGGATATGGATGGAAACATCTTAAAAAGTAGATCTGGGAGATTGGATGGAGTAAACTACACAATAATAGTACCTTATAGAAAGAAAGGAAAAAAAACAGAAACCATTAGAATAACAAAAAATCCCATGAAGAAAATAACGTTAGCTATGATCTATGCCCTTTCCATAGATAGGCATGCATCAGTGGAAAATCCAATGAGACAGAGATGTTGAGAAATTTCAATGTGTTAAACAGCTCTTCTAAGAGAAGATAGTTTCCTCCAAAAGCATGGGTATTAGAGAACACAGTTCCAAGTAGATGTAAAGATGTTGGATTCTGTAGGTTTTCAAAACTTAAAATATCAGGCATTAGGATTTGAGTTCCTGATGTAGAGAGTAAGATGATGAATCTCACTGGGTAGGGGCCTGAGTTCACTCTACTCTGGGAGCTGGCTGCTACCCTGGGTTCTTATTTGTTAGTGATGACATGGAAAGCAATTATGGGAAGTAATAAATGTGATCAAAAGTGTGTAAACATTAAGAGTTTAGATTTAAGGAATTCAAGTGTGGAATACCTTTGTTTTTATTTAAGTTTGACATGTATTTGATTTTGAAAAGACAGAGGAAACGGACTAGAATCTTGTTCCACCCACACATACTATTTATAAAGGTACTATCTTCAATTGTGAGTAGTAAATCCATGTGGAGTCTTGTTTCTGAATGTGGTGGGTGTGGGAAAGTTAATAATAGTTGTGATTTCTACATGTGCAACAGCAAAATTTCATTCAAAATCAAGAAAATGTATAGTAGGTAGATTCTGGCCTCAAGGTTTAGGCCCACAGACTCACAGACCTGCAGAGACACATAGATGCTTACAATAGTTTTAGGCTGATTGGCCTAAGGCCCAGGCATATAACTTGCTAGCTCTTTACCCTTAATCTAACCCATGACTCTTATCCTGTTCAGCCATGTGGCTTGGTACCTTTTCTTAGAGCAGCATAGTGGTCCACTGTTTCTTCTGGCTTCTCTCTGGCATTCTCCTCTGTTCCACCTGTTCCTAGAGTCTTCTAGTCTGTTAGCCTTGCCCACACTTCCTGTCTGCCTTTGGCCAATCAGCGCTTTTTATTAAACCAGTGGGTGGGATAATTATTTACAATGAAATAACATAATCCCCTACAAAAGTGAATCTGAGGAATTCATGAGCTCTCCTGAATGCTGATAGAGGCACCTCGCTGTAGACTGAACACCAGTGAATGCTGCCTACAACACGTTAGCTCAGATGTGAGACTATCATATACTGACTTTCAGCATTTGTACTGAACATACCAAGTTGTCTACTCTAGCAGTAGTTTTATCTTTCTGCCCTTATGGCTTAAAGGACAGAAAACAAGTACTTTGAATACTTCCCTATTGTTATTCCTCACCATTTGAGGATCACATTGGTATGTCCTTAGATTAGAATGTTAGAATGTTTGATTTTTGAAAGCACGTGGATGGGTAGAGGACACAATTCACAGTTATCATTCATGGTTGCTGAACAAGCATGATAATATAAGTTCAAATGCTGAGCACTCACATGAAAAGCTAGGTGTGGCCACATGTGCCTATAATACTGGCACTGAGGATTTGGGGGTAGAGACAGGATAATCACTGGGCTAGCTTGATGCCAGCCTAGCTCCTACTTCCCTGAAAGATGTTGTCTCAAGGAAATAAGGTGGCATATGACAGAGTGGGACACTCGATGTCCTCACCTGGACACTGCGCATGGGCAAACACATGAGTCTCTAGCACACCCGTGTATATATCGCAGCAGACACCTCAGGATCACACATATATACAAGAATTGCTGTTGGAACTACTGACTTGGCTTCATTTAAAAAAAAAAGTATTCATTCAATACATTTTGCCTTAGAGAATAATTTCCAGCAGTTTCTAAAATAGCTCTAAGCATTCTTTCACCATTATATATTTATGAAAAATAATATTCTTGGCATTGACAATTATAAAGTCAAAATATTAATGAACTCTGAAAAATAATAAGATGTCATGTGTTCTGCATTACCAAAGTTTATTTTAGAATTAGTCCTTTATGTAAAAACCAGAAGAGCACATCCATTCCATTAATATGCAAATTTTCTTTAACTTTTAATAAATGGCAAATTTTCACGGATACTTTAGAACTATTCTCAAGGGGCCTGAGCTTACCACTCATCTGCCATCCAGGCACAGTCCAGCACTGAGTCAGTTCACAATGATATCTACTCCATCTACAAGCTGGATGGAATGGTGGTCCTACAGAACCAGATGCCATTACCGAAGAGGGCTGATCCCATGCAGAGATCTGGGGCAACAGCTCTGCCTGAAGCCTAGAGCACAAAGGTTGAGCCCAGTGAGCTTCCAGTCAACCAGCCAACATAGAGGGCAGGGAGGTGTGCAGAAACCTGGAGCTCTGATGGAACCTGTCTCCAGAAGCCCTGCCTAGCCACAAGATCACCCTGATTCTAAGCAACAGTAGGATATCTAAAATGAATCTCAGCAATGGTCCAGTGTTTATGGTATGTCAGAGACCAGAAACCTTGAACAAATCAATGACTCATAGCAATGAATATTAGCATGTAAAGCTGTTTGAATAACAAATATGCTGTACAACACACTGCGATTTCCAATACCACTCTCACAAACTGATATCAGATGGAGAGGTATGAACAATGGAGGAATAAAGCAGTGGGTGAGAGGTAGAAAGCGGTGGAACTGGAGGTTTGACAGTGGTAGTAGCTGTAAAGAAAGGCTGCAGTGGGTGGCAGAATATGACATTTCTAAGCAGGGCTGACACAGTGGTGTGTAGCAGCCTGGACTTTGCACTCTGACACAGCCACCAAACACCATGCCCAGCTGTATGCTAGCCCTGGTTCTGAGCAGTGACAGGATGTCCCAGATGATAAGTGGTTCATTTACTGTATTGGATCTCCTTGAAAGACATCTATGGTTCATGCTTCCCCTGGTATCCATACTTTGGTATCCATGGTCCACACTTTGATATCCATGGTCCACTTCCCCAGGGCATTTTGAAGCCAGAAGTTCATGTGGATTTCCATGATTCCACAGCAACCAGAAGTCATGTTGATGTCTCTGCTCTGAGTTATCACCAAAGTTTATACAGATGTCTCCGGCCTGGGCCACCACCTGAGGCCACTCTGATGTCTATAATGGTGCTTCTGCCAGGGGCTATATTGATGTGAGTGACCTATACTGCCACCAGAGGTCATAGTGATGTCCAGGCTCGTGATGCAGTTGAGGACTGTGATAGTATCCGTGGACTCTGCAGCAACAAGGGCTGTGTTGATGTCTGTACTGCCACTGGAGACAACACTGAGGACCTTGGCACATGCTGACACTAGAAACTATGTGGATGTTTATGGTCCACACTGTTGCCAGAAACCATGTGTAAGTATAAGACCCTCACAGACTGTAAAGGGCAAGGAAGCTACCTTTGCCATGGTATTGATGTCTACAGACTCACAGTTGAGACAGAGGGGTATAGAAGGCTTCTGGGAAAACCATACTCCCAACCCCCACAAAAAGTTACAGCCTAGACAGAAAGCTATAAAAAGAATGCTTCAACAATTGTCACGAGGATGAAAACATATGGCTCTCCACAACTCATGGCTTCTGGCAGGAGTTCTGGTGAAGAAGGACTCAGTTTTTGTTTAAGAAGCTGGTCACTAGGAGTTTGAACTTATTTTGTTGTTTTGCTCTGTTTTCTATTTTTTTGGAGGGGGGATCCTGAGTGTTTGGGGGGGCGTGTCTGGGAGAACTGTGGAGTGACAGTGCTAGGGGTTCAGAGTGTGAATTTCTCAAATAGACAATAAAACTATTATGAAAAAAGAATTGTTTCCAAATAAGTTTATCAATAGATATTGGATTGTACTTATCTTTTAAAAACATGAATAACCAGAGATGCAGTAAAATTCCTCTGAGCAAAAAAAAAAAAAAAAAAGATGAGTTGTAAATGGCAAAGCTGAAGAAGCCATGCACTGTCATGCCCCTGAGAAAAGGGATTAGGCTCAGGAGGAGGAGACCCAGAGACAGCTGACTTGAGCTATTGAGAGCTCACTGACTCAGAAACAATCACTGTGGAACCTTCAGGGAAGGAACTAAACCCTCCAGAGGCAGATGACTGTCAAATGGCGTGGGCAGTTTGTGGAGCCTCTTGCAGTAGGTTGAGACTATGTTCCTGTGCATGAACTGACATCTCGGATCCCATTCCCTACAGAGGAACATCTAACAGCCTTAATACTGGGATGAGGGAATTGGATCTACCTCAACTGGATATGCCAAACTATACGGACTCACCTTGGGATTCCTTGCCCTTCTTGGGGAATGGATGAGAGGATGGTGGGGGAGGCTGAGGGAAGAGTGGGAGAGACTGGGAGGAGGAAAGGGGAGGAACAGTGGTAGATACAAAAAAACTTTTTAAAAATCCACATAATATAAAACTATTCATGACATTTAAGATTCATAAACACCAATTAAGAACGCAGCTTACTAAAAAAAATGAGAAAAATAAAAACATATGGTTAGTTATGTTTGTGTAACAGAGATAGTTAAATATTTAAGATTTTTGAGACCTAACTAAAAATATAAAGTATAATTCAACCTAATTTATGTAAACATTTACTGGGTGCTTATTTCATGCCAGATAGTATGCTAAATATTTAATTAAATGAACAAATTCCTGTTCTGAAGCAATCTGGTGAAGATGTGCAATTCAGAGAGAAGACATGAAATTTCAAACCAGGCAGGTTGACATACATCTGCAATCCCAGTAATCAAGAGGGTTAGCCAGGACAGTCATGAGTTCAAGTCTAGCCAGGTACACTGTGAGAGCCTCTCAAAACCACAGAAAACCCAGAGACATTCCAGTTCATTTCAGCAGAGGCATACACAGAGCATCCTGGAAGGTTTCAGAATTTACTCAAAGAAGATTTAAAACAGGGTGACAAGCTCCTGGAAATGTGATCAAAGAATAAAGATTGAAGAAAAGAAAAGATATAACCAAGAACAAAATCCATTATCTCTGATAGAAGCCTTGGTGTCTTAGAAACTGTTATTTTGCTTCTCTTTACAAGTGCCTCTCTGTATAGCCAAGATGGCCCAAATCCACCTGCCTCTGGTCCTCATCCCCAAGTGATGACATTTCAGGAGGACACCACTATACTCAGCGCCTTCAATGCTAGTCTGATGTTCACAAAAACTAAATGTAAAGAGAAGAGTATCAGTTGAAAGAACTACGAAGAGAATTTACACACAGGAATCACATTCACACGCATTGGTGGGATAATTAGAGCATCTGTCTCACCTTCTCCAGTATGGTGATGGACTGGCTGTATTGGCGATGGATATAAAAATGCTACTATAGAAATTACAGGCAAAATTGGTTTCCTCACCCTGCTGCTGCTGCTTCCTTGTTGTTCCATCTGACTTCTGGCCTCCATCGGCAACCAGAGTCTGCCTCCATCAACCACCAACACTCTTTTGTCTGTGTTGTTTCTGGTACCTGTCCCTGAGCTGTTCACCTTGTTTCTTCTTCTGGTCTTCTTTCCCAGCTCATGAAGCCACCTGTTTGAATCTGAAACTGTTGGGGAAAGGTGTTCATGATTCTCAGCTCTTTATTAACAACCAGGAGTGTCTCTAAGTCATAAGAAAGATAGCCCAATGGAAGCAAAATTGAAGGGAGATGCTCAACGAGTCAGAAGCACTAGTGAGTTAATGTAGATGCAGGAAGTGTGTCTTCAATCCAAAAGGATCGTGTCTGAAAATGCTTTGGATTTGGGACTTTTTCAGAGTTAGAAATACTTGGATATCCCTAATGAGATTCCTTAGAGGTGAAAACCAGGCCTATACACAAAAATTATTTATATTCTATAAGTAGCTTTATACACATGCCCTAAAGTTACATTTTATACATTAGTTTTATTAATTTTGAGTATGAACAATTTCCTATGGAATTTTCCATTTTTTAATTATATCTGCATTCAAAAAGTTTTGAATTTTGGAGTATTTTTGATTTCAGATTTTTGTATTAAAATGTACAATTGTGTATGTGCATCTGGCTTGCCATATTGTAGAAGAAATATCCTTTCTTGTTATAAAAATTGTCTCCATCCAGCACCACTGACCTACTCTACTCCTCTATTGCAGAGACATGATTGGAGCTGCTTCTCCCCACTTTAGCTGTGATTTCCTGCCAGACTGTGACACATCCCTCATCCTTCTGAAAGCCCATGATATTTTTTAGGTGGATGGACATTCAGATTAATCCCAGTGTTCATATCTTCCATATAGAAAAATTATTGACAATAGAGCTGTATAATGAGTTTTGAATGAGTGAGCTTATTAAATAAGTGGTAAGCAAAAGAAAAGAAAAACTTTAAGCATATAGATAGGAAAGTATCAACTCAACTAAGATGTCAGACTATCCAGCAGACAGTACTAGCACATCCAATTGAGAAAGCAATCAAAAATGACATCATCAACAAATCCAGTCTTATGGCATCTGGCAGAAATTGACAGGGTAGACCTCTTGAATAGATATCCAGGTAAAGTAGATCATGGATGAGCTTCCAGCTTCTCATCCTACTGAAAAACTTTTTAATAACATTGGTTAAGCAAAAGGGACCTCTGTTGGAAATAGCTGTCCTCAGGGGTCCAATGCTTCTAATACTCTTAGCTGTTTTCTCTTTTCCTTTCCCCCTGTCACCGAGGCAGGGAAACCAGCCTGTCCCAGGAAAGGTACTCAGAAGATACTTGAGATAAACATGCCTGACTCTGCTGTCAGAGTTCATGTTTAACAAGAGCAGATAAGAAGTGATTATTAATCGATATAATTTGTATCATCTCATTTCACTTCTCCACTGTCACCATCAGGCCCTCAGAGTGTATGGACTGCCATTGGCCGACAGTTTTCATTCCTCCTACCGGAACCATATTGTCTAATTGAATTTACTCTGAATTTTATATTCAAACTTCAAATGCTAACCTATTTTCACTTTTAAAAATTCCTCACAAGGAGGGATTATATGAGCAAAGGGGTCAAGATCATGATGGAGAAACACATAGAGAGAGGTGACCCAAGCTATTGGGAGCTCACTGACTCTGGACTGATAGCTGGGGAACCTTCATAGGATCTAACTAGACCCTCTGAATGTGATGGCAGTTGTGTGGCTTAGACAGTTTACAAGGCCTCTGGCAGTGGGAACAGGATTTATCCCTAGTGCTTTTTGGAGTCTATTTCCTATAGCAGGATACCTTGTTCAGCATTGATATAGCAGGGAGTGGCTTGTTCCTCAATCTGATATCCCAGACTTGTTGACTCCCCATAGGAGGCCCTACCCTCTTTGAGGAGTGGGTGGATGGGGGGAGTTGAGGGGTGAGTGGGAGGAGAAGAAGAGGAGAACTGTGGCTGGTATGGAAAAAAATTAACGAAATAGTTCTTTTATTTTCCATCCCGTCATTCACCCTATCTTTTTTCTTGATTCTTTGTAGTAGTGGGGTTTCTTGGTCCTGGGGCGGTCAGAGGCTCAGACCCTGCTGCGCTGGACCCCTTAGCCACCCATTGCTGCTGCTCAGGCCCCCAGAAATGACTCAGACACTTATATTAACTTCATGCTGTTTGGTCTATGGCTCAGGCACATTGCTAGCTAGCTCTTACATCTTAAATCAACCCATTTCTATTAATCTGTCTGCCACGTGGCCTGTGGCTCACCTGTGCTCCTTACATGTTGTTCCTTTGGGCTTCAGCTCGATCTGTTCCTGACTCCGCCCTTCCTTTCCTACCTATTTTGATTCCTCTGCCTACTTTTTCTACGGTGCCTGTCAAGGGCCAAAACAGCTCCTTTACTTAAAGACTGAGATTCACAGCATACAGAAAGGCATTTCCAAATCAATTCTTCTCTCATATAATACATCCAGACTGCAGTCTCCCCTCCTTCCCCTCTTCCCAGTTCCCTCCCTCATGTCTCCACTCCTCCCCCAGATCCACTGCTCCTGTTTCCCTTCAGAAAAGAGTAGGCCTCCCAGTTATATCAAATGAACTTGGCATAACAAGATGCAGTAAAACTAGGCCAAACCCACATATCAAGACTAAACGAGGCAATCCAGGAGAATTAAAATGGTCCTAGGAACAGGTAATAGAATCAAGGACACTCCAACTCCCACTGTCCCACACACAAAAAAATCCAATCTAAAGATAGCATCTATGTAGAGAACCTGGTGCAGATCCATACAGGCTCTGTGATTGCTGCCTCAGTCTCTGTGGGCCCCTACAAGCCCTGCTTAGTTGATTCTGTGGGCCATGTTCTCCTGGGCTACTTATCTTCACAAGACAATAGTTCAAGATTAGCTTTTAAAAGCACATTGATTGTCCTATTAATATTCACTTTTATTGGCATAGATTTTTCTCTGTTATCATCATGTCGTATTTAAATGAATGTTTTGTAGTATTTTTGTGGCAACTATAAGCTACTAAGGAAAGCTGATCAGATACTATGTGAGGAAATATGTTCAATATCCAGAAAACTCCAACAAGCTTTAACCAACTATGTTATAGTCTTTTTGAAACTGTGTAACCCAACAGAAGAGAGACTACAAAATTGCTAGTGAATATTGAGATTTTGTTATCAGTCAACAAACAATAATGGTACTTTAAGAATGATTCACAATTTGATATGTCTTAGAGATAACACAGAATGAGGATTACATAAAAGATGGTGCTATAATATGATGCTGGAATCGAAGGGCTTTTCAATTTATTGTAAACAGTATGTGAAGAATTCCATTTTCGGTGCATTAAATATTCAATAATTTTAAGATATGAAGACCATTTTTAAGACTTTATTTTTTGCATTTTTACAGATGTGTCTGTGAGTGAGTACACACATTATCAGAGGGCGCATGTGGAGCTCAAAGAATAATCACTGTGTGGGTGCTAAATTTTTTTCCTTCATGCAGGTCCCAAGGATTAAACTCATATCCATGATAGGTCACCAGGTTGGGTAATAAGAACTTTGTCCACTGAGCTACTTTGCTGGCCTTCAGTATTTGAATGAAGTAAATATGTTTTAAATGCCTTTAATTAACTGATTTGAAATAATTAACCCAATTAATTTGTTCATAAACCCCATTCAATTTTAGTCACTGAAATTCGTATTCTGGATCTTATAATGAGATAAGTCAATATGATTAGATGTGCCAATAATAGATAAAATTTGCTTCTTTTATCCATTTAAAAAATTGTTTAACGATAAAGTTGTTAAAATCCCCTAAGGCTAAATAAAAGCTATATTAATTGCTATAGAGACAAATTAGAATCCTTTAAAATTAAATCAGAATCCTTTAACTTTAAATGTATGATTTAAATAATAGCAATAAAGTAGTAATTATTTTTACCACTAACTGATTTTTTTAATCCATTTAAACACAGTGCACGAGAATCAAGTTCAGGAATTTATTGTTATTGCTTTGGATTTTTTTTTAACCATCAAGTATATATTATCCATGTGTAAAACAAATAATTTAAAAATAAAGCCATGACAATTTCAAATTTTTTTCTCAACTATTGTATATATCATTCTTCTAGAAAGTTCAATAACAAACTCCAAGACATTTGAACATAGATCAAAGGAGGCTTTTATACTCTGGTTTAAGTTTATAATTAAACAATCATAATCTTGTACTTCTTTTGAATGTTTATTTTAAGCTAAAATTGTGTGAAAATGCCTCTTTTCTCAGCAAAACCTCCAAGTCAGCTGCCAACAGAATATATTCTAAATAAAATTTGTAAATACTTTCAATTTTCATGTATGAATTCACACCACTTGTCTAAAGATGATCCTTAATCCTTTCTAGGCATCAATTTTTAGCTAATTGATGTGTAAAAATGTTAAGAAACTTGAGATATTAATGAAATGGTAACTTCTATGTCATATTTGATATTATTATATTAGATATGTAAGACAGTTTCTCAAAAAATCTCTTAAATTCATGCTCAAGATTAATGCATCTCTTTCATAATGTTTTACAGTAAAGTAAGAAATATTAAATGCATCTCTACGACTTTTCTATGTCTTTAAAGTAGCAAATAAAGAGTCAGTGCCTGCATCAGGTGTCTGTTTTGACTTGTCCTTCTGTATTTGCTTGGTGAATACAGGCACAGACTATTTTTTCAAATGAACCTATAATTGAGACTGGAGAGGTTGAGTCAACAAGAGTGCTCTCTACTCTCGCAGATGCCCAGACTTAGACTCATAGAACACTCACTGAATGGTTCACAACTGGGTAACTCCAGTTCCCGAGGATCCATCACTCTCTTCTGGCCTCCAGATACATCTACCTATACGTACAAAAAGAAGAATAAATCTTTAAAAATTAAAGACCCACATCATCAAACCCTCTTTATTAGAATCACCTATACGAGGCAAGCTTTTCACCCCTACCATTTTTTGTAGCCATCTCCACAATCAGGTCTCACTCCAGAAAGTTGCCTCTGAACCTGCCACCTTTAACTGATGAGATATACCTTTTTTTTTTTCTCCTATCTTTTCTCTACCCAATGTCATGACTGCATCTCTAGACTTGTGATTTTGGAGTCATTGTTGTCTGGCACCAGTTAAACAGCTTATCCATCAGATTTACCTATGGGGCCTATTACAGGTCACATATCTATCTGACTGGCCCAGTCAAGGATTATCAGACATGCAAATGCCCAGGATAAATCACAAAAGCAAAACCACATGAATGTCAAAGACTGTGTGTCTTTCATCAAACCCACTAACCATATAAAAGGGGTATCTAATGAGAACTATCTAAATGAACACAAAGGGAAAATTTTTAAAATATGATTATAAGCTCTATCAAAGAATTCAGAATTTTTTTAAAAAAGAACTCCAACCAGACAAGACCAGAAAAAAACTCCCTATGACATATCAAAGTTTAAAAAGGAAAAAGAAACATACAGAATAAAAACAAGAATATATATAGAAATATAGAAAACTTCAAAAGAAAGGATCAAATGGATAACAGGTGATTCTGAACGGAAATTCTGAAGCTGGAAGATCCTGGAGCAATGAACCCCAAGTTCTAAAAGATCGCACCTGATGATTTAGACTACTCCACACCGAAAAACTATCTACTATAGATGAAGCAGAAAGAAAAACTCTCTGTGATAGAAATAGCCTGAAACAAACCTAAAGAGAATCCTAGAAGAAATGCTGTCAACCCAGGAAAGAAATAAACACAGCCAAGAGACTATAGAAACAAAACAAATGAAGCCATAGTTTAATTTTTTAAAAGAAGCAAAAATAAAAACACAAACCAGCAAGATTATTAAAATGACTCCAACTTACACATACCTTTAAAGAATAGTTCTAAATACTAATGACTTCAACTCTCCAATAAAGAGCCATAGGCTATCTGAAAGGATAAGAAACAAACTCCATCTATCTGTTGTCTAAAAGAAACATGTCTTTAACAATAAACACCACCTTAAAGAGAGAGAACGGATAAAAGTATTTTAAGGAAGTTGAGTCAGGAAGCAGGCAGGAATTGCTCCCATGATACATGACAAAACAGACTTCAAACTAAAACTAACAAGAAGGAAGAAGGGAACTTCATTCTTAACAAGGTATCAATTAATGAAAAAAATTATTAAACATATATAATCCAAATTCTGGTGCACTCAACACCATAAAAAGCATACAAACAGATTTAAAGACATAGGTCAACATAAACCTTAACACTGTAATTTCGACACCCTACATTCTTCAATAGATAGATGAACCAGAAAAAAAAATTCAATAAATAGAAGACTTCTGAACATCTTATTTCAAATGGAATAGTAGATCTCTACAGAATATTTCACCCAAAGCCAAAGCATATGCATTCTACTTAGTAGCACATTGAAGCCTCTTTAAAACAGTTCACACAATGGGACACAAAGCAAACCTTCAAAAATACAAAAAAAAAAAAAAAATTGAAATAATCATAAATATCCTAGCTGGCCACTATGCAATAAAACTTAAAACTGACAACAAATAAAACTCATGGAGATTAAACAAACCATTACTGAATGATGAGTGAGTTGAAGAAGAAATGATAACATCCATGGAACTAAACAAAATTAAAAACACAACAGAACAAAACCTCTGGGACTATTAAAATCAGCTCTAAGAGGAAAGTTTACAGCCCCAAACACCTACATTTAAAAATTAGAAAGAACACCAATTAATTACTTAATGATGCACCTCAAGGATGTATTAAAACAAGAACAATCCAAACCCAAATCCAGTAGATCACAAGAAATAATAAAAAACAAGGTAAAAAAATTACTGAAATGTAAACAAAGAAAACAATGCAAAGAATCAATCTAGAGCTAATTCCTTGCCTTGGTGCCGAACTACCTCAAAAAAGAAAAAGATAGCCCAGTTAACAGAGTCAGAAATGAATAGGGAAACATTATAACAGAACTCGGAGAAATCCAGACAGACTTTATAAAAAAATTAAAAAAAAAAACCATACTACATTAAGTTGGAAAATAGAAAAGAAATGATTTCCTTGACTCACCTAAAATATCAAAGTTAAACCAAGAAGAGGTTAACAACATAAATAAAACAGACCCAGAACAAACAAAGGATATTCAAACAGTAATAAAAAGCCTTCCAAAGCTACCCCCACCCACACACACACATACAATTCAAGGCCCAGATGTATTCACAGGAGTACCAGACTTTCAAAGAACCACAACAACTGATACTTCATAAATTATTGAAAAAACTACAAACAGAGAAGTTGATCCTAGACTCATTTTGTAAAGTTAATATTACACTAATATTCAAACCAAGTAAATACACACCTACACACACACTCACAAGCAAAACAACAACAGGAAAACCCTACAGACAATCTCTGAGCATTGACACAAAAATTTTTAATAAAATACTACCAAATTCAAAACAGGAACACATTAAGACCATTCACCATAACCAAGTTAGCTTTCTCCTGGTAATGCAGGGTTGGTTGGACATACATAAGTTAATAAATATAATAAATTTTATTAATGACAATGCTCCATGATTATCTCTATAAATACAGAATAAGCCTCTAACAAAATTCAACATGATTTCATGATAAAAAGTCTTAGAGAGAGTACGTGTGAAGGAACTATACCTCAACATACTGAAAGCTGTATATGACAAACCCACAGCCAATATTATCATATGTGGAGAAAACCTGGAAGCAATCACATTAAAATTGGGGACAGGAAGGGGCTGGGCACTATCTCCACTTGTTTTCAATGCAGTGCCTGAAGAACCAGCCAGATAAAGCAAGAAGAAAACCAATGAGAGAAAAATTGAATAAATAAAAAAAAAGTCAAGTTATCTCTATTTGTGGATGACGTGCTATTATACATATGGCATTAATAACAATTTCAGCAATTTCATACTAATGTGGAAGAGAAAAAGAATCTCACAGAGTTCTACATCTAGACAAAGAACTATGGGTAATTAATGGTTGCTGAGAGAAAAAGAATTTACCTCTCCTGAAGAGGTTATCTAATATGAAATACTCAGCCCTGAAACCATACACCCTAACAACAGAAGCAGACTCAATAAGCTTTACTTACCTATTTATTCATACTTATACATGTATGTGTATGTTGTGTTTTATATATATATGTATGTCTGTATAATATATATATGTAACAACAAGAATAATAAAGAAGCTACAACTTCAGAATGGGGGATATGGAAGGGATTGGAGGGAGAAAGAGAAAGGAAGGGATAAATTGATATATGTTATTAAAATGTATTAAATTAGCTGGATGGTGATGCACATCCCTAATCTCAGCACACAGGAAGCGGAGGCAGCAGATCATTGAATTTGAGGCCAGCCTAGTCTACAGAGTGAATTCCAGGACAGCCTGAGCCACACAAAGAAACCCAGTCTCAAAAATTCAAAAAGCCAAAATCAAAAAAATTTTAAAATGCTAAATTATTTTTCTAAAGATTGCTTAATTTTTGGATTCTGGCTTATTCTTCAAATGTTTTAATATCTGGCCTTTTTGGGACATATTGTGCCTTCTTTTTATAAAAGAGGTTTTGTGCCACAGCATCCTACTAAAGATCATTTTTAAACATTATAGTTCAATTCCTTTTTTTTCTTACAAATTTCAGAAAATACTCTCCTAGTAGACATATGAGTAAAAGTCTGATTTTGAATGGGATTGTACCTTTCCTAGGTCTAATCTTGCTTTTATTCTCTCATCCAAGCAGAAGCAGATAAACTCCCCTTCTTCTGTACTCTGACTGAATACAACTCCATTTCTAATAATTTATATGAAGAAAAAGAAGAATATAAATAAGGACTTTTAAACCACGTTTGTCATAAAAAATTTTAAGGAGAACATGGTTTAATTACAATACCTAGAAATGACAAATACTTTAAGTGTGATGTATAGTATTCAAATAAGATGAAATGGGAATCTTTTAAATATAATTGAAAATATAAAATGGAATAACACCAGGAGAAAATGCAGGGATGACCTAGTTGGCAGCCTACTTGGCACACTGAGCTTCTGCCGAAGAATTGTGGCACACCATGCCACATTCAGTAGCTTAAGCAGTTGGTATCTGGCCTGTGGATTAGTCTTCACTCTCCATATATCCTTTAATGTACGACTCCCACATAGAGATCTGCATAGTGTGAGTGGTCACTATCCAATTCAAGATAATATGCTAACCCATCAGAGTCAAGAAGCTTTCACAATACAAGCAGTTATTCATGTGCGATAAAGCAGATTCTGTTCCCTGAATAATTTATGTATCTTATGTTAAAGAATCCTTTTGTCTAAATGAAATAATGTTATAGAATTATAATGAGGCCCAGCCCCAGCTATCCTAGGGAGCACAGAGCTCGGTGTCTGAAGTTGTAGACATTGGGACATGGTATAGAAAATGCTAGAGAACTAGAGAGCAGGTTCAAGTGTTAGAATGTTTGCCTTGCCAGAACAAGGCAAAATAGAGATTCTCTACTCAAAAAAGAAAGAAAGAAAGAAAAAGAAAGAAAGAAAGAAAGAAAGAAAGAAAGAAAGAACGAACGAACGAACGAACGAACGAACGAAAGAAAGAAAGAAAGAAAGAAAGAAAGAAAAAAAAGAAAGAAAGAAAGAAAGAAAGAAATCCAGCACCTTCTATAAAAGAAAAACATTTCTTTGGTTACACGTATATAAGTGGCATTAATTTGCTTGCCCATTCAGAAGAAAGACAATTTTTAACAGCCAAAACTTCTTTTATTTTACCAAGTATCCTTTCCTGCCTCTAAGTTTTACTAAGCCAAGCCATGACATAAACTCTTTGCCTTCAGCCTGACCCCTCTGCATTCTACAGTAGGACAGGGGGGAGAACCCTGGCTTGCTGGCGTTCCATGTGATTCAACAGCAAAAGGCTCATGTTTACAGTTATTTCTTGTTTTGTCCAAAAGTCATCATAGCTGAGTGTACAACAGGAAATCCTTGCCGGGGCAGTTTTTGTCATGGGAATACTCTGTCACCAAATGAAGCTTCCTGCACAGGGATTGGATTACATCTAATTGAGTTCTTGGCTAAAGGGTCCCATGGAAATTCCCAAACAATCCAGACAGTGGCTAAAATATAGGTTTCTCTCCACAAACTGACAGCAAGGCCCCATTACTGAAGACAATACCTATACAACTAGCTAAATGTGGAGAAGTTGAGCTGGTGCCTTTACTGCTGTGCTCTAGTGTCTTTGGTACAAGAAGGTACTCTAAAGAGAAACACAAACACCAAGCTGGCCACGAATCCTTTTATTTGCAATGGTGTCCTGTCTATATACTTGGCTGCTAGGGCAGTGGTAGCACAAAGCTTGTGGGAATAACCAACCAGTCTCTGGTTTTACTTAAGGACCACTCCATAAGATGGAAACTATACCCAACACTGTGACTAACAACCAGAGGTGAGATAGGAACCTAGGTTAAAACTAGCTACTATTGTTCTAAGGGGGGAAAGGTAGCAATAGAATATCATTCTGCTGCACTCATAGATCATTGCCTTGCTCAGCCATCATCAGAGAAGCTTCTTCCTGCAATAATGTAGAGACTCACAGCCAGCCATGACACAGAGAGTCAGATACCTTGGAACACTCAGCCCAAATTAGATATCCTTATCCACTCCCTCCCGTCCGAGCTCAGGGAACCCCATGGAAGAGGAGGCAGAAAAAGGATAAAGGTCAGAGGGAATAAAGGACACCAAGAAAGCTAGGTCATCCAAACCAGTGAGAAAACCCCTTATGAACTCGAAGCAGAGAATGAAGCAGCCCACACAGGGCCTGCAGAGGTCCGCACCAGGTCCTCTGTATATATATAACAGCTTCTGGAATTGTATCTTTATGGAATTCCTGGATGATGTGCAGATGAACTTTCTCTCGAGCTTTTATCTTTCTGTGGGTTTGTCCTGTTCAACTTCAATGTGATGGTTTTTGTTCTATGTCATTATATTTTCTTTTGATTTATTTTACTATTATCTCTTAGATTTTTGTTCTTTTCCAATGAGACCCAAAAGAGAGTGGATCCAGATGAGAGCCAAGGTGGGGAGAAAAGGAAAACTGTAACAGGATATAATAAAGAATCTATTTTCGAGAAAAGGGGGGAATTGTTGTGTGGACAGGACTAGAATTAAACTCTGAAGCCTCAAATTCCTAGCCTTTTCAGGATATTTAGATTATTTTTATCCACCGTAAGTAATATATGTAAACAACTGCACTTAATAGAAATATATGTACAGCTGCTTGCTGTTTTCTGTTTATTGTACATCTCTCCTCTCACCTGCCCTCCCCCATTTTTACTCTGTTCCCCTTTCATTTTTCTTTCGTGGTGTTCACATATTAAATATATTGACTTTTGGATACTTCTGTTGGTGTAATTTTGGAGTAATTGCTCAGGGGATTACAGTATGTACTTACCTTTTTATCACCTACTTAGTGAAATTTACCACCTCAAATACAGGGAAGAGAAGTTACAAGCATTGGAACAAAACCTTGTGGCTGATGTACACAGAGCTTTTGTGTATGCTGACAGCCCTGAGACATGGTATCAGGTGTTTGCCTAAGGCTAGGATTAGTACTTAAAGAACCATAGAAAAAGGGAAGTAGTAATATTCATAGACTATTTGCTGTGTCTCTTGTTTTTTATTCTTAAATTTTCATACATTTTACTTTCAGTTTTTGTACCTGGAAGCATTTGATTGCCTTCATTCTTCCCAAGAAATATTTTTACTTGACAGAGAGATCTAACGGACAGATTTTTTTTTCCAGTTCTTCCATCTCTGTGGTTTCTGGTGCGATACATGAAGTCATTCCAATTATTGTCTCATGTGTGATGCACTATATTCTTTTTCCACTTTCCAAGTTTTCACTATTTGATTAGGATGCTTTTCTTCATATTTCTCATGTTCAGATTTCGGGTTTTCTTGAATCTGTATATTTGCTCATCTTTCCCCAAATTTGTAAAGTTTCTAGCCATGCTTTTCCATACCGTACCCTTCCATGATGTCATGCACACCTTTGCCGTTTGTCCTGCTTATTTTTTTTCTGTTTTCCTGCTTGTTCAGATGGTCGCCGTTTCTGTGGATCTCTCCTGAAGCCACCCGCCTAGTCCATGACTAATGTGCTCTGCTGCTTGGTTTGCTGCAGTGGAATTATTCTCCCTTATCTTACTTTCAGTATCAAATTTTGTAGCGGATTTATGATGTTACATTATAAATAATTGCCCCGTCTATGAGTTTAATAAAAAGCACTGATTGGCTAAAGGCAGACAGGAAGTGTGGGCGGGGCTACCAGACTATGAAAACTGTGGGAACAGGAAGACAGGACAGAAATGCCACAGAGACTCCAGAGTTGCCAGACAACCCAGAAGAAGCAGAGGACAACTATGCTGCTCTGAGAAAAGGTACTGAGCCGCATGGCTGAACAGGATAAGAGTCATGGGTTAGATTAAGGGTAAAGAGCTAGCAAGTTATATGCCTGGGCCTTAGGCCGATCAGCCTAAAATTAATGTAAGTATATGTGTGCCTCTGCAGGTCTGTGGGACTGCAGGTCTAAACCTTGAGCTAGGCCCAAAATTCCCGGCCAGAAACCTCTTACTACAAAATTTTCCTTCTAGTTATTTTTAATTGCTCATTTCTTAGCTAACAATTTCTGCTCTCCATTCATCATGTTTGCTCTTAATTGAGATAACAGGGTCATCACCGCTGCTTCGTAGACCCTATAGTATTTTCCTAACCCTTGAGACATTTCAAAGGGTAGAATTTTTTTCATTATTTCCTGTTTTAGAGTAGAGTAGAGTCCTAGTTCTTTGGATTTGAGGTAACTTTGGATTATGAATTGCTAATTTCGACAAATCAATTTTGAGACTCTGAGTCCTGTGTAAATTCTCTGAAGAACACAGGCTCACAGTTCCTGTGGTTACATCACTTTCCATCAAATCACCTTCTATGGACAGTGCGTTTAGGGTGTGTTTAAAGATTCCTTAGTGCTTTTGACACTGGTGTTCACACGTGCTTCTGGGCCATTTTCATGATGACCAACTCTTCTCAACCCCTGCAAGTTGAAGAGCAGCCCAGGACCTTGTGTCAATATTTAGGAGGCTCTTATTCCAGTTTGTCAATTTCTTTTCCCCCACACATACTCACATCCACGGGTCCTTTGCTCTGACCATAGAGAGTTGGGCCATTGGAATGAGGGGGGAGAGATAAAGAAGGTTTTCTTCATTCTTTGAAGCTCAGGGAGTTGCTGGTTGGAGCAAAAGTTTAGAATTTTCTTTTGAAGTTGTAGGCGACTGCCAGATGATTAAGTACAAGATTAAGATTAGTCAGGAGCCAGAATACTAGGCTACATTTTAGTGCTTCATTTTGGTTTTTTTACTTCCTCAAATCTCTGCCCTGCAGAACTCCCCCCTTCAATCTATTCAACCTATGGCTGAAGAAAAATGGTGAATTTATCTTAAGTTTTTTCTGTGCCCGTGCCTGCTATGATGTCCAAGGGTCTGAGTTCTCCTAAAATCTTAGTCAAGATGTATGGGAGAAAAACAAGACAGGAAGAACATTGTATAGTTCTTTTAATTTTATGTGATCTCAAATTCATTTGTTGTCTCTCTCTCTCTCTCACACACACACACACACATATGAGGGATCAGAATGTGACTTCAGTAAATTCTGCCCATGGTTTTCAGTAATAACCATTGGTACATGCATGATCCATTTTAGCCAGAACCTGGAGATCACCTGCCTACCTCGCATTGGGAGCCAAGGTACCAATACATAACCAATAACTTTTCATTATAATTTTTCCGTAAGCAGGCATGACAGAGCCTTAATAACTCTGTCTCTACCATGTCTACTACAATGCCTCCTGCAAGATGAACCTTGGTAAGGGCGTTTTAAGAAGAGTCAGGCAATGATTTTGTAATTGGGGAGACTTCTCAATTGTTTAGCCCTCTTCCAAATTTTTGTGTGGTCAGTTTTCAGTGTTCTTTACAGGAAATAAGGAAGTAGCAAGCTGAATAATAATGAGTCATTTTAAAGAAAGGAGAAAAATATTATTATCTAATTGCAAGATTATTTTTTTTTTATTCACAGGACTGACATACCACCCATGGACAATCTGGACAAATTTTAGTGGTTTTGTCTTTAATTTCAAAGACAAAATTTGAATCCCTTAGAAAACAGTAAAAAATAACTTGCATTTATTCTTTTGCGTTCATAATACTGTTGTAAACAGGATATTACCTCTGTATATGCTGACCCTGAATGAATATGAGGAAGGACTCAATAATGCTAGACTTTTTTAGCTTGTTGATCTCAGCGGAAGATGACAGATAGATAAGGAAAAGAAGGAACCTACCCTTCGGCATGGAGCAGAAAACAATGAGCAAAGAACAAGTATAGCCAGCAAAGGAGGGAGAGGAATTCAACCTAAGGAAGGTGTTTTCTCCCTTATCAGCATCATATAAGATTCAGAGATGAGAAATTAGGCTCAAGGCGACCTCTCTGAGAGCCACAGGAATTCTGACCAACATAACACTGCACGCCAAGTGCAAACCTCTGCTTTGAGGGACAGGAGTGTCCTAGATGTCTTTGCAGAGAAGGGATGACGGCAAGATAGCTAAATTCAGGAACATCCTGAACCCTCAAGGGTGCTGTTCCATCTGCTTCTATAATGTCCGGCTCTATAAAGTACAGTGCTTTCTTCTGAATTAACCGGACTATCCTACAGGATGTTTTTCTTTCCAAACTTACAACCTGAAAAATGAGTTAGGGATGGAGTGGGGCGAAAGCTGAGAGCAGCACTGTAAACTGCTCCCAGGAGAGCTCCCTGGTGGTGGCTGCAGAAGCATAGGGTAGACAGAGCTTCTGGCTTTCTCACGCCTCTGCCTCCATAAGAACATTTATGAATAATGATACATGTGGGAGAGAGGAAAAGTCCATTTGACTCTCATCTTGCTTCCAATATGTTTCTTCTTGTTCTAAACTTCAAACTCTTTAACATTAACCAGGAGAACTCTGGGAACTCTGGGAAAAATTAGTTATAGCAGCATGAGTTTTTTCCAAATGATGCATGACAAATGACCGAGCATAGATAATAGATAATATCCTAAAAGTAACACTTGATTGACCTTTAGGGGTATGCCTTCCATTTTGTGATAATGGCTATCAGTATAATGAATTTGAGGTCTTATTAAATTATTTTCTAAAAATGAAGGCTCTCAGAGATTTCTCTACAGTCACAGACCAAAGCAGTATGTAAAAAGATAATTGCATAACTGGAAATGCTCTCTAAATTACCACCACACAACACAGAACAACTAACAACTGTTTTATTACTATCCAAAATAGGCCTTATTCTTTTCCCAGCATGAGGACACAGCCGACTGGAGGGAAAATAAAGGCCTTGAATCTGTCTCAGCTACATACTTTACAAGGCCCAGGAACTCTTTAGATACTTTGTGCGAAACCACAGAAAGGCGAGGGGGGGGGGGGGGGGACGGACACAGAGAGTAAACATCCTTAGCTATATTTTAACCGTTATTTTTTTCCATTTCGGACACTGTTAAAAGTGAAGATTTTGGTCCATTATCAAGAAATAAATGGACCAGAGTTTTGTATTTAGAATTTTAATAAGTATGTTAAGCTTTGGTGGAAATCAGAAAGAAAAGAAATATACTAAAGCAATACTTCAGGAGTCTTTATCTTCCTGCTGCTGCAGTCAGAGGCTTGACTGGACAGAACCTTTAACCTTTAAGTTAGCCCCTGGCACCCAGCCCAGTGAGATCCAAAGAGGTCAGTCACCTGTCAGCACAAGTGGCCATAACAGCCCCTGCCACATTTTCACTCTTAGCTAGCAGAAATGTCTCAGCATATATGATCTTTTTAACGTTATTTACCATGTAAGAAATGTTGGCGGGGGAATCTAATACACTCAAAGGTTTAACCATTGACGGGAGAAATCCGTAGACATTTCAAGAGGTTTTTCTTTCCGTCAAAACTGACATCACTTGGTCATTTTTAACAGAAGTCAAAAGCAAGTAACTTTCCAGAGTAGTTAAAATCCCTGACAGCCTCTTTATTTTTCCTCAACAAGGAAAACTCTTGACACACACTCGAAGCTGCTGGTCCCTTGTGCCCCAAGACCAAACTGTGAAATCTGAGCTTACTAGTTTCTGGTTCCTGTGACTCATTTCATGCTTTTGAACTGAAAAACAATAATTTTGTGACGTCTTCTCTTTCATTCTTTCATGGTTTTCTCTAACTATCCAGTCTTGGCACTGAATCCACAGCCAGAAGATAAAGACCACTAGCTTTTAGGAGTTTAATCTCTGCTTTTTGCAAAGTGCTATGCGGGTTATTTTTTGGTTTTCAATCTCTTCCATTGGAAAATATCTTTGAGATGGTCTAGTGCCTTAGACTAATGTTGGACTACACATAGAACCTAGAAACATAGATAGCCAGAACATAGGTATTTCAAGGAAACAGAAGCCTCTTTCTCCACATACAACTAACCCCAAGATATAGCAAGCACCTCTGGTGGGAGGGGTTCCAGATCTTAGAGACTGGTTCAATAAAACAAATAATCTTGTTTTTTGTGTTGTAGGGAGGTCAGCTTTGTCAATTTCTTGGTGGCAATGGCTGAGCAGAGAGAGTGGGAACAGAAAATGAAATATAATTGCTAAAATATGTCTAAAGCATTACTGATTCGTTTTTGGTCTTTACCTTCTTTGATGGACATTTTTGGCTCCTTGCATCCCTTTTTTTTCAGTTCCAGTAACATTTATATAATTATTTAACACACAGTTCAAAGCCCTTTCATAAACAGAAGAAAAATTAACTCAATTATTCTGCACTCTGAACCATCAAAACTATGAATATCCTAAATGTGTATGTATAGACCAGAATCTCATCCAAAATGTGGTGTACGATAGCTCAGTATCATAGATGAGATCCTAAGTTCTTAAAACCAAAGGTATTGAATAATTACATTTTTCCATAGTGAAGTTTTTCTGGATATTGGTTTTTTGGTGGGAAAATCTGAAGTATCTGACTTCCTTGTTTTAAGTGTGGAAAACAGCATTTTGTAAACTATTCACTACTATGCATCTTTTGCCATTGTAATTATTTTCCTGTTTGATATAACTCCCTAAACTTACAGAATTTCAATTGTGGCTCTAGAAGAGTCAGCATAACATCTTATAAGGAATTTTTTTCTCATATGATGTAATATTGTATGCCCTGAATTTCAAGAAATTAAGCATAAAGCGGATAAATATCGTCATCATAAGACATTATATAATTATGATACAATGCTAGAAGAATTAATGAGTGGAAAATTATGCATCTGTTACATTTATAAAAGGATAATAAAGACAGGATGGCCAATAGTTGGCACATGTAGGTTATTAGGAAGAAAGAAATTTAAATAGACTTATGGACTAGATGAGACAAAGCAACTCCTATCCTCAGGAAGCAGAGACAGTAAGGCTATTGCAAGTTCAAATGACCTTGTCTATGTATCAAGGTCAGCTAGGGCTGCATTGTAGAACCTAACCTAGATGAGTAAATAAACATTTTAGCAATTGTGATTTTTGAGAAATAAGAGTGATTCACGCTCAACCTAAAGGGAGACAATTTTCAAAACTTATTTTTTTTAACTACATAAGGAACCTCAATGACAAAGGTAGATGATATCACCCTATGTTTATACTTCATAAATAATTATAAAAGTATGCTTGAAGTTCCTTTGAAGAGTTCCAACCAACTAGATCTTGAATGTGTCTATCTTCAAAGCCTTACTAGTTTTTATAGACAAATATTACAAGATGGGAGGGATTTTTTTTAAAACTTCTGAATATAGATAAATATTTCACACAGGAGGTATAATTTGAGTGACTGGTGAAAACTATGTAAAATCTAATCATAAAATGCCGTGGAGGACACAGAGTGCAAAGGCCTGGCACTGGGGATCTTTGAGCATGTGTATTGATTGACATGTTTGTGCCTGACAGGAAGGGATGGAGTTAGTAGGTAGGCTAGGACAGAAGTGTAAACGGATTTGAATGCCACTTATGTGGTACCACTTGTAGGAAATTCCTACAGGAAGTCATTAAGTGTTCGAATTGGTGAGTACATGATATTCTAATTGCTTCTTGGGAATGTTAAGGTAATTAATGGTATTTGAGCAATTGGAATAAGGAGACATCTTAAAACATTTCTACATTAGTCCAAAGACTGAGTAACTAAGTGAAAATGAGACTTATAGTCTCTCATTGCCTTGACTGACTGACTGACTGACGGACTGACTGACTGACTGACTGGACCTAGGTTGACTAAGGTCTGTCCAACAGATGACTGCAAACCCAAAAGTATATGGGAGCACAAATTGAAGTAGATTTCATTTTGAACACAGAGTTGGGTAGATAGGGAAGGGAAGGCAGGTTGGATCTGAGAGGAATTAGATGGAGGGGTAAATATAACCAAAATATATTTGTACAAATTTCTCAAAGAACTAATATAATCTGAAAAAAAACAAAAATGATCTGTAGGAACAGAAAAAGGGGGTATTTGAAAGATGTTATCTTCATAACAGAATCAAACTCCAGATGATCCTGAAAAATCCGCCTCACTCACTTCCTGCTCCTGAAACGTAAGAACAGCCTTTGCTTCAGGACATCATTAAGTGCTGAGCAGTCTCAAACAGTGGACCAGATGGAATCCTGCAAGTAGTTCATGCTATGCCCTGGTGTTCATCTGTGTTGTCTCTTGCAGAGAAAAGTACATAGTCATGTGTTCAGTCAACAGAAATCCATGCTAGAGTAGAGCTGACAGAAAACATGAATCCCCGTCTTATGTCAAACACTCTACCAAGCCAGAGCTTGACACTGAACCTATGGTGTGCCAAGCAAGGATCAGAGCACACTGTCACTTTGGAATTTCCATACCAGTTGACCAGTGGACACAGTAGACCCAGGCTATTACTAGGACCATTTAGCTCATGGGGTGAATAAGCCTGTAAATGTGATCTGAAAGTTTTATGTTAGTGATTTAATTGACTGTCCTTTCAAATCAAGTTTCCAATCCCTTAAATTTCTTTATGTCTGTTGTTCCTGCTGAAGTCTAAATAAAGGAAACTTAATCTAATCAAACTAAAGACGAAAAATAAACACTGAATGGGGAAAGTAAGCAGCCGGTGTTATGAGAATTCCATGGGCTCTTTTGGTTTGGCCAATACTTCCCCTGCTCAGGAATCTCTGGGGAGATCCCTGGTAAGTTCATAAACAAAGAGCCAAGTACTATCAAATCACTGGCAGTATCAGAAAACGTCCATTGCTAAAGAAGAAAGCACCCATTTGTGTGAGCATAAAAGAAACAGGGCAGAACTTCATTGGCAGGCAATGGCTTTTCCTCCTTTCGCTGTGAAGGGCAGGCTGAGCTTCCCTGTGCTTCGCCAAAGGAGTTTCTGTTGAAGTATAGAGAGGGGGAAATGCACAGGTGTGGCATTGTTTAATAGAGAGCACCCAATCTACAGAGTGACAGCAAAGGGCAAAAACTTATTGACTGACAAACATGTTCAAATAAAAATAAAAACAGGGATCTGGCAGAAATAGATTTTCCTACAGTTATTTGCAGGTAAAAGTTTCTGGGGAAGGATGCTGTCCCAAAAAAGATCAACTACTCACGTGTACAAGGCAGAGAGGATTCCAATGATCCCAATTTCCACACTGGACAATTTAGAAAATTATATGCCTAGGATTTTTTTAAAACCACATTTCAGTTCCATACTTCATCAAGCCCTGAATGTTATGTCCTGAGTCTGTGTGTGTGTTATAGGTTTTTTCCCAACTTTTTGAAATTAAAATATAATTGCATCATCTTTTCCTTCCTCAACCCCTCCCACAACCACCACCACCACCACCACCCTTGCTTTCTCTCAAACTCATGGCCTCTTTTTCTTTGTTATTGTTACATACACATATGAGAAAAGTTTGTAAGAGCCAGAGGACCAGGAAATCTTCTGTGAGATAGTGTCTCATAGAAATGACAGGGACTGTTCACCAATGATGCTTCAATAATAGGGCTGCCTAAACAAGGCCTGAACAACTACAACACCTAAATCCATGCTAACAGGGAAGGAAAAATTGCAAAGGGTTCTATCCTCTCCCCTCAACACACACACACAAAGAACAACAAGCTCATGTATACTGAGAGAGGAGAGATTGTCTTTTCCAGGGAAGAGTCCCCCGTTTGGTTAGCCAGTTGGTAAGTCCCATGATGTTTAAGCATGAAGTTTCATGAAGAAACTTCTAATGAATTTTTTTTTTTCTGACCTTTAAGGTTTTTTTCTTATTCATTAGAAATAACTGGAAACTTTTGTGAGTTGCTGAAGATTCGCTAAGAGAATGTTTTAGAAACACTTATTGCATTAAAAGGAGGGGAGGCTAGAGAAGGGTAGAAGCAAGGGATGGAGGGGTGAGAGGAGGAGAGTGAAGGGAGAAGGGAAGGAAATAGGAGGTGGAAAGAGGGAAAACGCATTATCACCACTACCTTGCACATGTAAGTAATCCGCATCTTGGTGACATTCTCTGTGCCCTCGTGTGTATAGGGAGAGAAGGGCAAAATAAGTGTTCAAGATCTCAGTGAGGCAAAGCTAACAGATGGGATTTTACACAAAAATCCTGATTTGCTTACTTCTTGGTTCCTCCCTACTTTGTGCTGCACCCACTAAACTCTGAGAGGAAAATCAATTTAAGGACCTGATTATCACCCCAATTGTTATATTTATGGGATAGCTTTAAAAGTATATAGTGTGTTTCATAACTGATGGTATGACTCTGAGGATCCAGACACCTTGCTTAGCTCTGTCGTGGCTTAGCTATGTGTCCTTAAGGAAGTTAAATCACCTCCCTGAAACTCACTTTCTTCACAGATGAAATGGAGACAATATAGTTGGTCTGGAAGTTACTCCTGTGGTGATAATTGGTGTGAATGCTCATCACTGCCACCAGCTTATAACCAAGGCCAGTCTTGAACAGTGGCTGGGAACATGATGTGTCTGTTCAACACGTAACTACCAGGATAGCAATGACTGAAAGCTGCCAAGGTCACTTGTCATTTGGTGAAATATCATCACGGGTCAGCGGATCTTGGACAAGACCAACTCATGGTTCTGGGTTGGGGAAAGCTCTGTTCCAATGTGACACATGCTCTAGCAACCACTTCAGTGGGAAACAAGGACAACTGGTCAGAACCTTCCCCTGACTGAACAAGGTGCCTCCATTCATACCTCACCAACTCAGAAACTTGTATGGTCCTGCCAAATCTGTATGTGGCTCCCATGCATACAGCCAATCAAGGTGGTGATCATTTTAATACTCTTGTGAATTCACACACAAAGGGGGTTTGTAAACCTAAATCCTCCTTATGCTGGATAAAATCATTATGAATGAAGAAGGTATGAAATACAACGCCTTTGACTACCTGATTTCAAGCACTTCCAAATTTGGCTAGCAAGAGATAGTAAATGAACATCAATAGTGAAAGCTGAGGGCAAGATTGCCTGAAGACAGCCATTTCTTAGGTCCTCCCCTTGGAAATACCCTAGTGGAAGCATGATTGCTGTGCCTCCCCTCTCACCCTCCAGTTACAGTGTGGAGGCTAAATGTCACCCACATGTTCATGTTAGGAAGGCTTGCTCCTCCCATTGCGAGGTAGTGTAATGTGTAGGAGTTGGTGCTTTGTGAAAGGAAGTTAGGCACAAGGGTGGTGCCCTTAAACATATGAGAACTAATCATCCCTCCCACCTTTCTCTCTCTCTCTCTTTCCCAGCCCCAATGAGGGAGAGGCTGTCCCCGTGAATGTACTTCTTGATTCCATGTCTGAAAGCAAAGGGTCAACCCTGGGCTAAAACTTGTAGCACACTGAGAAAATGAGTCTGTCCTCTTCCAGCTGCTTGATGCCACAACAGAAAGGCTGCTAACACATACTAGCTTTCTTCCTCTCTCTCCTCTCCCTTCTCTTCATATATACATGAAATGCATCTATCTGCGCTCATTTACACATATACATCCATAAAGGGAAATAAAATCATGAAAATGGATGTATCTGGAAAGTATTCTAATATGCAACCAGGGTTCAGAAAGATACAAATTATGTGTTCTTTCTCATGTGTCGATTCTATCTCTTAATGTTTGCATGCACTTTAATGAAGGGAGGTATGAATCAATGTAGACTGTGAAACTAGATAGGAAACCATGAGAGGGGCAACCAAGGGGGGAGGCCACAGATAGCCCCAAAGTGTAAATGACACTATTAAAGGAAGAACAACCAATGGGGATACGGAGCGGGGGAGGGAAGAGGGAGAGAAAAAAACGGAAACAACTTTTGTTTGAAAAATGTCATAGCAAACTATAAATCTTGTATTATAACAAAATGTAAATTCAAAATGCACCATTTCTTGTTAGTTGGCACACAAATAATAGGCAACTAGTTCTCTGTTCATTCACTGGCCAGCACCCACTCACAGACTGCTATCTCAACCAGGGGTCATGTTGGTAACTAAGATCTTCTTAGATGTGATGAGCAAGGGCATCTTCAGATGGAGCCTCTGCTGCTGCTTCCATGCCGCTCTCAGCCCCACATGAACAATGTCGAGGAGCTTATGTTTCTCATGTTCTAATCCTGTGCTCTCACTGTCCAAGCAACCCTGGTTTCTGTTAGAAAATGAGCTTTACAGGGCCAGATGTGGCCCTCAGTGTGTTCATCACCGTAACTGTCATTGATTTTTTTTTGTTGTTCTCCCAGAGGCCATCAAAGAACTCCACACAGACATGTGCTCATGAGTTCACTCACATGTGTATCAACTTCTGTCTCCATTTATCCACACATATTAGAGCTTGTGAGCTACACCAATACTTTCAATTGAAACATGACTTAGCTAATCTAACTTTGAACAATTTGTTCTGACTCCCACACCCCAGTTCTTCTAGTGAACTGTTCACCAGCTTCATATACTTGCAGACACTTTTTTAAATCCTGAAATCATTTATAAATCATAAATAAGAGCTTGATAAAACAAATACTTCTTTCTAGATACGTTTTTTCTTATATAGCAAAAAAGATTAGTTGATGTGATAATGTCTTTCTGTGTGCTGTGAATATCAACCTTTAAGTAAAGGAGCTGTTTTGGCCCATGACAGGCACCGTAGAAAAAGTAGGAGGGGAAATCAGAGCATAGGTAGGGGAAGCAGGGCAGAGTCAGTCAGACTGAGCCGAAGTCCAAAGGAACAACATGTAAGGAACACAGGTGAGCCACGGGCCACGTGGCAGACAGATTAATAAAAATGAGTTGAGTTAAGATGTAAGAGCTAGCTAGCAATGTGCCTGAGCCATAGGCCAAACAGCATGAAGAAAATATAAGTGTCTGAATCATTTCTGGCAGCCTGAGCAGCTGCAGCAGATGGCTAAGGGGTCTGGGGCAGCAGGTCTGTGGGTCTGGACTTCTGGTCACCCGGGACCAAGAAATCTCATTGTTATAATTAGTTTCTTGAATGAAAGCAGGCTAAAGAAGGCAGAAAACATTCAAATTTGAGCTGAGTTTCATGTGCCTTTAAAATAAGAAAAATAATCATTTTTGAGTGTGAATTTTGGTTAGTTTGTTCCACAATTATACATAAGGAAATAAATCTAAAAATGTAACATGAAATTTTCCATTAGATTTGAATTTCTGTCATAAGTTTTGTATATATTTTATATGGACCCAGAAGAGAGAGAACAAAGGTCTAAAAGGAATAATTTTTATTATTCCAGAAAATATGTCGTAGCCACATTCCTTTTAGATTTTCACATGAAAAAAAACATGGAGACCCTAAATATACCAAAATAGACATAGGAAGACACAGAAACAGATTCCCAGGGACCTTGGGACTTAAGAGACCACACTGGAGAATCACCTGGCTTTCCTTTTGCCTTCTTTACATCGTAGACGGCCAACAAAGCCTACAATTCTAGACTGTCAGCAGACATAGGGAAAAAAACTAAATTAAATTAAAATTTCAAGAATATCTTATTTCCTCTAATTACAGGGCGGAGGGGAAAACGTTGGTACAACTAAAGAGTAACAGAACCTTCCATCCCTACCCAGATGGTTTCAGCAGAACTGAAGAAGTAGCAAGGCAAAGAGATGCTGCGTTTTCCACCATATAAAGTCAGTGTTTCTAAGATGGGACTCGAGCTGCTCCCAACCAACATCCACAAGATGAGAAGAGGTGGTATATTCAGAGCCTGGAAACATTACTGTATCCACAGGCCCGGGAGAAAGCTGAACACCAGCATCAACAGTTCTGGAAAGGGACTTCAACAAAGTCTGGGATATCAAGTTAAGGCTATTCTAGTGAGCATTTCATTCCCGAACATCCTGCTGCCAGTGGATACAGTGAAGAGATGAAATTCCATTTGCATCTGGTCTTGATGAAGCAGAGAGTGGTGGCAGGAAGCAGGACTAGTTATCACTCTTTTCATCTTATACAGTAGCATCCTCAGGGCACAGTGGGGAACTGATGCCACCTGGTTCTTTTGTAACAAAAGGGTGAGACTGAACATGTATATCCATTACCTCATACTATACTACAAGAATCTGTAGCAAGAGTTTTGACAGTTAGTCATCCTTCTCACGCTGTGACAAAATGCTTGAGAGAAATAAGAAATGAAATACTATTTTGTCTCACAGCTCCAGAGGTTTCAGTGTACAACTATTCTGTTCAGTAGCTTCTGGTATTTGATAAGATAGAATGCCATTGTGACCAGTACGTGATAGAGAAGGCTGCTCATATTTATGGTCCAGAAACAAAGGAGAAAACAGTGTATGCCCTTCCAGGATACAGCCCAGGTGACTTGCTCTCTCTTTATAGGCCCTATTTCCTAGCTTTTACTATCTCCCACCAATGAATCCATCAACTCACTGATGACACTAAGCCCTCAGCACACTATCACATCTCCAAAGCCTTTTAGCTGCCAACCAACCTATCAGCAACTCACTTGAACCTTGAGGAGCCTTTAAGATTAAAACCAAATAAAAATTTAAAAGTTATAGCAAAATCCTACCTTGAACATGAAAGGTCAATCAGTAGACAACCCTTCAGATGAATCAGGTGTTGGTCAAGGGTTTTCAACGCAATAAAAATAAAGCAATTCATTGAACAATTACTCGTGTACATGCATGTATGCCTGCACGTGTGCATGTGCATGTGTGTGTGTTGAGTTTCTGAGAAAGGACTCAATATCTTGCATTAATGTAGCAAGTGTTCTATCTTTCAGGTACACTCCTACCTAGCTCACAGTTATTGATTGCTCTGACACATTTTTTTTATATTTTTTATAAAAGGTTTTTTACATACCAACTACAGTTCCCATTCCCTTCCCTATTCCCACTTAACCCCTAGCTTCTCTGCTATCCACTCCTCTGAGAGGATATGATCTCCTACCGGGAGTCAACAAAGTCTGGGATATCAAGTTGAGGGAGGACCCTCCACTCTTATCAAGGCTGAGCAAGGTATCCCTCTATAGGGAATGAACTCAAAAAAGTCAGTTCATGCACTAGGGACAAATCCTGCTCTCACTGCTAGAGGTCCCACAAACTGTCCAAGCCATACAACTGTCATCCATAATCAGAGAGTCAAGGTCAGTACCATGTGGGTTAACCAGCTGTCAGTCAAGAGTCAGTGAGCTCCCAGTAGCTCAGAACACTGGCACTTTTAAAAATTAAAAAAAAAAAAAAAAAAAAAAAAAAAAAAAGAGGTTGGAGATAAAGCTCAGTGGTTAGAGGGCTCACTATTCAGTTTTGAGCACCTACTTCAGGTGGCTCACACTGCCTGATATCCACCACCAAAGTATGTGGTACCCTCTTCTTCCCACAGAAGTATGGGTACACATGCGTGCGTGTGCGCGCACAAACACACACACACAAAATGAATCAAGAAATCCTTTCTAAAAGTCTTAAAATTTTCAACAAAGATTGTTCATAAAAGAATCAAATAGAAATGACATTTTATATTTAACAAAATCAATCTGTAAAATTAGAGGACAGAATCACTCATAGTCAAGCATTGAAGGTCAGAGAGTAGTAACTCAGGACTTTAATCCCAGTTTGGGAATGATGGAGTGATGACCTACACCTTTAATCCCATGACTCAGCAGACAGAGATCTTTCTGTGTTTCTGTGATTTCAAAGCCTAACAATCAAACAGTAATAGCTCCCGGCTTTAAACATAATTCTAGGATTATGATGCAGAGTTGAACCTGGAAGTGACTCAACTGGGCAAAAAGATATTTAAGGAGGCATAAACAACCGGTGTGGTATTCTATAGAAGCAACAAGCCGGCAGAGGTGACAAACGCCATTAGTCCCAGCATTTGGGAGGCAGAGGCAGAGGCAGGAGCATCTCTTTGAGTTCAAGGCCAACCTAGTCTATAAAGCAAGTTTCAGCACTGTTACATAGAAAACCCTGTCTCAAAAACAAAAAACCAAAAGAGGCTGGAGAGATGGCTCTGTCCTCTGATATTCCAGGCTGTTTTTAATTAAATGATAAAATATATCACCACAGATAGTACTGAAATTATAATTAATTTTAAAACTTAGTGGACAGCTTTTGAGTTTGGTCATAGAATAAAAATTATGTGAGGTAAAAGCAGGGGCTTGACAACTGACCTGTTTAATTTATCCACTCCCCCAAATAGAGAGAACAGACAGAAAAAAGTACAAACATGTCAAGAACTTGTGAGACTCTAACAAAGAATCTCACACATAGCAACAGACTTCCAAGGGAACAAGAATGAATATGTTTTCAGAGAAATAATGACTAAAAACTCTCCAAATCTGGTGAGAGATACCACCAACATACATATTCCAGAAGCTGACCTAACATCCAAAAGGACACACCTACAGAAACTCATGCCAGAAAACAACAAAATTAAATTTGTGATGAGGAAGACAAGGCTGAAACCTTGAAAACCACCAGACAGAAAGGGTTGGATTCACAGCAGGTGTCTCACCTGCAGCTGTACTGCCCAGTCTCAGGCACCCCCAGAGAGATCCCCAGAATCACACGTACTCTCCAAATGCAAATGCAAAGCAAGGTTTATTACAGCTGTACAGCTGAACCCAGCTCCAGACTGTCTCACAGCAGTGCCAGTGGAGAAGTGGGCCCTCTTTACTCAAGAGCAGGGAGGGCCTTTTAAAACAAAGATCAAACAAAGACTGTAGAAATGCCTTTGTCAGGCTGGGAGGTGAGGGGCCCAGAGGAAGTTTCTTTACTATCGCTGTCAGGTGGGAAGCTGCTGGCTGATTGGTTGTCTTAGGAGGGGGAGAAGATGCTTCCCATCTTGGCCGGAAGGTCCTCTGATTACCCAGTACATTGGGTGCTTGGCCTTGGGGGTTTAGAAACTTCTTAGGATGGGGGACTAGAAACTTCTCAGCTCCCAAAATAATTCCAGGCCTCAAGGTGGAGGGACTTTAGTTTCCACAAAGCTATGAGCCAACAAAGGAAATGACATCATGTTTTTCAAGATCAAAAGTAAAGCTCTACTCATGGAGACTTCTTTATCAGGAGACAATGTCCTTCTGGAAGGACATGGGAAACTAGCACGTCTTCTCATTAATGTACCTACCCAGAAATGCCTCTGCTGCTTCTTTAAGCAGATGGGGAGTGGGTACTGACTGTTGGGGGGCACTGTTTCATTTGTCAGAACATGACACTATGCATACATTTCCTGATTAACAGAGGTGCTACTGGGAAATCCTTACTATGACCTTGAGTCAGAAGCAACCAAAAGGATAAGATGTGTGTAAAAATCTTGCCATCCTACTATGGACTTGCATCAAAAATGTGGTCCTACTACCCCCAAGTGAAGAGCAGGGGTAAGACTACATCTATGCACTTAATCCTTCTCCAGGTCACCATGGTGCCATACAAGAAGAGAGTGTCCCCAGCTTCCTCCAAAAAGAAGGACTTGAACCAGAAAGAATCTTCTAGAAAGAGCCCCTGCCGTGAGATCCTCTGTAACTCAGCTTGAAGCCATTTAGACAACAAAAGAAGATTAATCAATTCTTCTCAATCAAAAAGAAAAGGTCAGTGACGAGAGTAGCGAAATAATCATCTTTTTAAGTATGATTTAAGGAAAAAACCTATCATTCCCATCTGAACATTTAAAGTCTGTAACTAAAATATAAAGTGGCTCTGTTTTCTCACCTGTCATCCCAATGCACTTCCTATTTTATTTAAAATAGCAAGCTATCTTGGGGTGACACTAGCCTTTGGTTGTGAATCACATTTTTCTTTGTGATATCAAGGTTTAGCTATGTAGCAAGGGGAAGAAGAAGCAGCAAGCAGAACATACCTTAATAGGAAGAAAGGCCGGCACTGAGTAAACTGAAGTTTACATTCCTGATATCTTATTTTTCATCCAATATTACCCCGTGCCACAGCTGTGACAGCCAAGAACCAGGTTTTATTCTTTCTGGCCGTAAGGTTTGCTTTCAGCAAGAAGTGTTTAGCCTAAGGCACATTAATAAATACAAATAAATTTCAGTAGTATCTGCTTGGCTGGTCCTCAAAGGACACAGAGGATACTGACAATGAACTATTAAACAGAGAATTTTTGAAACTGGCAAATTTTCAAGAATGAAATTTACAATGGTTTGGTTATAAGATATGTTTTATAGACCACTCAGGGGGAAAAAAAAAAAAAAGAACCAACTGTAGCACGGATAGCACAATGGGGTATACTGGATATAGAACAGATATTTGAAAATAATTTCAGTTCATTTCAGAGTACAGGACAAGGCTCTTTGAAGAAAAGATCTTTGTAAATCACACGGAGGTAGATGATGCTATGTTCTATTTCATTTGCAATACAGGAAGCAATGAGTCTATCATTCTTTAATACAATACTCAATGTGTCTATCATAATTTAGGAAGTTCTTTAGCTACCTATGGCTGCATCAGTCATCAGCCTTGAGTTAGGCCTGGAGTTGCTCATACTTACAGTGACATGATGATATCGCCTCCACAAAGTGATTTGTGCTGGGAAAGTTTTAGTACCTGTCCAGAGATTCCACACCTCATTAGTACTCATGGATTGTATTATAATCAGCCGATGAAAGAAAAGGAAGAACTTGTTCAAAATCAACACTGGAAAAATAAAATAAAAGCAAGTCCTGGAAATGCAAGCCTTTAGTAGGGAGACTTTTCAGAATGGCCAGTGCTCCCATTTGTTTGGGTTTTGAATAGGACTTAACTTTCTCTGCCTGCTTTGCTTTGGTTTTGCCCCTTCGGTCCTCTGCCAGTTCTAATATTACAATCCTGAACATGCTGACAAGATTTCCAGCTTGTCCAAATAGGGAGCTAGGAGGATGCTTAAAGAATGTAATTAGTGCTGTCTATTTTCCGTATCTAGTAGTTTAGTTGAAGCTCAGGAAACGTCACAAGCACGAACTGCTGGGATTTTAGAGGAAGAACACGCACTGAACCGCCAAATTGCAAGAGTTTGTCAGAACCTCAGAAGTAACTATATCCTTAGAGTTAATCAGTGGCATAGTTAGGAATTCAAGAGAAAATTGCTTCTTTTGCCAGCAATGTCTGTAGACATTCAAATTCAAATAAAGAAAGAAAAGCAAATGATCCAGAGATGTAGCCTTTGAGAGCTGCCTTGGAATTCATAGTAACCTTCCCTTTATACAGTTCTGGATTTAGATGAACCATAGCATCTTGGAAATCTGAGGAAATGGGGAAATGGCTCTTTTAAATGTCTCCTGGTTTACTGTATCCTTTTGGAGCTGAAGAACCAGAAGGAAATGATATGATAACATTATAATATGAAATGGGATATGGGTGACGTGTGATTGATATTGGGCCTGAAGCTGTTTTCTCTGACTGATGTGATTTGACATGTGTTCAGCAGAGTGACCTTGGCTATCCGCAAAGGTGTTGGGCAGACAGTCCAGTCCATCTACTGGCGTCATCTTTTACCTCTCTGCACTGGTGCACAGCAGAGGCCCAAGCACTTTCCCTGTGGCTTCATATGTTCACCATGAGACCCTGGTGGGGGAGGTTGGGTAGAAGGAAAAAGGAGTGAGACTTTGCTGTGGAAAGTAAACGAATATACAAAGAAGACACAGTCTGCTTTCTTTTCATAACGTGAGAGTAAGCCAAATCAAAACCACCCTTGTTATCCAAATTAGTTAAATGTGGTCCAGCCGTAATATCTGGTCATTTTCTGCACTTGCAAAAGGAAAGTACATTGTTTCATACATGGCTATCATAACTGGATCTATAGCTCTGAAATATTAGGGGGAAAATAGAGGCTCACTGGATTCCCTATGCAGTTAGAATGCGTTCTGCGGAATTGGAACTTATATAAGAAATTTTTTTGCTGAGTGGACAAGTCTTAACAACAGAAATTAATACAATCTGAAAATGCCAGAGTTACAGTAAGTCAATGGCCTGGAAGTGTCTTTTCTAGAGAGAGAGAGAGAGAGAGGGAGAGAGAGAGAGGGAGAGAGAGAGAGAGAGAGAGAGAGAGAGAGAGAGAGAGAGAGAGAGAGAGAGAGAGTCAAGTCCCTAGAAGTTCGAAGAGATTGGAAGCCATTCAACCCAAGGGCTAGAGAAAGAGCCATCTCTTCTGCCCTGCCTGTTTCATTTAAAATAGCTGTGGGTTTTCATTTGTTTTTGTATTTATATATGTTGATCCCCCTTAACACCCATAAGCATACATTTGCTTATTTTGTTTATTCCTGACGTATGCTTATGTTTTTAAATATTAGTCACAAGAAAGTAAATGAGACAGAAAGGCTTTAGACATTTCAATGTCTGTATCTTTATAATATAAATATTATATGGCAAGAATATTTTTTTCTTTTCCTGTGTGTGGTGTGTATGCATGCAGGTATGTGTACATGTTCACTTGTATGTGAGCACGTGTGTACTTGTGTGCTGCATATGTCCACGTCTACTGGGAGGTCTGAGGTTGATGCTGAGTCTTCCACTCTATACCTAGAGACAGGAACCCTCAACCAAACCACAGCTCACTGACAGGGCTAGCTGTGCTATGCAGCTTGTTCTGGAGATCCCTGTCTCTACTTTCTGAGGCTGGGGTTACACATAAGTCACTCTACCCTCATATTTATGTGGGTTCTAGGGATCCAATTCCCCCAGTCCTGTCACTGGTGTTACAAACACTTTAACCTCTGAGACATCTCCTGTCTGAGGCTTCTTAAATGAATATAAAACTTCTTAGTTCTCTTAAAACATTCATGTTTCTTCTAGGGAGCAATAATTTAAATTCTTAACCATATGCCTGTATAGACTCGTGTGCAAAAAATTCAAAATAAATGTAATTATACTCTGATCTTATCATTCCTACTAATGGAGCACTAAGGAACTCTGTTAAGTAAAAGATTTAGCAAATGATTTCAGAGTATGATAGTTACAGAAAATAAAGATGGTTCGTAAATGTGAAGAAATCATCCTGGTAAGAGACTTGGAAAAGTCAACAGAAACGTCTAAAGTACACTCCACTCTGCCAAGTGTGGACAATAACATATAATTCTATGTTAGGGGATGCAGAGAGACCGAGCTTATTCTTAAAAGCATAAAAATGAGGAAAGTGGAGAGTTAGTGAAATTTAATTCACAATACTTAAATCTGCAATATAGTATCTTAATTTGTGTCTAGATAGCCCTCTTACGCATATCTTCTATGTGCAACAATGTGACAGAAATCAGGCCTGAAAATCCCGAGAACATTTCATCACACACATCCCCTCTCTCAAATGTATACATATACAAACACTGTATCATAAACTAGATTAAGTTCAAAATACACAGTGCAGCAGACAACTGTGTGGCTTTCTTGTGGGCTGCATGTTGAGTCACCCTGCTTCCACACACAACATGGTCTGAGCACCTGAGCTACAGTAACCAATTCTTTGGTTCCCTATCAGTATGACTCTTGCCTGGAAGGAATCCCTACTATATAATGTGCTGTGGGGTTCCACTCTACCTGGTATGTTTATTCTGTAGGGTCTGTAGGTAGATACAGTAGGTGGAGTCAGTATCTACAGGGATGGCCTGTACTGACAAACTTGGTAAGACAGGGCAGCTTGGTTGAAAACTCAACAGATTCTTTTTAGGTTACTGGGTATTGAGAAGTCCTTTACAAACAAATAAATAAAATATATATAACAAATTTCCTATGATAACTGCTACCTCTGCCTCTCAGGGATATGTACTTTCTTCTTCTGTCCAAAGATCTTGCCCCATGTCAAAGTGGACCATGTACCCTGCACTAAGATCTTTCTTTGTAGCCTTGTGGAAGCACAGACCACAAGCACTGACAAGTAAATGTGATATCCCAAGAATGAGCAAGGAAATGGAAAGCCCCTCTTTACAGAGAGTGTGAAGACATGTAAATGCAGGAGGAGAAGAAAACTATGGCTTTGATGGAGACCCAAGGTCAACTTTTCCACTGTCTTCTTTGGATCTAAGAGAATCCATGCCCCCATCTTTGGTAATTTTTCTGATTGGTTTTATGGACACAAGAGTTGTACATCAGTTATTACGTGAAGCAGCACACGGAGGCATGACTGCATAAAAGAATCGTTAACTCAGCCCACTGTTGTAAAAAAGTATCACCATCCCACGGTGGTATCAAACATTAAAATCCTATAAAATCTCCTTTGCAATGTTGAAAAGGAATAAAATGAAAACCTCAAAACTGCTATTTATTGGGGAACAAGGAACCTCTAACTGAGAATTAAAATGAGAACGTGGAGCTGCAATGGGTGAATTATTCCTTTTACTTTATTTCACACCAATAGCATGAACCTGGACCAAAAGGCTCATACTCCCCAATTCCTGGCAAACTATGACCAAGGAAAGGCTGCAGAGCAGTGTTCTCTTGGTAAGTGAAACAAAATTATGCCTACAAATTAAATTAAAAGCTACCCTTAGCAGGTCTGTCATAGTTTTATTTTCTCTGTAATTTACTCAGACATGGGTAGTTAAGCAGGCGGTTCAGTGTTTAGCTGAGGACTAGCTTTGATCACCACCTTTCACAAGTATCGAGACAAGCTGAGTGCTTTGGAGAACTTTCCTTCCAATCATCTCAGCTGTCTGAGCAGAGACCAACGCCGTGCATGAGAACCCTGCTATGTCAGAGTCCACAGTCTACACATTACAGATTCAAACAAGACCCTCAAGACCAGCCACTTCCTGGAGCTGACAGAGTCAGAGTCACCAGGGAAATACCTACCCTGTGGGGATTTTTGGGAACAAACCATGAGGAAGAGGGGCTGGGGAAGTCCAGGAAGGCTGTAACAGCTGTGTCTTCCTTGGTTCCAATTTCTCCACCTTCTTTTGTCTCCATTTGAAGCTAGGGACCTTCCAGCACTGAATGAGGCCTCGGTGCTGAGAATGGGAACCAGAAAGTGCTGGCTCAGAGTACAAAAACAGGTAAAGGAAGGCTGCAGCATGAAAAGCAGATTTTCTTGAAAACTGGAACTGGATAAAGCAACATAAGAAGCCGACTGTCCAGGAGAGGCTTTGTCTGTTTTTTATTTCTGGGTAGTATTTAGATTTTTTTGTTCCAAACCTCTTTTTAAACATTAATAATTCCGAAGGTATCACATAGGTCCAGGAATGTTGCCAGCATTTGGGGGCATGGAACTCTGAAACTCTTCACTGTGGGTTTTTAATCATTCCAGTTCCAACATTAACTTTGCACAGACCGTTCACATTAGTGACTAGTAATTTACATTAGCTGATCGGGGCAGGCAGGTTTACGGATGAACGCATTGTTTTCCAGCATGAATCTTAACAAAAATCATTTCTGTAAACAAAGGGCATCTAAATCCGGAGCTTCTGGAAGAACAACTCGTTCTTGCCTGTCTTGGATCTTGGATCTTTTCTGTCTGGCCTCCTGTCTAAGAGCTGTGTTTCTGAAGATACTGTTGTGGGCAGTTTTGTTCAAGGAGATACCCACAGACTACCTGTGGGCATGAAATGACTGACGACCCATGCTCCCGCTCCCGCACAATATTTGATCTTTGACCTCTTGGTGATTGGTTTCTTGCCAACAGCAGCAGCTGGCACTTCGTATGGTGGTGTCAACTCCAGCTGCCAGAGCACTGCTGCTGTGCCAGTGACTATTGTTCTTCATGACAACAGTTTCGCATCTGGAGCGGTGCCTGACCAGAACCAGGGTCTACAAACCCATTTCTTGTTGACAGTAACTAGCATGGGCCACCGCAGAAAATGACAGTGTTTGCTTTCCCCAAGTAATAAGCATTGGAGTGCTGTCAAAACGGCACTAGGGATCAAAACAGAAACCTAATTGCTAGGAGCTTCAACTCTTACATTTTTATTATATTCAAGAAAAGGCTGTGCCACTGGGTCAAGCTCGGGAGCCCGGTTGAAGAGAGAGGAAGGGTTGTACGTTGTATGGGGTGGGGGGGGGGGATGTCAAGGTCATAACAGAGAAACCCACAGAGACAGCTGACCTGACCTCATCACTTCATCACCTAAGACTGCATGGTACCAACGTAGGCCCTCTGCATATGCGTGACAGTTGTGTAGCCTGGTCTGTTTGTATGGCACTTAGCTTGAGCTGGGTTGTCTTGCCCACCTTGATGCAGAGGGAGAAGCTTGGTCCTGTCTGAGCTTGATGTGCCATGTTTTATTGACTCCCATGAGAGGCCTGTCCCTTTCTGAATGAATAGGTGGGTGGGGGGGGGTAGTCATATAAGGGAGCCTGGGGAGAGAAGGGAAGGAGAGGAGGCAGGGGAAACTGTGGTTCATGGTCTGTATGTAAAATTAATGAAAAAAATAATGAAAAAAAGATAAGGCTACTTAGGTGTCACAGCATATAAAGCACTTGTAGCTAATCCTCAGAACCCATGTAAAAGCTCGGCAGGCATTCAGCTACCTGTATCAGCTATATTGGTTAGCTTTGAATTCTGAGACCTTGCTTCAATAAACAAAGTCAAAAGTGATCAAGGAAGATGCCTGACATCAATTTGGGGATTTGGTATACACAAATACTCATACCCATACACACATGTAAGGGCACCTACATAGGAACACACATATATACTACCACATATAACATGCACATATTCATAAATCAAACCAGAAAAAACATGTTACACATTGTGAGTGAATATTTTTACTTTGATTTTTTTGTTGTTGTTCATTGCCTCTCTTTATCTGGAATTTTATTCAAACACTGTTAATTTGTTGCATACAAAAATCTCAGGACTGTCACTTTACAGAAGAAGTCTGGATTTTAATTTCTGCTAATTCTCAACATTGTTCATGTATGTCACATCCGTTGACTTTGTTGTCAAAGAAAGGATGGATCACCATGCCTTGTTACACACGTTCCCAGAAAAATGAGGCAGGAACAAATTGTTTTTATGACATCATTTAAGTAAAGAATTGGAAGGAAGTGGTAAGAAGAGAACTGGACACCAAAAGGTGGAGGGAGTACTGGAGCGGGATGATGAAAGGAAATAAGAGTAAACCAAACAAATGGAAACTAGGAGCCAACCCTGACAGTTATCCACGAAAGACTCAAGAAAGTCTAAGACGAAGGTGACAGAACTGCCGAGCAGAGAGTCTGTGGGATGTGATCAGCTCTTCCACGACAAAAAAGCCTCCCACACCACACTAAGTTACTCTGTGCTAAAATCGGTATTGAAGTCTGGCTTTATTTGAATGCAATGCAGTCATCTTTGCCCAGATAGTCTCACATGCCCCAAACAGAGCTGCAAGTACTATTTACCACTGTCTCTCACATCATCTCTCTTCAGAGAAGCTGAGGTAGGGAGCAGAGTGAACGAAGTCCTGGTGAATGTATGTTGTTGACATATGCATGGCCATGCCAAGAATCCCAGAGCCTCAGACCCATAGAGGCATGACAAAGCAGTCTCCCCACCCCCACCCCGGGATGAGGCTCAGGGAGAAATGTAAAAACCTTTCCCTGGGGACCCTGTGTGAATGCTAACAGTGTGTGCAGAAAATGAACAACCTAGCCTTTGGTCCCCAGATATCTGTGGCCTGGAAATGGCTCCAGTTCAGAGAGTTCTTGTGCTCAGATTCTCTAAACCTGCTTTATCCAGATGTCCACCATATACCCTGCCTCCTAGTTATCTGTACTAACTCCAGACTTTCTCTGTTCAACAGTACATAATAAACACTCCAAACTTCCGGAGTGCTGTGGATTTCCCAGCAGTGAGCTTGGACCACCTGATCGAAGCTTTCTGGCTGCGTTTTTCTGTCTCTTCCTTTGTTCCTCACCACCCCAAACAAATCCATCCCTGGCGGCCTTGCTCGGATGTGGGGTGTCTTTTTGAAACACACAGTTCATTGATCAAACCTGTGCAAGGCCAATAGCTCTGAGTAGAAGGTTAGAGAAGAACAATCACAGGCATTCTCTTTCCGTTTATTACACAATTTCATGGCCTGTTTGGCAGAGAACTATGTGACTGAATTATGACGTATACATATTTTTAGTGTCTGCTCTTTGTAGACAAATTACTGAAAATGTAATTTGTTGGGTCATTTTCCATCAAGATTAAGCTGAAATACTCTTGTGTTATTTATGTTATCTTATGTTGGAGTCAGTGACTATGTTAGGAGGGCCTGTAAAATCCATGTTGGTGCCAACCGTGGTTTCTGGTTGGCACTGTTTGGCAATTAGGAATAGCATGAGGGGTTTTATTTGTTAGCTTAATACAATTAAGATAAATTTTTTAAAGTTTTCCAAAAGGCTTGCTTGAAGTCAAATTAGCTTCACATACTTCAAATGAGCTGTACCTAGTATAGTTTCCAACATGAACATAAATAGTGGTTTATGAATCTTTGAACTTGCATTTAGTGTCTTTATTGTAAAATTTTGAATAATGTAAGTGCAGCCACTAAAGTACAGCTTGGGTATAGTATTTTCATAGTATTAGCAAATAAGTATTTGGTAACTTATTGTCAGTGAGCATTTAAATATGTTCTTATAGAAATTAAAACATCACTATCCTCTATAATGCTCATTCCTTCAACCACTGTAAAATTAAAAGTATAAGTAATGTCTTTAGGAGAAATAGACACAGGATGTAAGTGGCTGAAGATTGTATCTCCTTTGGAGATGCTGAAGATATCTGAGGAAATTTGACTTTGAATCTTGTTGAGACTGTTTAATTTCAGACGTCTTAAGTTACCAAAGAGATATCTCTTCCCCATGTATGGTGATATTCTGAAGATTTTAAAGTTCTTTTCAAAAGGTTTATTTTAACAAGAGTAGTGACTGTGCCTTAATAAATGTCTTCAACATTAGGAATTGGGAGGATTTTCCCTCATCTTTCCAGCTCTATTGTTGGCCTAGTGTGCAGCCCTCAGGAAGCTAGATTATCCTTTCTTCTCTTCACTCTAAAAGTGACTTGGCCTGAACGTGTTGTGAAAATGAACATTGGTCTACGTGCTAAAGAAACTCAGTTACCTTGGCAGCTCCTCACAGTGTTCTCTCATACCTGGTTCTGTGTAAACTGCTGCCAGTCACAGGGGATACTGAGAGTATTGTTTCCGACATTGTCCACTCTTGAAGTCACCATCTCCTGTCTTCCAAACATTATCTAGACAACTTAGGGCATTAACTCTTCAGTAAGGAGACAGACCTCTCCATCATGCCAACCAACACAAGTATCTAAGCTAAAGTGGCAACGGCTACACTTCCTTTTAGTGATCCACATAGTTTATCATGTCATCTAATACACATTGTATACATTGAATATAAGTGTCCACTCACTGGACCATCATACATTCAACCTCAAGAGCAGCAACACTGATGTCCTTGGCTGCTACAAAGTAGCAGCATGCCCCATAGCTTCTCCATCACTGATGCAACACTGACCTTCAGAATGAAAACAGAACTACAACTTAGGATTCAGGTTTCCATCCCAAACACTGGAAGGCCTGTTCAATGTACGTATTTCACAAACAACAACATACTTTACAAATAAATATAGCCACTGTTTACCTGAAATTTAAACAGAATTTATCATTTAAATTTAAGCCAAACATTTTTACTTCCTAAATCTGGTGATTGTACTCAAAATACATATGACTCTTGTGGATGAAATAGACTTTTTAATTGAAATGTTTATCCATTTTATTCAGTTACCTATTCTTCCTAAATTATGAAGCTCTTTAACTTGGAAAAATCCGTATTATTTAGCTTGATCAGATATTTACCATATAGTACTTGGAGACAAATGCCACCCCACCCTGCACATCAGAGACTTCCTTCCAGACCATGGATTAGACACAAACCACACCCAAATACCTGTTTTTACAGAGATTTCATCATCATCATCATCATCATCATCATCATCATCATCATTATTATTATTATTATTATTATTATTATTAATATTATTAAGCAGGGAAGAAACTTTCTGACTCGGGCAGAAAAATGGGAGCCAATGAACATATAGGTGGTGATTTTTAAGAGGAGGAAAAGGGGAGGTCTGTGTTAGAATAGGCTAGGATGCTGGAGTAAAGGAGACAGGGAAGGGGAAGAGAAGAGGACAAGAGAGGGGCCAGGGATATTTATCCTGAAGGACAAAGGGCTGCCTCTGATAGAGAAGAGCAACATGACACACATATAAATGGCAGTTTATAAAGATAAATTGGCAAATCCTGTGTTAGGATGAGATGTTTAATTTTGACTGGGCATGTTAATGAGGACAGCCAAAGGGGGCTTCTGATTACTGGACTTTAATACATTGGTAGCTGGACCTTAGTAGTCAGTCTCAAGAGGAGGAAGTAGCCAAATAAGGGAACAGCCCTTGGTGGCTAGCTTTAGGAATGCAATCTAACCGAGGGATTACAAGGCAAGGCAGAGGGAAGAGGGAAGGGCTAAGTCATGTGCTCCAGTGCCCTTGTAGTCCTTCAACACTAGATTCACAGTTTTATTTCTTCATGGAAAATAAATATGATAGAAGGCATAAGTGGGGGGAGGGGTTGGTGGTTTTTTTTTTTTGTTTTTTTTTTTGGTTTTTTTTTTTTGCTGTTGTTTTGTTTGAAATAAGGTCTCACTACGTAGCTCTGGTAGGTCTTAAGTACACTATGTAGACCATCCTGGTCTCAAACTCAGATCTGCCTGCCTCTGGCTCCCGAGTGCCGCACCATCATGACTAGCTCTGGTTTTTGTTTTTAATTGACTATTCTGGTTAGCATACAAAATAATAAATTTCGTGTGGTGTTTTCATACATATGTATCATTGTGTCTAGCTCATATTCACCCTCTACTATTCCTTAACGTACGGCCCAATTTACAGTCCCCATTTCTTTCTCTAAATAGTACCCTTCCGTCTTCCATGCCATATATTCAATATTAAAAAATGAATTCCACATATAAGGGAACACAGATAATGTTTGTATTTCTGCGTATGGTTTACTTTGCTTAATATTATGACTCCAATTTGATCTATTTTCCTGCAGAAGATATAATTTTATTTATCTTTCTAGCTAAGTAAAATCCCATTTGTGCTTGTCACAATTTCTCTATCCAATAATCACTGGTGAGGATCTAGACTGGTTCAATAATGATGACTATACGCATTGCTGTAATAAACATGGATGTGTTAGAAGGTCTGTGGTGTGCTGGATTCAACTCCTCTGGTACACACCCAGGACTGCTAGCAGCATCTTTTTGCCATAGTACTTTTAGTTTTTCAGGAACACCAAACTAATTACCACAGTAGGTCTACCAGCTTACATCACTACCAGCAGAAGATGAGTTGCATGCCTGCCATCTTCCTTTGTTATTTATTGACTAAATGATGACTGCACTGTGCAGGGTGAAATGAATGTGATTTCAACTTACATAATCCTGATAGCGATGCTGAATATTTCCCCATACGTTTATTGACCTATTGATTTATTTATTTGAAAATGGACCGTTCATTAAATATATCTGTTCCTTTATTGATGGTTGATTTGCTCTGGGTATTTAATCTTGAAATTCTTCATAGATTTTAGATAAGAATTTCCTGTCCAGTAGATAGTTGGGAGAGATGTCATCCCATTCTATAGGCTATCTCATTCTGCTGGGTTTTACTTCTTATTTTCATTAGTTCCCATTTGGCCATTCATAAGCTTTTTTTCTAAGCTGTTAAAGTCCCATTCAGAAAGCCACTGACTGTGCCCGTATCTTGATGTATCTTGGTACTTAGCAGTTTCAGGGGTTTGGTTATGACAATAAGGCCTCTGATCCATCTTGAATTTATCTTTTGTGTAGAGTGAAAGAGACAGAGCTAATTTCAGTGTTTTATACATGATTATCTAGTTTTCCCAGCACCATTTGTGAAGAACTTCCAATGTTCCCATGTGTCTTTCATACCTTTATAAAGCTTTTTTTTATATAGCTTTTCAGGTTCATTCCTGGATCTTCTAGCCCATCTCCTTGGCCTATATGTCTATTTTGGTGCAATGGCATGATGATTTTATTGCTATACTCTGCATTATAGCTTTTACCAGATATTGTGGTTACTCCAGTATTGCTCTTCCTTCTTAGGAATGGTTTGGCTATTTAAGGGCTTTTGTGCTTTGTCAGTCTTGGGACTATTTCTTCTAGTTCTGTAAACAGAGTCATTAGAAATTTGATGAAGTTTTAGTTAATTTGCAGATCACTTTCAGCAATGTGGCCATTGCCACGATGTTCATTTGGCCAATCTATGACCATCAAAGGTCTTCTCATCATCTAGTGTTTTCATGCTATTTTTCTTCAGCCCTTTAATGTTTACATTGTAAAAGTCTGTGTTTGAGTTCATCCCTAGGTATAGATTTTAAGTTCTTGAGAGTGGGATTTGTCCCTGATTCTTGTTCCAGCAAATTTATTATAGAAAATATAATATATATTCTATAGAAAAGCTTTTGGGGTTTTGTATGTTGACTTTTTACTCTTACTTAGCTTAAGATGTTTTATAAATTTAAAACATTTCTGGAAGAGCCTTTACTGACCTATCATTGGCAAAAGAGGATTCCTTCCTTTCCTCCATAACACTTCTATTTCTCTTTATTGTTTAGCCAAGACTTCAAGTATTTTATTGAATACACATGAGTAGAGTAGGTCTTGTCTCATGCTTTAAATATTTTCACTTTGTAATATTGACTACAGGTTTCTCATATATAGTTTCTACCATGCTGCAGTACCTTCCTTTTGCCCCTTTGTATGCCACAATTTTTAGCAGAAAGGGATGCTGAACTTTGTCAAAGACATTTTCTGCATCTTTTAAAATAATAATGTGGTTTCTATCCTTAGGTCTGTTCATATGCTGAATTTTATACACTTAATTTATAACTTGAGCCATCTTTGGATATCTGGAATGAAGCCAGATTGGTTACAGCATATGATCCTCTTAATGTGTTCTTGGATTCAGTTTGGAAGAATTTTATTGAAAATTTTTATCAGGCAAACTGGGTCTATTTTCTTTTCATTGTGTCCTTATCTGGCTTGGACTTTAGAGTAATAGACTTAGTTTTATTGTGTTCCTGTCAGTGGTATGGAACAGTGTGAGGAACACTGGTGCTAGAATTTGGCGTGAGAGCCAATCCGGGCTTTTCATTTCTAAGAGATTTTATTGCTGCTTCTATCTCTTGCTTGCTGTTGACCAACCTAACCTGATTCACACTCTTGATTTAATTTTTGTAAGACAGTATTCAGGAATTTATCCATTTCTTCTGTTCTTTCCAGATTTATAAGGTCATTATGGTAATGGTGCATGTCCTTTTAATCCCAGCACTTGGGAAGCAGAGACAGAAGGATCTCCCAGTTTGGGGTCATGATGGTAGCGAGTTCCAGAACAGTTAGGGCTACACAGAAAACCCTGTCTGGAGAAAATTTTTTTTCAAAGTCATCGTCAACATTTTCATTTGTATCTTTTATAACATCCCCTATTTTATCAGTAATTTTATTATTTTGTCTTTTTTTTCTTTAGTGAATTTGGTTCCAGGGTTTATGTTTTTCTTTAGCATCTGTAATATTAAGTGCGTTCTTAGTCATCATTCTTTCTTTCGATATCCTGCCTTTGAGTTTGGCTTGTTTTGCTTTCCTAAAACCTTGAGATATATTGTTATTTAATTGAAATGTCTCTGGTCTTTTTAATGTAATCATTCGTAGTTATAAAGATTTCTTTAGAAATGCCTTAGGTGTACCCAAACATTCTGGTAAGTAGTACTTTCACTTTTATTTAGTTCTAGGAACAACTTCATTTCTTCCCTATTTCTATGAACCAGGGGTCACTCCAAAGTTATGTCTTAGTCTCCAAGTACACATACCGTGCATGTGATTTTTCTTGCTACTGATTTCTAGTTTTATTCCACTGTGACTTTCTTAAGACACAAGAGCATATTTTCACTGTGTATATTGTTTTGAATTGCTTTATGGATAAAAGATGATTTATTTTAGAGAAAGTTCAATATAATATTGAAAATGGTGTATCCCATAGTTTTAATATTAAAAGCTGTTAAGTTCATGTGATATACAATATTGATTAATTCTGATGATTCTTTATTAGTACTTAATGTCAAGGCCTTATCTATATTAATAGAAGTGAGGTGGTAAAGACACCATTATTACTGTATCAGGATAAATGTCTTCTTTTGCGTGCATAATTAAACTAGGAACTCCAGTATTCAGTCCATATACAGTCACAATTTTTTATCTTTTTGATGGATGTAGTATCCATCTTTGATTCTAAACACTAGTTTAGTATTTGTTAGGGAAATTCAGGGTTCTCATAACTGTAATTCTTGCTTTATGGCTATTTTGTTATATGTAATTTTGCTATGTTAAAATTGAAACCTTCCTTTTTGATTAGACAGAAAGGGGGAAGTGATGTGGGAATGCCTTTCTGTATGCTGTGAATATCAATCTTTAAATAAAGGAGTTGTTTTGGGCCATGACAGGCACCATAGAAGAAGTAGGAGGAGAAATCAGAGCATAGGTAGGAGAAGCAGGGCGGAGTCAGGCAGATCGAGCAACCTGTCCAAGGAGCAACGTGTAAGGAACGGGCCATGTTGCAGACAGATTAATAGAAATGGGTTGATTTATGACGTAAGAGCAAGCTATCAATGTGCCTGAGCCATAGGCCAAACAGCATGAAGTTAATATAAGTGTCTGAGTCATTTCTAAGGGCCTGAGCAGCAGTGGCTGGGCAGATAAGGGGTCTGGCACAGCAGGGTCTGGGCCTCTGGCCACCCGGGACCAAGAAACCTCACCACAACAGAAGTGAGGTGGTAAAGACACCATTATTATTGTATCAGGATAAATGTCTTCTTTTATGTACATAATTAAACTAGGAACTCCAGTATTCAGTTCATATACAGTCCAATTTTTTTATCTTTTTGATGGAATGTTCCTCTATTAGGATATTGTATCCATCTTTGATTCTAAACACTAGTTTAGTATTTGTTGGGGAAATTCAGGGTTCTCACTTTCTGAGCTTAGTCTTTATTTATAACAAACGAACTGAAGAGAGATTCCACAGGAAGTTCAGGGACAATTTTACTAAAACTCATGAAAAACTAGCAGGGTCGGGAAAGCTCTGCTGTGGGCAGCTCCACCTAGGTGAAAATGGAGAAGGACACGTGCTTATTTGTATTCTGTTAAATTGATAATCAGTTCTACAAATAAACTTCTGATGTCTTAGTCTGTTAATATACCTACTTCAGTACCCTGAAATTCAATTGGCTGAAAAGTTATGATGTTCGGATACTTAACTTTTAAAATTGGGGATCATGACTCCACGTGAGGTTGTCTAACCATGTGTTGGGGTAACGAAATTTTGCTAATAATGGTAGGGTCTACACTCTTAGAGAAAACTGTTTCTCTCTCTCAGGAGCTAGCAGTTGCTGCTAGGTCCCCAGTTGGGATGGGATTTCATGCCCAACTCAGATCTCTATGCTGGAATGTTATCTACGTTGGGCTTACATAGATACTGTGCATGCTGTGGCACTATAAGTTCATATATGCAACTACCTGCCCCTGCTATGTTAGGAAGACAGTTGCCTTGGAGATACCCAACACCTCTGAACTTTACATTCTTTCCATGTCCTTTTCCACAATTACTCATTTATGGCTGAGCAATCTGCAGCTTAACATTCTCTATGCTTTGACCAGTTGTGACTCTGTGTTAATCACCACTTATTGAAAATAGAAGCTTCTCAAATGAGAATTGGATTGACTATAGGCATAAGGACAAGTCATTGGGGTCAGTTTATAACTATGTCCATTTAGCAAATAGTACCAGGTTCTCATCCAGGGTCTATGACCTATTGAGCCATAGGCTCTTGGTCTAATAATAATGCCAAGTATAGGTTTCACCATGTAGAGTGGAACTTAAATCCCATGTCAGTCTTCCCATGTTATCTGTGTCACCGTTCTGCATGTGGGTGTATCTTGCCATACCAGTCATTATTATAGCTTGCAGAGTTGACAAGTGGGTCAGAGTGACGGTTCCTTTTCTCCTTGGGTAGCATTCATAGCACCTTGCAGCTTGTGAAACCTAACCAGTAGGCATGAGGCTTCCAGGCCAATGCCTGCTTCATTTATCCATGCTCTATCATGTATGTCTTCAGCAATAGGGTCTTGCTGTAAACTTCTATAGAGTAACCAAGAGCAATGGAAATGGCCTATTTTGTTTGGGGATTGATGGAACCTCATTGTATATATAGGTAGCTAATAGACAGACAAACAGATAGATGATGGATAATATCTTTGAGGAAGTATCTATAGTAGTAGGTTTCCATATGACTCACTTAAAAGGGCTTTTCATTATTATCCCTGTCCATGGTCCTATTGTAGTTGGCCTTCTGCAGGCCCACCACAATATAACCCTTCCTGTTCCATTCTTCTCCTTAAACCCTTTATACCAGTACATTCTATCCCCCTTCCTTTAAAGTCCCTCTCCAAAGTCACAGGAGCTGTCTTCACTCTAGGAGCTTCCGTTTTTCACACACAATGGGCCCCTGCTATCCACACTAACCTTTGCATTTTGTAGGCTCGACAGGCTCTTCCTCCCTCCCGGTGGCCCCAGGTTGTACATCCTGAAGTGATAAGGATCTGGCTGTGAGGCCCTTCTCTCATGTCGTAAGCTGTGTTCAGTTTCTTTTCACTGAGTTGCCTGTCGGTTTCCCTGTATATTTTGACTGACTTATCATTCCCTTTGTGAATTCCTGGTGTTCTATTTTCAGAATAGAATCAATTCTTTGTTATCGTGACCTTTCTCCTTTGTCTTGCAACACAGTTTTTCACATATATATTTTTTTCATATATTATCATATATTTACCTGCCCCACCTCCCGTCTCCCCAAACTTTATTCTCTATTCCCCAATACTTTTTTTTAAAAAAAGTGAAAAATACTAAAATAAAACAGAAAGTACACGGTAAACATGAAGTCTGCATTGTGCTGGCCAGATGGGGGGGGGGCTGCCCTGGAGTGTGGCTGATATATCTGGTGTCACTCTACAGGAGAATGCTGGTTTTCTCTCTCCCAATCATGATCAATTGCGGTAAGACTTTGGGTATACTTCCCCTTCTTTATCCTGAGATTTTTGTCTTGTTTGAAGTTGTGAAGGCTTTATGGATACTGTCACTGTCTCTGAGAGCACATACGTGCATCAGCCTTGTTGTACCCAGAAGACACAGTTTCCTTGGAGTCATACACCACCTCTGGCTCTTTCAATTGCTCCTCGGGGATCTCGTCTTCCACACAGGTCCCTGAGCCTAGACAAGAGGGTTTTCATAAAGTCATAACACCAACTAACAAGTATTTTTGATCATATAACTATGAACAAGGCCTTTGCAAAAGAGGTTAGTAAAAGCACACAATATTCTAGATAGGTAGTGGAAAAAATTCTAGACAAAGTAATTGCTTAATGAAAATGTGAAAAGGTTTAATCCAAAAATAAAATAACTTAAATATTGAAACATTAAACTCATTCATTTATTTATTCATTCATTCATTCCAGTATCCAGAACAACCTTGATATGTATTATATGAAGTTTAAAATAAACACATTAAGTTACTTCAAAAAGAATTATATTATAATAGACCGAAAGGTATTTTATGGTCTTGATTTTCTATTCTAACTTACCGAGAATTTTTCTTCCCAATTAAAATTAAATCTTGCCAAGATACATTAAACTGTATCAAGACGCAATCCTAACTTTAAAAATAAAATCTATATAACATTTTAACTGATAAAACTATATATGTGTGTGCGCGCACATATATGTGTATGTTACTGACACTGAATCTCTAGTTTTTATTAGAATATAATGTATATACAATAAATACACATATCAGAACTGTGTGGCTTATAAACCATCTCAAAATGAGTATACCCATTGTTTTTGTTAGGGTTTCCATTACTGTGAAGAGACACCATGACCATAGCAACTCTACCAAAGGAAAACCTTTAACTGGGTGGCTTACATATAAAAGCAAGCAGCATGAACTAGATTCGGCAGTGTGTAATTGTATATTTATATGTATGCATGTGACAGCAATGATTTAAAGAGTTTATAATAGAGATAATATATGAGAATGGAAGTAAGGTTTGGAGATAGAGGTGAGGAAACAGTCTGAGGGGAGCAGGATATAGTAATTATACAAGTTATAAAATGTCATTATGAAACACAGTATTTTGTTCAACTAACAAATACCAATAAAATATATTATAAAGAATATCAGAAGGCTTTTAGTCCCTCTTCCAGTGTATTCAGGCACCAGTTAAATGTGAACTTTTTAAAGTACTACTCAAAGATAGTGTTTGTGAGCTTCCCCTCCATTGTCACGTGAATGTAAGAAGTCCTAGACAGACTTGTACGTTCAAAGACTTGGTTTCCAGCTGCAGGTGTTAGAATGGAAGGTTGTGAACCTTTAGAAGGTGGAGCCTTGCAGGATGAAGTGAGTTGCTGGGAATGAGCCTTGAAATTTTATAGTTCAGCCCAATGTTTGGAATCATTTGAAAGCAATGTTTCCAAACATTGGTTCCAGAAGCCTCCTGCTCTCACTCCCATGGTTTTCCTCTGTGACAGAAAGTGTTCCTTCCTAAACTATAAGCCAAACTAAGCTCTTCTTCCCATAAGTTGCTGTTCTGTGTGGTGTGATCACAGGAAGAAAAATGATGCAACCTTCTTTTGTTTCTCCATTGAGAAGTTTCATGTATCCTTATAATTCTGTAGAGTAACTGAATCTCCTGGTTTTGACTAGAAGGACGAGAAAGTAAAATAAATTATTTGTTAGACTTAAAATAGTGAATCAAGAATTAAATCCATTCTTGACTGTATGTATTAACAAACTTTAAATTTGAGCAAACATTTTATGTATAACCCACTTATACTATAGCTTGAGTGAACTATAGCCATTCTGTAAATTTTAGCTAAGACTTTCTCAACAAGAAAAGTATCATGGTGCTGGAATGCATATATACTTTTCCTAAAAAAAGAAAAGCAGTCATCAGTTTACATAGCCTTCAGGCTGCAAACTACAATATTGATTCAGCATGTCAGGATACATCCAGGGAGCAATAGTGACTCCTTAAACATCCATAATAGATGTTATGGAAGCAACCAGCCACTTTTTCACTTAATTTAAGAAGACAGAATTCATTCCTAGCACTATTATTGTGGTCAAGAACATGTGACTAGATTGGCCATAGTCCTTAAAGCAGATCCTACTAGTTTGCAAACTGGACATAGTATTAAACCAACTGTTAATGATCAACCATTATATTGTTATGTTAGTGCACCTCACAATCCTCGTCAGATAAGCTTGTTTGAGTAATAGATAGTAATTAGCATAGAGACACACAGCTGTCAATATGCAGAGAATGAGAGTCCAGCCCAGCCCTACGTGGAACATATATATATATATATATATATATATATATATATATATATATATATATATATATATATATATATATATATATCACACCCACTACTCCCAAGGCTCAAGAATGAACTTGAAAGTGAGAGAAGAAAGATTATTAGTGCCAGAGGGTAGTGGATGACTGCAACAAAACAGTGTTTTCAGGACAGTTTGTACATATGAACTCATAGTAGCTGCTATAGCTGCATAAGACCTGCACAAGCTTAAGCCAGGTCAAAATCCTAGCATGGAGTGGGAGTTTGGTCATGAAGTCTCTCCTTCAGCTAAAGAGCCATTGAAAATTGATGGCCACTGGGAGAAGCAGAGGCAGTTTTCTTCATAAGTGACCCCTAAAGTTACCCGCCCCCCAACAAGTGGCCCTACACCTGTAAAATACTGTATACATAGCAGATGAAAAAGAAAAAGGAAAAAAAAACACATGAAATTAGAAAAAAATATTGCTGGTGGTAAAGGGTAGTGGAACTGGGAAGGAAAAAAATAAACAGGAGTGGGTTGGGTGAAAGCACATTGTATTCATTACCAAATATTCAAACAATTAAGAAAATAAAAAATAAAAGAATAAGATGAGTATCGTTTTATAAAAAAAAAACATAAATGATACAGAGGTGGTACAAAATTAGAAATGTTTCATAAACATCTGAAAAGATAATGAGCTGTATTTGAGTTTACAGCACAGTACATTAACACTGTGATAAGACAGCATTATGACCATACTGCTACCAGAACTATAAGCAAATAATGATCAACATTCCATACTTTGGAACTTCCTACACAAGAGAAAATGAACCAATGAACACGTGACTATAGTATAAAGAATAATAGAGATAAATGACATATAGGAAAGGACATCTGTCAGGTGACAGGCAGTGGTCTCAGATGGTGTGTGCAATCTCAGGGGAATAGAGAGAAAGCAGAGAGGGGACCAAAGGAAGTGAGTAAAATGGGCAGCTTATTGATTGTCTGCTCTATAGGACACAAGAGAAATAGTATGGTATCCAGAGGAAAGTAAGAGGTATGGGTAGAATTTTGTTTACTGTTAAGAGAAAGAGGAAGAATATATATGATGTGGTCTATCCATGTATTTTCATTTTTTAATTTACTTTTCAAGAATTTTACACAAAAGTACTGCACTTACATCATTTTCGCTTCTTCTTTTCTCCTTCCACCTCCCCCATCCCCTCACTCCTTCTTAGATGAATTTAGAGATACTTGTGTGTACATGTGTTTAGGAATGAGCACTTGGCAGCAGATAGCATATCAGAGGCCTAATCCCTAGAGACCGTTGATTCACTTCCTCCCAGCACCCATTAATTTCCTTAGTCCTTCATGTAGAGGTTTAGTACTGTGGAATTTCTTTCATCCACATTGGCGTGTCAACTGATGCTGCTGTTTGGGATCTCATGGGTGCAACTTCCATATCACAAATAGAAAACACTCTTGTGGCAGAAATCCCAATCTTCCAGCTCTTAGAGTCCTTCTGTTCCATCTTCCATGATATTTCCTGAAGCTGAGGTGTAAGGGTTGTTTGTAGATGTTTTAATTGGGATTGAGCATTCTATAGTCTGTTGGTCTCTGCATTTTGAGAGGTGTGGGTTTCATTTATAATTATTAAATTTCAAGGATAGGTAGACAGGATGACAAATATGCAGATAGATACTTGATGAAGAAAACAAATAATATATGATAGATACATAGATTATAAATAATGATGATAAATATGTACATAACAAATAGATATATAGATGACAAGTAACAATAGATAGATAGATAGATAGATAGATAGATAGATAGATAGATAGATAGATAGGTAGATGATAGATCATATATATTACATGGGAAAGAGATGACATAATAGTTAGAAGATAGATAATTACTGTATAAGTAATAGTTAAGAGCTAGATGCTTTTATATGCAGTGAATACTCCTTGGATGATTCACAAAATATGAATTTCAGAATTATCTTCTAAAGAAGGAAAGTAGATCACTGGGAAGTGATGGCTGTATTTGTCAGATTGATATTATATGTAGGATCTACCCACACACAAGTAAAGAAATACTTAATTATTCTAACAATTTAAATTGTGCTGAACTCTGGGGTTGATTTAATTCTTCTGTATTTAAGTTTTAATAACCATGTAGACTAAAAGATTAATAATTAAGTGTCCATTTCTTTAAAATTATTTTTATAACAATGAAAACTGCGTGGGATATGATTTTAAAAATGTCACTGTTCTTAGAATTGGGTATGAGTATTGTTTGCTGACACATGATCATCATTATCACAGCCTTCCTATGAGTCAAAGAACTTTTGCACCACTGTAGTCTAAATTTTGACCCCTCTTCTCCAAATATATATGTGAATATATATGTGTGTGTATGTACATTTATATTTGTAAATATATAAATATATATTCACTTATATTCAGATATACATTCAGTTCCTAAATGTTGGTAAGGCTAAATATGACCATAACTGGAAATTGTATATTTAAAGAGTGTGGCCAAGTTCAGACTCCAGTGAGCTCCATCACAAGAGGTGCAAGCCTGCCCAGTGCTACCACTCATCAAACCCCGTAGACTATAAACCTTACTCCATTTTCCAGTATCACTCATCCCCCCTACCCTGAATAGCTTCATGAGACACAGACTCTTGGCAGGTTCAATCACAGAGGTGACTGACCCTCTTCTCACCTCTCATCAGACCCTGTAGCCTTTAAGCCCCACTCCATTCCCCAAGACAGTCTATCCCCTGGAGACCTCAACTGCTCCCTGAGACACAGACTTGACTGTTTCTAATTTCTGCAAGAGCTCTGTTTGTACCAAGAACATCTATTGGGCAAGAAAAGCTCCCTGAATTAGACAATGCTTGCACCAAGTAGAGGTAGACACCAGTGCAAGAATATATTCAATAACATAAAGAACAGTATGGTACCACCAGAACCTAACATTTCTGTAAAAGCAACACTAGAACATTCCAATATTGAAAAAGCAGAAGAAAAAGACCTTAAAAATAACTTTATGGAGATGATACAAGCTTTTAAAGAGAAAATTTAGAAACTCCCTTAAATAAAAGAAGAGATAAACAAAATTGGAAGAAATCAATACATTCCTTAAAGAAAGGATAAAATAAAACATGGAAGAAATTTCTAAATCTCTTAAAGAAAATCAAGGAAAAAAATCAAGCAAGGGAAAGGAACAGCCCAAGATGTGAAAATTGAAATAGAAGCTGTAAAGAAGAGAAGTAATACTGGAAATGGAAAATCTGAGTAAACAAATAGAAACTACAGATGCAGCATACCAACAGAATCCAAGAAGAGAGAGCCTCTGGTGTGGAAGATAAAATAGAGAAGATAGTCATAGAATAGAAGGTTCATAAGTCAAAACACTGAAGTCAAAGAAGGCATGACACAAATCATGCAAGAAATTTGAAAAGACCAAACCTAAGAATAACAGGAATAGAGGAGAAGGAGAAGAATGCCAGCTCAACGACACAGAAAATATAGTCAAGAAAATCATAGAAGAAAACTTTCCCAAGCTAAAGAAAGAAATGCTTATGGAACTACAAGAAGCATACAGACCACCAAATGGACTAGACTCACCTCACACACCAAAGTCTGTTCATTACATAAAAATCAAACCATTAAATAGACAGAATAAAGAAAGAAAGGGGAAAATTACACCCAAATTCTCAATGGAGACTATGAAAGCCAGAAGGTCCCGAACAGAAGTTATGCAGACACTAATAGACCACAGATGCCAACTCAGAATACTATACCCAGAAAACCTCTCAGTCACCACAGACAGCATGAACAAGATAAAATATTCCATAACAAAACCAGATTTAAACAATATCTATCCAGAAATCCATCCCTATAGAAAGCACTAGAAGGGAAACTCCAACCTAAGGAAGTTAGATGCACCCATGAAAACTCAGGTAATAGATAAACTCACAACAAGAAATTCAAAAGAAGGGAAACACACACACTACTATCAAAATATTACAAGAGTTAACAATCATTAATATCAATGGATATTAATTCCTCTATAAGGCTAAGAAATGGATACAAAAGAAAAATCCATCCTTTTGCAGCACACAAGAAAGACACTTCAACTTCAAAGACAGATACTACCTCAAAGCAAAGGGTTAGGAAGAACTTTCCAAACAAATGGACTTAATAAGCAAGCTGGTGTAGATATTCAAATACCCAACAAAATAGGCTTCAAACTAATATCAGTCAAAAGAGATATAGAAGGTAATTATATATTCATCTCAGGAAAAATCCATCAAGATGAAGTCTCAATCCTGAAAATTTATGCCTCAAATATGAGTGCACTAAAATATGTAAAAGTAACATTCTAAAGCTTAAGTCACACATCAAACCCCACACACTAATAGTTGGAGACCTCGGCATCCCAGTCTTACCAATGGACAGGTCTTCAAGACTGAAACTTAACAGAGAAATAAGGGGTCTAACAGATGTTATGACTCAAATGGACTTAATAGATGTATACAGAAATTTCCACCCAAATAAAAAGAAATTTATACCATTTCTTAGCACCCCATGCAGCCCTCTCTAAAACTGACCGCATACTTGGTCATAAATCAAATATGAATAGTTACAAAAAATGGGAATAACTTTTTGTATCCTATTGGACCAACACAAACCACAGAAGACCTACGAATTCATGGAAACTGAACAACTCTCAAATGAAACACATCTGGGTCAAGGAATAAATAAAGAAACGAAAGACCATGATAAGGAAACCCACAAAGACAGCTGATTTGAGCTACCGGGATCTCACTGACTCTGGATTGATAGCTGGGGAACCTGCAGGGTACCAAACTAGACATTTGTTTATGGGGGTGACATTTGTGTGGTGTGGGCAGTTTGTGGGGCCTCTGGCAGTGGGACTAGAACTTAGCCCTAGTGCACGAACTGGCTTCTTGGAGCCCATTCCCTACAGAGGGACACCTTGCTCAGCCTTGATACTGGGGGTAGGGTCTTGATCCTGCTTCAAGTTGATATGCTAGGTTGTACTGACTCCCCATGGGAGGCCTTACCCTTTCTGAGGAGTGGATAGGAAATGGAGTGGAGGGAACCTGAGGGGTAACTGGGAAGAGGAGAAAAGGGGGGAACCGTGGTTGCTATGTAAAATTAACAAAACAAACAAAAAAATTTTTAAAAAAAGACATGACCAAGTTAGATTATGTCACATTGGATTAAGACCACCCCAAACCACTCCTGGCATCCTTAGAAGTGAAAATGCAGAATGAGAGCTACAAAATGACAATGAAGTACAGATAGCAGATAGGGTACTGCAATCAAGCATGATGCAGGTTGCCAGCAAACAATAGGAGACAAGAGGGTGGGAAAGACTTTGCCATAGAGCCTTCAGAGACCACGGCCCTGCCTCTTTCTTAAGTTTGAGTCCATCTCTCTCCAGAACTAAGCCAGTGGGCCCAACCTTGTTACTACAGCCCAAGAGAAGTGTGATATTCGTGTTATTCAGATATGAAGAATCGGACTCTTGAATAAAAGAGTTGAGATTGACAGAAGATGGCATTCTATACATTTAGAGAAATTCAGTCATGGTCAGAGAAAACAATGGCTTTAAAAAAAAAATAAGTGAGCCTGGATGTGGCCAAAAGTAAAATGTAAATCAATATAAGCAAAGATAGTTGATGCGGGTAAATGAAATGACCAAATATGTGAATAATTATTTGTAACAACAACAATCCCAAAAATACTAATAGAAGACAAGAACTGACTTCACAGACATGTGACTTTGTGATCACGACTGAAATCTTCTTCATTTCCTAGCAAGCAGTCTTGCCCATGGAAACACAAGGGGTTACACTCATGCTAAATGGCCATGTTCATGTTGGAAAGGTATTGCAAACAAAACCCTGAATACTTCAAATATTAAAAAAAAAGAACACCCCCCACCCCCCCACCCCCGTACACACACACAGCTGTAAAGTCTCAGTGTCTTGAACAGGGCAGTGAATAATTGCTGTCTTTTGTTTATTTTTAGATAAAAGATCTGTAGCCAAAGTACTCTTCTCCATTATATTTTCTCAGAATATAGCCTTCAAGATTTATATCATTCATCTCTCAAGGTAATTTATTTGTTAAGAATATTATAAAGTCTATTTAAGTCATTTCCTGTCTCCCAATGCAATGAAAGAGCTCTCTCAGGGGTTTTCAGTGTATCCTTTGGAGTGTGTGTTTTGTGTTTTTTGTATTTTCCCAGGAAGAAGTAGAGACAAGACAGTGATTCAATATATCATACTTATCCTCATTACTCCAGCCTTGCTTTTGGTGATCATTAGAAAGAAATGGAGATGTTTGTTCAACTTGCTCGGGTCAGTGTTTATTAAATAATAACCCCTGTCTATCGTCTGCTGCTTTTTGTAATTCAACCATGAATCAAAAGGACTCCAGATCTCGCTAATCTCACTAATGTAACCTTTACAGACTCATTTTCCCCTCTTCCCCTTTAATTCCTGCTTCCATTAAAGGGGAAGGAAGGGAGGTTTTCAGACTAAAAAGCTAAAGTTTACTTAATAATAATTTTAAGAATGAAGATGCTCAAGTGTGTGTATGAAGTATGCATGTATGCTGATCCTGTATGTAGACTCACCTGTGTACACGTAGAGGCCCAATGTTGACACTAGGTGTCTTCCTAAATCTTGCCCCATCTTATTTATTGAGGCAGGGGCTGTCTGAATCCAGAGCCTGCTATTTCAGCTAGTCTAGATAGCAATTCACTCTGTGGACTTCTTGTTTCTTCCTTCCATGCACTGGATTACAGGTGGCTACAGCCTTCAGACTTTTACATGGGTTCTTGGGATCTGAACTCCAGTCTCCATGTTTGCACAGCAAGCATGCTACCTTTTGAACTGTCTCGATTATTCCATCAAAAGCTTAAGAGAATGTGTATGTGTGTGTCTGTGTGTGTGTATGGTAGGCAGGCAAGTAGGTAGGTATGCATATACCACAGCACATGTGCAGAAGTCAGAGTACAACATGCCCTTAAGATTCTTTTCTTCTACTGTTTGAGTCTCAGGAATTAAAATCAGGTCGTTAGGATAGACAACTTGTGCTTTGACCCACTGAGCCATTGGTGGCTCAGTTGACAAAAGATTAAATAATTTTGGAAGGAGGAACCTGGATTGAGAAATTCTACCAAATTGACCTATGGGCATGCCTGTAGTAGATTCATTATTATTGATAATTGATGTGGTAGGGCTCAGCTAACAGTGGGCAATGCCATCCCTGAGATGATGATCTCAAGTGCTATAAAAGAGCAGGCAGAGTGAGCCAAAAGGAGCCTCCATAGCCTTTCTATCAACTCCTGTCTCTGGATTCCTGCTGTGACTTCCCTCAGTGATGAACTGACCATGTCAAGAAAGTATAAATTGAAATAAATTTTCCTCTCCAAGTTGCTTTTGTCAGGATAATTTATCACAGCCATAGAAACTCTTTCTAAGACACCTGGATGGTGTCTTAGACTTAAAACTTAAAAGCATCCAGACACTGGCATCAGCTACAACTGATTATCGATTGTCCTTGACTAAAAGGCCCCAAACCTCAGCATTACACATTTACCTTTAGTTGTTAAGTTACTGTATATTTTTGGAGATTCATACATCATAAAAATAGGATGCAAGAAATCTGGGTGCTGTGGTCACACCTGAAATTCTGGCAAAAGAAGAAGGTGGAGGAGAAGGAGAGACAGGAGGATGGGGAGAAAAAAAGAACTTTACACACTTTCCACAAATGGTCACACTACACAACACTAGAGCATATGGTCAAGGTCACTGATCTTGTTATAACCATGAAGTTGTTGCAACCATAGTTCTGAATTGTGTTGCTCAATTTTATTAGTGCTTATTGGTATGCATGAAGTAGTTGTAAATTTTTTCATGTATCTACATTATAGTTAAGACACTGACCATTGCACCACTCCAATGACCCAATTTGCTCCATTATAATCAAGCCTATCTGTCTCCTGTCCACTCTCAGCTATTCCCATGACAGAGGTGTAGCTGCAGGGTATCTGCCCTGATTATTTTTAGGGAATTTCATGAATCAAGCTGCTAAAAGTGATCAGGCTCAGGCTTTTATATGAATGCTTTCACTCCCCAGAATAGGTATCCAGGGTACAATTACTGAAAAATAATCAGTGCATAGAAAGTTACATATTTCAGTTCACAAGGAGTCTCCAAATATTTTCTCATAGAGGGTTCCTTTTTCCCCCATGCTAGGATTAGAGACTTGCTCCTTCAGTTTTAGCTATCCTGATAGGTTGGTGGTGATACCTGTGCAGGTTTGTATTCCATTTATCTAGTGCTTCATAAGGCTAAATACCTTCTCATGTGAGTCTTTGCCATCTACATGTTTCTCTTCTGTGAAAACTGTTAAGATTTGCCATACTTTTCTAATCGGATATACCAGACCACTGCTGAGCTGATGAGGCTCATTATGTGATCTAGATGTGAGTTCTTGGTTAAATAAGTGGTTTCCAGATGTTACCCATCATTCTTTTTTGCCTTTTCATCTGATGCAGTGGGCAAATCAACATTATTCATTTTTTGATCATCTCTCTGAAGTTTGAAGCTGCTCTTGCTTCTAAAATGTTGTCCTTGTATTTTATTTAGAAGTTCTCTATCTTTATGGTTTACATTTCCATTAGTTTCATGACCCATTTAGTTAATTTTTGCCTAAAATGTGAGGTTATTTGATCAAGAAGTCATCCTACCTGTGTCAAACTGTCTTTTCACCTTTTTCAAAAAGCAAAAAAAGGTTGAATATGTTTGCATGTTTATAGGTAGATCTTTGTTGTGCTCCATTCATTGATCAGCGTATTTATTTTGCAATCATTGTTAACATTTGTTACACTCATCAGTAAACTGAATGCAAGCTCCAGCCACGCTTCAGATATATTTCGGCCTGATATGCAACTCCACTTGATTTAATCATTACCCATTTGGTAATGACATTACCCTGTCAAGGTCCATGATGGAATCTGTTTTAGCTGCGTAACAACAACAACAATCCATGGAGTTCCAGACAAGGTATGTGTTTTGCTGTTGTTGGGAAAAATTTTGTCAGATGTCAACCAGAGTTATGTGGTTGATTGCGTTGTTCAGGTCTTTCGTGTTTGGGATGATTCTCCAATTAATAGTTCTATCAATCTCTGTGGGGAGATAAGAAGGCCTTATCTACGGCATGGATTTGACTACTGTGTTTTTGCTTCCTGTGTTGTGAGGCCTTCTTATTTACACATATGCATTTAAGCTGGTCATGACTTACTGGTGTGTTGATCTTTTTATAATAATGTGATGTTCCAATGCCTCCAGTAGTTGTCTTTCCTAAATCTGTGTTTTCTGATGTTAGTGTTGACACCCCTGTTTCATTTTCCTGTCTCCTTGATATACCATCTTCCATTCATGTCCATTACATCTATTTATGACATCAAATTTTAAATGCATTTTTATAAATACCATTGTTTTGAGTTCATAATTATTATTTGTGAGAGTTTGGGGATTTTTAATTTACTCTGTTAAATAGATTGTCCAAAAGCTAGTTATAGTCTTATTGGTATATACGGCTATGTAGGGGAAGTATAATATTACTTCATCTGTTCTTAACTTCCAGAGTGTTATCTGTGTTTTGTCTCTGTAAAACACTACTCCTTTATTATAAATGTTTATCACTGCTCTTTAGGTATTTTTATCTTTTCAGCAAATACCATTGTCCCAACAATCACATTATGCTAGACTGTTTTGTTCATAAGCTATGATTTATTAAGTGTATGAGAGAAAAGACAGGCTGGGTATACCTGTGCTTCATCTCTTTCTTCCTGTCTGAGATGTCAGGGTTCTTTCTTATATCATTTCCTTTCTATTCAAAGAATTTTCTCTAGCCTTTCTATGAGAGTGGATATGCTTGTATGCTGCTCCTTTATTCGAGCATTTTTATTTTACCTTAAACTCTTTCAGAACATTTTCATTAAAAAATGATTCATGGATTACAGTTCTCTCCATTCAGTATTTTTGATCATCATGGCTTCAGATGAAAAGGCCAGCGTCATGTGATTTGGGGTTTCTTATATGGAATACATGCTGCTTCTATTCAACCACTATGAAGATTATCCTCCATTGTCTTCAGTCCTTCAGTGTTTAATGATTTATTTCTGTATGCATCTCTCTGAATTGCATTGTTGGAATCACTTAGCTTCTTAAATTTGTATGTTTATCATTATCATATTTAAAAACATCTTTAACTACCACTAATCTGATCAAGTTTAAATCTTCAAATAACTCCTATTTGCAGTGGTCTATACACCACCACACTAACATGACTACTAGTATTCCCCTAGCTTAATAAGAAAAGTCAAGGTTTTTGCAGTGATTCTAACTCTACCCAATTTCTTCAAGCTTTATATGCAATTCTCATCAACATGCATCATCAAACCTGTCCATACTCCAGCGATATAACTACCTCCACTGAGGAAATCCTGATCTAAAACACAACTGGTTGCTTCCCTGGGGGTTTCAGTGCCCTTTATAATTTCTCCTTGTCTGCAATGTTGCCCTCTCCATTCATGTATCTGAAATATTTTTCAACACACAGAGTGTATATGTTTCCTATGCTCAGAGCCACCTAAAGCCCAATGGTTTCCTTTCTCATTTAGAGAAATAAAAGCTTACCCTTTTACTGCCCCACATAGAATTTCCTACTATGACCACTCTGGTTTCCCATTTCCCTTCTCTTTTCCCCACTCATCATGCCCCAGCCACATTTGTCTGGCAGGAGCAATCTACCTTTAAGAGTTTTCATTTATGATTCTTCCTGCTTAACACTTCTAAGATATATCTGTATGATTCACTCCCTGACAATATTTGGACATGTCTTCAGATGTCACCTAGCAATATTTTCTGTAGAATATGCACACATGCTTGTATATAGCCTTCCTTTGCCTCTTACTCTGCTGTAATTTTTCAGTGTGGAATCCCTGATACATTGTATTATAACCCCAGATATATATTTATCTATTACTTATAAACATTATCAGCAGTGCTACAAAGGCACAAACTCTAAGTACTTTGTTCATTTGTTATATTTTTAGTTCCTAGAAGAGTGACAAGTGCATATATGTATAAAAAAAAACTATCTGTTAAGGGAACAGTTAAGGAATGACTAAAAGAATAAATAAAGGCATGTAACATTTATGTATGACTAATGCACTGGGAAGGATGAAAATTATAGGCTGGTCTGTAGTTTCCAGTATTTTATCTCACCAAAGAACTGTGACAAAATTTTCCCATTCCTGTATAGAATTTAGTTCTTTATATGTAGTCTGGACCCTTGAACTTGTCATTATTTCTCTCTTGTTCAGACACTGATGTACATCCACATTTCTTTCAGAACCTTTATTACTAGTCGCAAAGAATCTTGATGGATCAATTTGCTGAAAGTCATAAATAATTTGTTTCCTGCACAGTTTCTTTCTTTTCAATACCACACATTCATTTTGGTTGCATCTATTTATAACACAGAATGCATTTATTCATTTATATGAAAAATATTGAGAATCTATTATGTGCCCAGCAAAGCTCTGTGAATTTCTCTGTAGGCTGAGTGGTCTGCACCTTTTTCCCTGGCCACAGTGTTTGCTCTAGGAAATCAATGTTTCCCTGAAACATCATTACTCTCCACATTCTCTATTGATGGAAGCCACTTTTAACAGGAGAAAAATCATTTCCTGTCTACAGCATATGATGAAAATAGATGGCTCCTTTCAGAAGCATTAGCAGACTGACATTTCCCATGAACACCACCTAAGAAACTTCCGGGAGCATCAAGTAATGCAGGTTGGGTTTTTCTTTTCTTTTTTCTTTTTCATATTTAAGAAGACACTAATTAAAATACCATTAATTCTATTTAAAGAGCAAGAATAAAATTATTAAATAGACTCAAAAATAAGAGTGATGGTTTTAAGCATAACAAGAATTAAGTAGTAGGAAAAAAATCTGTTTATTTATTCTCCAGTGATAATTCAGAGTATATGTAAAGACATCCCATGTCACTTTGGTTGAAGGGAAGTAGTATCAAACTGTCTTCTAAATTTCTAAGTTTATAGCAGTGACAGTTTAAAAGAAAAGTGGCCCTCAATGGGAATGGCACTATTAGGAGATGTTTCCTTATGGAGTATGGCATTGTTGGAAGAACTGTGTCACTGTGGAGATGGGCTTTGAGTTTTCATATATTCTCAAGATACTACCCAATGGTCACAGATCATTTTCTGTTGCCTGCAAGATATAGGACTCTCAGCTACTTCTCCAATACCATGCCTGTCTACACAGCACCATGTCCAACCATTATAATAATGGACTAAACCTCTGAACTGTAAGCAAGCCACCCCAATTAAATGTTTTCTTTATGAATTGCTATAGTTATGGTGTCTTTTCACAGTAGCAGAACATTGACTGAGGCAGTACTCATAAAAAATGTTAATCCCAGCATTAGCAGAAAGGAGCCCCCTCTTTGTAATCAAGAGAAGTGAATGTAAGAACTCATGGCTAGTCAAGGTACTGAGAACATTGTTCACTCAGCACTGAACAATAAATTTATACCACCATGTCTATAGCTCTGGGAATGGTCAGAAAGAATGTAAAAGCTGCAAGACAAGAAAGGTGGCTGTGAAATGTCGTTGAGATCTTGAACTCTACACCTGCAGTTACCTACATGACCTTTGAAGAACATTGGTTCTGTTGGCCATCAGTTATGATTAGGAAAGGGATTCACATGGGACTACTCTATACCTCTCTCCTACACCATTATCTACTGAAAGATTCTTGGTGGAGGGAGTTAATTGTTCCAATGGGTAATTCCAAACCACAGGTAACACAGACAGCCTTAGTTAGACTCATTGAGTGCAAAGGACAGGAATGTGGGAAAGAGATGTGTGTGGCTCAGGGAGGCTGACAGAAATGGACATGAGAGCAGTTAGAGTGTGTTTTATAATGTGAAAATGTCAACGAGCAAATTTAATTAGTAAGAAATAAACAAAATTAACTTTTAAAAATTAAATTTTTCATATAATTTCTTTCCGTTATGTCTAAGCTATTTACCTGCCTTCTTAAAAGAAAACAACTAATATTTAACCAATATTACTAGCAGCAGATTTTATAATTATATTTACATAAGCCATCAGGTAAAAGAACCATAAACTTTGCATCTAGACATTTTTATGATACTAACTCAAAGTTTTTTACTTAAGCTGTTTAAATGTGCATCAGACTCAAGTCTTGGTCAATTCTGATCAAAAAGTATGGCAGGAGAAACTGTTTCCTCCCTTATTAATAGTAACGTGAAATCAATGTGAAAACATATGGTTGTATTTTACTGAGGGGCCTTCTTTTCATCCCTTTTCCTCTTAGCCAAAGAGGGGACTAACCTTCTGAGAGAAATGAAATAAAATTTAAAAACATAAAATAATTGCCCCATGATTCTTATCTTTAGATTTTTAACTAGATTCCAGTCAGTAAACTTCTTCCCTGTATTCATTTTCAAAAGAACAAGCAGGTTGCTGAGCATGCCTCTTTCCGTGCTGCCCCTTGCATGGTGAATCCGTACCTTGCTCTGCTTCAAGGCTGGTCAATAGTGGGCAACTTCTCTGTCTCCTCGCCCACTGCCTCTTTATAGAACAGATTTAACTATTAAAATGCCATTTCCTAGGAATGTTCTCCTCACCCCAAAACAAATTGAGTTTAATTATACTTTACTATTATACATTTATTGTATATATATATATATATATATATATATAAATGAACATTTATTGTTCATTTAGATTATACTTTCCAAGTATTCATCAACAATACCTACTTGTCTGACTCCCATATGTCTAGTCCCCAGTGTCTAACACATGGTAAGGGACTCTCAATTATTTTATCCATTTAACACATTTTTTGTCATTTTTAGACTTTCTTAAATACTGGACATGTAGAAATTATCTCATAGAACTTAGATTCCAGTAGAAATAGGTAGAAAACTAATATACCATGTGAGACCTACCTTAGTATTTACATTCTTTGCCTCTTCATAATACAGAATAGAAATCCTTACCAATAGTCCTTTTGCTTTTCATTTCATTAACTTAAATCTCACAACAACAAAATGCTCTGGTGGAATCTAAATTTGGCATACATAACGCTGTAGATCTAAGCTCAAATTTTTGTGACACCATCTAGAGCTGTGGTGTGCATCTGTTTTTGTTCTTGAAACACTTGAAAGAATATATATATTATACATATGTCAACTAAATTGTCCGGTTTTGATAAATATAAAAAAAATTCCCAAATTTTACAATCATGGTTGCTATAGACATTCCGTCTCCCATTATACAAATAGATGTAGAACCCAACCACTTCTTTTAAAATGGGTAGAACACAGCATACCAATGCTGTTATGCAGAGACTGGACAACGAATGACACAGCTACTTATTTCAGGACTTGACATTTAACAAAACCTTTCAGGATCCCCAAAAGATGCCATTGCCCCCAGTCAGCAGGAAGTAAACTTAAGAACACAGCACCCACACTTCCAAGTGGTGGGTGGTTTGGTGTTTGTTGTTCAATCGGTTATGGATGATTGTCATTGTTTATGTTAATTGGTTAAAAATTGTTCATGGTTATAGTTAGAAAAAAGTTAAACAAGAACAATTAGATTCAAGATTTGTGTTTAAAAAATTATAAAGAAAAAGGGGATACAGATATATAGGATATAAGGATAGATTATGGAATCTTGTTTTAAAAGGATTTACTAGCTTTAAATATTTTATATTGCATTGGTTTTCTGTATACAAATTGTGCATTTTGAGATTAATTGTGTCATTGTACAAATATTTCTATGCTTGTTTCAGATAGTATACTTAATTAGTTTATCTAACATTGTAATCCAAATTGCTAGTCCATGAAAGTTTTTATTTCCAATTAATTAGAATATAAAGCAATGCAAGTCAGTAGTCAGTAGTTAGACATTACATTCAGACATAGTCATGTTAGATATGTTTTCAAGGTCAAACAAATATATTTTAGATAAACAGGTCTTCTTCAAAAATTTCAGAGATCCATAGAATATGGTATTTAAAATATTTTTAGAACTTAAAGATTTCTGGACAGTGAGACAGGTCTGCTCCTGGCAGCCCCAGTCTACTTCAATAAAAAAAAAAAAGGGGCATTGAAGAAACTCCACATGGAGTCTACTTTACTTGTGGCAACTGTTAGTCATTGGACAAGAAGCTGTCCCTTTATTGACTACTTGACAGTGTGATATTTGAACTGGACATGCAGGTTTCCTCAGAAAGTGACCTTTGAACTTTGACAGAACAAGCTGAGATGGTCTTTCAGGTTCCTGTTTTTCAGAGAAAACTGTCAGAGATAGCCCATGGATGGTGTGAGGTGGTAGTGGCCCCTGGCATTCTGGGCCTGGATCTTCCTGGAGTTGGGTTGCTTGGGAATGCAGTCCAAAGTGGTGGTAAACTCCATCTAAAGCTAAATACTGGCACGAGACCAATAACCAACAAGTACAGCATGGGAAAGTTGAAAAGAACTTTGAAGAGAGTCTTCAATCTTCAGGACACAAGGAGAAATGACTGAACTACACCAAAATGGACAGAGCAGATTTTCTGCTTCATTGAGATGAAAAGAGACTCTGGGCCTATAGGCTGAAGATGGATGCCCCAACTTTATAAAGGAACTTTGGGTGACTGTCCAGGCAGATAGGTATCATCTCTATCATTTCTAGTTTTTGGAAGTTGCTTGCACTCCCTAGTTATTTGGGTAAATATTATTTCCTTCTTGGGTCTCTGAGGTAGTTGAAGATGAGATATTTATAGTTATAGTTTTCTAATGACAGTTTTAGAAAAGAAACTTTGAAGTTAAAGCTTATAAGTTTTAGAGACATCAAAATAATAGCTTTTAGTTAGAAAGGAAATGAATTAGGTATAATCCTTTGGACTCATCAAAATAGGATAATTAATTAAATATTTTCATGGAATTGTCTATTGTTAATGGACTAGACATTACTATTTATTGTTTGTATATATTGTATATAATTATTGTGCCTATTGTATATTGCTTTTCTTATGTTAGCTATCACCTTTTTTTTTAATTTGACACAAAAGGGGATATGTGGGGATTTAATAAAGTTTCAGAAGTTTTGGAGCTATCAGAGGGAATCTACCCACAGTCTATGTAAAAAAGGGTTAGTAAAAGCTCCAGAAGTCCCAGAGCTCTAACCACAGTCAGTCTAGGAAAATCAGAGTGGTGATTCAAACTTTTAATCCCAGCACAGGGAGTATCTTGGGAGTGGTAACCTACACCTTTAATCCCAACTGAGTCAAGGTCACTTCAGATTATAAAAGGAATTCCAGGCTCCCAAGTAGGCAGTGGTGGAGTCACACCTTAATTTATGAAAGGGTACTTAAGACAGGATTGAAACACAGAGGGAAGCATTTTCCAAGGGAAGTGAGGCTGAGGAAGCTGAAAGACAGCTGGGTAAGATTTGACTGTGGTGTTTATTCCCTCTAGTATCTCCAACTTCTTCAGAGATCTATCCTTGAGTCTCATTCTTTCGTGCGACATGCATCCCTGTTCATTATGTTTTAATCCACGAAGCCCAACCTGCACTAAAGAAGCATTTTCAGCTCCTTTTGCTTGACCCCTTTGAAGCTGGCTCACGTCCAGTCCTGTACCTTAATGTTATTTTCTTAGTGATTGGCTTGCTCCTGGTAACTAAAGGCGATAGGTACTAATACTAGGGGGTGAGGAGGAAAACTGTACCTCCACCCCTCAGATTTAAGTTGAAAAGTGATGTTACCTTCTTGTTTATGAAAAAGAATTGGAGTCAGTATTATACACATCTTAATTAAAAGAAAAGCCCTAAATATCAATGTGATTAATATGAAATCATCAGGACCACCTTCTTTATTTTCACAATTCATGAATATTTTGAACGTTGTTATTTAAAGGGAAAGACCAAATTTCTCTGGGCTCAATAGTACTATAAATCAGTCTAGTCTCTGCTCTGTTTGGGAAATATCAAGCTAAAATTTCATTTGACTTAACCTATCCCACGTATCAATCTACAAGTTTCACTCAGAGAATATCATCAAAGCAGCAAGTCTTTCTGCATCACGTTGCTTCTGCTAAATCCCAGGATGCTAAATGGTGAGGAATGGACAAGGTTCAACCAGTTAGCATCGTGACTCTGGAGACATCCATTTGTTAGTCACCCACACCCACACCCCTTCGAGTCACCATTCATTTCCCACACTCATATTCCAGTTGGCCATGTGGTTCCACTTCAAAGTGGGATGTTAGCACTTTAGGCCTTAATTGCCTGTTTGCTCTTCAATTTTAATAGCTTATATACTTCACCCGCTATATCATTTTTGGAAAACTTTGAAAGAAACTATAGGCATGCTGCAATGACTGGCACTAATTTTAGTAGACTAAATATGAGGGACTCTGACTCATATTTTTATGTGATCCATGTTTTTGATGTTGCTTTAGCGAAACTGGCCCTGATGAGATCTGCTCTCCCCAGCATATTCTGAACAATTACCTTCTAACTCCTCCACCCCACCACCCTTTTTAAAAGGCATTATCTATGTAGCCCAAGTTGGCCTAGAACTCTTTGTAGCATGTGATAGCCTCCCACTTGGGCTTTTCCTGTCTCGGCTTCTTGGGAGCTAAGATCACAGGTGTGTATGAACAGCAACTAAATAAATATGCATATTTTGACTATATTGACAATCTTACTTAAAAATTATCTTGTTCATCTCTGTAACAATCTGCACAGAGAACTCAGGGCAGAATAATTTTCCCAGGTAAAATTAAGTGTGTTAACTATGGTGGTTTGAGTAAGAACAGCCTCACCCCGCTCCCCCCCACCCCATACGCTCATGTATTTAAACTCTTAGTCTCCATGGAGTAGCACTATTTTAAAGGATTAGGAGATGTGGCCTTGTTAGAGAAACTGTGTCACTGAGAATGAGTTTTGAGGTTACAAAAGCCAGTGCCAGGCCTAGTCTGATCAGCATGTAACTCTCAACTCCTTCTCCAGCACCATGCTTGCTACACCAGTTACCATGCTCCCTGACATGATGATAATGGACTGAATCTCTCAAGGGGTAGGCAAACTCCAAGGATGTCTAACACATTAATCTTGTTGAAATTCAATTTTCATTTGTTGTTGTTGTTTAGGTGAAAGCAGGAGCCTTGGATACAAGTCTTTCGGCTTCTTTCTTGCTGTCCAACTAACTCAACTCCAGAACTCAGCTCATTAGAGACGAACACTGAGCTTGCCATTTTTCTGTGAATAGGTTTCTTTGAACCTCAGTTTTAACTATACAGGATATGATTTATAACCATAAATCACGTCTTTCTGTCTGAGAGGAGTCTCCAAAATATCTCCTCTGCTGTTCCTGAGCCATAGTCATAAGTCAGGGTAGATAACAACCAAGTACTCTATAGTGCATGCCACTCTGAAGGATCCATGAAATTCATAAAGAAACGGAAATTATACTTTTTCCTATGTTCCCTTCTCATTTTCCCTCATTGCTCCAAGAAGATGTTGCTTACAAAGGCCAGTGAAATCGAAGCAGCCATGTTAATGATTGCTGGTGTGAATGACTTGACAACAAATAATAGAGTTTCCTACATAAATGATCAAAGTTGAAAGAGAAATTGATAAAAAGCTAAAGTTGGAAACAGGTTAGGTTGGAAACTAACTCTAGCATATCTTTGCCAGCTTCCCTATGTTGTACCCTGGTCAAGGGACCCCACCCCCACCCAAAGGCCACCAGGATCTGAATTTCAATGCAGACACATGAGGGTCAGTTTATTCTTTTGGACAGGTTCAAATGAACTCTGGCCAAAACCCTGTGTTCCAGTGTAGTGGAGAAATTCAGCCCCAAGGTCAGGGGTGAGATGGCTTTTAAAGAAAAATCTATCTAAATGGGGTATTTCAAGATTGGGTAAAGGAGTATGAGGTAGAGTAATTCTCAGAAACTATTGGTTAAGCTTTTAGTGGGAACCCAAGTTTTGAATCTATTGGCTGTCAGGCATATTCCTGAGATCATTTCTAGTTGTTCTTAGTCCTGGACCCTGCCCTCAGGCACTAAATGATTTTTTTTTTCCTGAAATAAAGTTTTGTAACAGTAAATCTATGCCTTCACACCTAGAACCCATTCCATAAGTGAACGTCCCTACAGGGTTGTGAGCTAGCAAGAAAAGCCTTTAGATCAAGACTTTGTAACATACAGAGGTAGTAAGTCACCAGGATTGTCCTCTCAGTTATGAGGGGCAGCAAAGCATGTGTAGGCAAGCAAAAGCAGACTTCGCCTAGGCCCCAGGGGATTTTAGATTCTACTTAGTACATTTATAAGATGGATCCAATGTAATTTCCCCATAAAATAAATATATGGGAAGTGATTTTTCCAAGAACACACAGTAAGACAGCAGACAGAGAGTCTAAGAATTGGACCAGATGTTAGAGGCAAGCCCTTTCACTGGCTTACTGAGTAATGTGGCTTAAATTAATTTATTCGGCTTCTAATCCTTTTATAAAAACAATGTTTCTGGTTTATTTTTAGAATTCTTTCCTCAGAAGTTTTAAAGTGTCTCTTATCCATCTTATATTATGCCACAAGAAATGTTAAAACTTAATTAGAATATTATAGCCTCCACTTAACACAGAGGGAAGGAAAATAATCAAATTGAGATTGCTGTTGAACCAGACCAAATGCCTACATCATAACAACTAAACATGCTTACCTAATCTCTGACAGGAAGAACTAGGACACAGTACAGATGGCTTAGCCTATGAGTAGACAGTTGTCAATGGTAAGTGTCCATAGAGGTCAGAGTGAATTCAGGTCTTATGCCTGCCAGACAAATTTGCTAAGTGCACTGAGTCTACAGTAGCTTAAGTTTATTTGCAGTCCCTGGCAGCCATTGTCAAGGAAGAAGCCAGGTGCTGTGATGGTTAATGTTTAGCTGACAGAATCTACAACCACATAGAAGATCCAACTCCAGGTACACCTGTGGTACATGCACATGTGTGTACAAACATAGACTAAGTATGATGTATTAAAAATACTTTAAAGGTACTTGTTTCAGGTAATGGTACATTCTCTGTAATCATTTGGAAAGAAGATTGAAGCAGGCATGGTAAAATGAAGACGACTCAGGGCTACATGAGGAAATGCTGTCTCAAATATCAATAATAATAAAAAATTAGTTAAATAGAAAATGTTCAGGAGGGGAGATTTTTCTTGAGGTCTGGTTGTTCCAGCCCATGCCTGCTTCACCCTCATTGCAGTGGCTTATAGAATGGTGGAGTATTAGGGAGGAGGTGTGTGGTGATGCTCACCCAAGTGCATGCAGAAGCACACACAGAAGAAGCATTCATAGACAAGTTGCCCTTCAAAGGTGTTCCCCCAGAGATCTACATCCTCATCAAATCAGGCCCTACATCTTCATAATGCCTTTGAACAGTGGGTCCATCAACAGATTCATAGGCAAATATTTTGGGGCACACTCATCACTCCACTACAAGATCATCCAGCTACAGATGAATTCCTTCACACGCAAGGACACTTTATACCCAGACCAAGATACGCTTATTTAAAGTTGCTCATGAGAGATTTTAAATAAATAAAAAAGCACACTCTGGGGTGTGAAGGCAAGGTATTTGCAACCTCAAATTTAGAAAAGCATCTATATGACCAAACAAATAGCGGTCATGACATCATTTAAATTCAAAATGCAGTAGGTATGGTTTTAGAATCAACATGTTTGAAAATTTGCAACCACATGATTATCACTTCAGAAACCAGTTGAAATTTTTCCTTTTATTTATAATTCTCCTTCATGGAGCTGTTTCTCATACACAAAACAAACAAAACAGCAGGCTATCTGAACTCATTCCAAGTAACAAGCCAGATGTGTTAGCTGAAAATAAAAAAACTCATCGGACAACTGTAATGACTTGTAATGTCCTTCAAGTCCATGGCATCTTAAGGCTGATGAAACTTAACAATAATTATGCACTAACAAACGTTTAGTCACATTTTGCATTCATTATTTGGAAGAGAGCTCTCCCAGAGCTGCCATAATATGGTAGCTAAATATAATAAGCATCTGTTTACTGAGTTGAGAATAAATAATATTGAACATCTGTTTAACAGATGCATAATTCTTTTTAAGTGCCGAAAGATAATTTTCTCCTGGTAGCTCTAGAAAAGACCAAAAAAAAAAAAAAAAAAAAAAAATACTGTAAGATCCATGTTTCATTCACCAGAATAGACATGACAGGGGAATACTTAACATCATATAATAGGAAGAGAGTCAGAAGAAAGCTGCCTTTTCCTATATATCTGTCATATTAGCTCATAGCAATCTCATGAACTTTATTCGGAATCCCAGGGGAATATTTCTCAGGACCACTTGGTTAGAATAACACAACACTTGTTCTGATGAGTGCATTATGGAACCCAGACTCCCAAGTAATTTTTCACTTTGTCTTTTTGATAATCCAAGGTCATTTGGCTTGTCAGTAGCATTCAGAACATTTTCTGTGGCTTTTTCCCCACATGAAACACAGGTACTTCTGCTTTGTTAAGTTGCATAGCACATTTCCCACTGGAAATAGTTTCATGGTACAATGAAGAATCAAAGATTACCTTAAGAATGTATGCTAGGAATTATGAATTTAATAATCCTATCCTGTGATTTAAATTTAATTTTAGCTTAATCTCCCAGTTTCTCCTCAAAGATTAAATTATATTCTAAAGCTTTCAAGAGTTCTCAGTGGGTAGAGGTGTTAATGCTAAGTACAACTAGAGTTTGATTCCCAGGACCCATGGGGTAGAGGGAAAGAAAACCAGTGCCAACTGGTTGTCCTCTGTCTACCACTCCTACACACACACACACACACACACACACACACACACACACACACACACACACACACACATACGATAAATATAAAAAAAATTGAAAATAATAAATTTAAATCATATTCTAACCTAAAACAAAGTTCTAAAAATATGCCTAAATATTGCAACCTAATTAGTGTGACCATACTAAAATCTCTTAATAGTTCACTTATAATTGATCAAATTCTCATAAAACTTCCCTTTACACATATTTCAGCCAAGCTTCCTTAAATCAGACTCTGATTCAGAAATTAGTGCACAAAAGATTACTAGGCTGTGCTTTCCAGAAGCATATGGAAGGAAATAAGGAGGCAAATGGGGAAAAGTTGGGTAAGAACACAATTACCACAGAAGACTAAGGCTCAGACAACTAGCCTTACAGAGTTCTGGACATAAGATCCTGAAAAACACTGCCTGTCATTGGTTGAAAGCAGAGTCTTAGTGAAATTGAGGGTGGGAATTTGCACACACAACTCTATGTAGATACCAGCAATTCTCACACAGTCACAGCCATGAACCTTCATCAGCTCACATTCCCAAACCCTGAAAAGGGGATGCCGGGACCTGGACCAGGGCCAGGGCAAGGAATGCATTAACCATGATAGAGTTTGGGTTAAAATTCTGTTCTCTATACTGAACTATTAAGTGTAACTTGAGAATAACAACATAGTATTAATGCTATCACATACCTTTTCATCAGGAAAATGCATTTTTCTACATATAAAATAACTTTTGGGTTTTGTATCAGCAGTTTTTATAAATCAAATTTAGCTATTCAATAAGTATAGGACTCATTAGGAACAGACACATGCTCATCTAATCTCAGAAATTCTTCTCCCTAGGACTGTGGCTTCCCAGCTAGAGACATTTCCCAGCCCCCTTTCTGAACATGTGTTGTCATATGAATTAGTTCTCATAAATGGAATATGTACAGAATGTATTGAGACAGGTTTCAGGTCTTTTAAAAAAAAAATACTAGGTTTTCACATTCTCCTCTTGTCTTTGGGATAGAAACTACCATAGAACAGGCCTAGAAATCTTGTGTTGATATTAATGAAGATGCTTTCATTCCCAGATAGCTTGTCTGTCCTGGACTTTATACCAGACGGAAGTGTCTAGTCTTCGTTGAATCTCTACTTTTAGCCTAAGTCCCAGATGAGGTTAGCTTCTCACCCAAATCAAATGAAGAGACTGTTTAAAGAAGCCACAGAAAATGCTACACACAATGGTCTCCATGTTTCACAGAGCTCTGGAACTGGAAAAGCATGTACTATGTAATCATCTACAGCAACTAGGCAATTGCCTTCCCTCATGTAGAATTTCCAGCATTTTCTCTTCTGCTCTTAGGACATTTCCATAGCAACACTTGTTGCTTCCACACTTGTTTTCTCGTCTAACTATGAAGTCCATGAGCTTTCCAGTAGCTGCTTCCCATTCATCTACCTTTTCTAACAGCTTTGTGATTGATCTGGTATTCCCCACACCACCACTACCACCAAGGTATTAATACACACCTGTGGTCAGATGAGTCATGGGATCAGTTCTGTTATTGTCCTCTGTGGTTCTAGGGGTGGTAAGGAGGATTGTCCATATGCTAAGCCAATCTCTAAGACAGATAGACCTCTCCAGCCTGTGAAATCAGTTTCTTTCAAAAGAAACTAACCGTATGAAGACAATGCAGGACAGCAGAGTATATTAAATATATGATTACACAAAAAGCCTTTTTTAGATGAGGAAAATAGTCTTGCTGAACTCACTTGTTTACTCTTAACACCCAGAGCAGAATTTGCAGTGGTTTTGAAAGACACTGAGTTAGCTCAGACCAGAGGTTTTCTCCTAGGAGGGGACAAGAAAAAAAATCTTTCTGCTTTCCCATTGACACTCATCAGCTCCGCCAGCCATCCCTGTGGGAGAGCTAGGAGGCAGCTACACTCTAGCCATGCCTAAAACAGTGCTCAGAGAGGAAATGTTTGGAAAAATATTACCAATATGTTTCAGTATTAGTCTTTGACATTTTCATAACCTATATGGAGTCTTATTACAAACTGTCAAAGCTAAGAGTGCTAAATCTGCTTTCCTTAAACTAAACATAATTTGGTAATGAAATACTTTGCTATTTAAAATGAGCACTATGGCAATGGAAGACACCCTCCATCTTCCAAAGACTTCTTGTTGTAAAGCTGTGGTGATGGATTGTAACAAGTGACAGGCACAGCCTTTTAAAAAGCTGCAGATGAGTATGGCATGGAGGGGAGAAGAATTTTAATGACCACCCCTGTGCATCTCAAGGTAAGCAACTAAGGTCACATTGATCAGTCAAGGCTTTCTTTTCCATGCCTTTGTATGTCTCTTTCATGTTCCAGAAGAATTCTCTAGAAAGCAAATGCTTGTAATAGCATAGCTTTCCAGAAGCATCCTATAGAGACACATAAGAGAGCTGCCTGGGACTATGGTACTGGCTGTACCATTGCGGACAGCATAAATAAAAATGGCGGGTGAAGTGGAACAAAAGCAACTGTCCGCAGGAGCAGCTCATATTTACCCACACACAGACAAGGAATGCTTGAGAGCTGCCAAAGCACACAGAAGTTTCGGTTTGTCAGAGCTGCAAAAATTATCAAGGAGGAAACAAGAGTAAAGGTGAATGAAGGGAGGGCATTTAGATTTGCAAAATAGATGAAATCTTCCCTCAGGTATTACTGATGAGTAGCACAAAATGTCTGAAGTGGGCACATCTAAATCTGCTTTTACTTCCCATCCCAGATGGCTGGTGACAGGTTGGAGAATAGATGCCATACCCTTCCAGTGTCTCTAGCAGACATAAGACTACAGGATCCTATCTTCTATGTGCTTTGCTGTTCCACATCCACGCTGAAACCTTGCTCTCTGCCATTTGTTATTTCTGAATGTTGTACTTAATTCAAAATTCTTCTGTAGAAAAAAAAAAGAAAAAAGAAGAAGAAATAACGAAAAAAGAAAGGAAGGAAGGAAGGGAGGGAGGGAGGAAGAGAGAGAGAGAGAGAGAGAGAGAGAGAAAGAAAGAAAGAAAGAAAGAAAGAAAGAAAGAAAGAAAGAAAGAAAGAAAGAAAGAAAGAAAGAAAGAAAGAAAGAAAGAAAGAAAGAAAGAAAGAAAGAAAGAAAGAAAGAAAGAAAGAAAGAAAGAAAGAAAGAAAGAAAGAAAGAAAGAAAGAAAGAAAGAAAGAAAGAAAGAAAGAAAGAAAGAGAAAACTACAGGGAGGTAAGGAGGGAGGGAGGCAGGGAGGCAGGGAGGCAGTGAGGGAGGCAGGGAGGCAGGGAGGGAGGGAAGTGTTGTTTCGGTGTCTATTGTAACTCCATGACACACAAACCACATTGTTAAAAGCGCATCAAGGTTGGGGTGGTTGTCTGAGGGGCTGAGTGTGCCCCTCAGGGCTCCTGCAGTCAGGTGGGCTTTGCTTCACCTTTCAGTTTTTGCTTTTTCTTTTGTTGTTATTTCTGTTTTTGTGTTTTCCTGCTTCTTGTTTCCTCTTTGGGATCACCTGCCCATTCCTGTGGCCGGACTTCAGAACAATGGATGTGCAGAGAATGTCCTCATCCACACTCTCCACTTGCAAATGCCTACAACAGCTGTGTCCTCCCCTCTGCTCCTCTGTGCTACTGCAAAGGCTGGGTACCTCCCGTTGGCCATTTCTAAAACCTGTCCCTGCAGCAGAAAATGTCTTCCTTCTTTTAAAGCTCCTCTTTATGTTCTCTTCTCTTGATGCTTCAAGTCTTTGTATGTTTTCAATTTTCGGGGGGGGGGGGGGGATGTGATAACGTCTTTGTGTGACTATAGACATACAATATTGCCATACCCCTTTTTTATAGCAAATACACTAGATATTCTTTGCTCCCCCCCCCCCAATATATATGTCAAGCCACATACCTTTGAGTCTTCGGTTTTTTAACAGCATGGCAGAGGCCTTGTGCTGGGGTTTTAGTACCAGCAGGTTTGGAGTCTCGTTGGCTATTGGCAGTTGCCAGAATGTTAATTCAGAAAACTAAGACAGCAGATCTTGAAGACAAGAATATTTTTTCCCCAAATGAAACATTATTTACCATGTAAGGAACACATTCTTTTACTAATAAGGCCATATTACATTTGTTAAAGATTATTATGTTTCAACAAGTACAGAGACATTGTAAAAATATAATTAAGAGAGATAAGATTGTGATCCATGATAAAGTGAGATCAGGACAGAAAAATGTAAGCTGATATATCTGGCAAGAAAAGCTGTGGATATACATACTGCATGAAGAAGGAACTTGGCAAGATATTCTTAAAATGGCCTTTATATGTAATCATTAGACTAAACGTGCTGAATGGTTCTGATGTCAGTCTTTAATAAAATATGTTGAAATCAAAATATAATACATAGTTCTGGATACAACATTCAAAATATTCCTTTTTCTAATAATGCATGATGGCTGAAGTTGTATTGGATATGAGCCAACAGTCATCTGAAATTTCTGTGATGGTTTAAAGTTAACAACACTGCCAAGTGGAACTTGATTGACTTTCTCTGTGATTCGTATTTCAAAGCTTTGTGGAGCAGTTACTTCACCGATGCTTTACATTATCTTCTAGAAATGTCACCTTTGGACTGTTGAGATGGCTCAGTCAGGTAAAGGTGGCTGCCACCAGATCTGATGACTTTAGTTCAACATCTATCACCTGGACAGTGGAAAGAAAAAGTTTCAAGTTGTCCTATGACCTTCCACTTATACACTGGCATGTGCCTCACCCTGCCACAATAAATAAATAAAACAAAAGGAATATTGCCCTTGTTATGACCTTAGGAATATCCACCAGCACATTTCCTTATGACTGTATCTCACTATAGCTGTACAGGCTTTTGTAATCAGACAGCTCCATCTTAAATCTGATGAGAAATAACAATGGTAGATAAGCAAATAGCAGAAGGAAGACTTTTGAGGAAAACAAAGAGTAAGTGTTGTATTTGTTGACTGGAAAGCAAGCAAACACCGAGTTATGTGTCAGCTGGAGAGAAGAGCAAAAATTAAGGAAACCTGACCCTTGGGAGCAGTCCTTGGTCCAGCCTGGTTCTGTAGCACCATCTAGGCAGGGTGCTCAGACACCAGTCCTATCTGCAACCTGGACCGGGCATCTTCACACACAAATAATTTTCAAATCCCTCATGAGATCATAGAAAAATTACATCATCACTTGGGGGTGCCAGTCATGGAATCACTTTCCCACCACTGGTTCTGAAATCTCAACTAGCTAATCTGATCTCTCCAAGTTTCCTCTGACTCACGAAGATAAGATTGTTCAGGAAAATAAATAATTTCACAGTAAAACGCTCCCAGATTCATTGTTTTTCCCTTTGATTTTGACAGCTAACTGACCTGTAGCTTGATTAGTGACCCCTGTTCTCTTGATGATAATCATACTCTGAGATATCTATTTACTCTTCTGAATCCTAAATAAATATTTTCATTTTATCAGGTACAGTTTAAGCATATTTAGCTTGGTACCCAGTGTGGGCTATAAAGCTAAACCTACTTTACAGCAATTGTAAAATTTCTATAATTAATTTTTGTTGTTGGATTGCGAAGATTTCTTCAAATAAGATGCAAACTGCCCGAACACATAGACTTCAGATAGACAAAGTTGATATGACGATTCAGTATCCCAAGGGAAAAAAAAAACAATGAGATAAATTACAGTCTTTCATTCTTACAGGTCATTTCTGCAAGCAGAAGGCAGGATACATATGAAGTCTTTAAGACCATGGACACCTGGTTTATCCTTAGTTTCTAACAACAGCATAGGAAAAGAAGTGGTTTCCCATGGTCACACACTAGAAAATGGGTGGCCACTGAGGACCACACTCTGATCCCTCTACACTCAATTCCTCTTCTATAGAAATAGTCAGCATGTTCACTCCCATGATGCCTGTTCTTGCACTTCAGCCATTATCATTCACAGAGCCTGGATACAACCTGCCCTCTGTGAGCAGACATACTCTCAGAAAAGGCTACCTCAATCTCAGAATGAAAGAATTTTGCCTCCAGATGTCTGCCTCTTCCTTAGTTCAGACTGACCAATAGGTAGGATTCCCACAAGGAAGTTTGATGTTGGCTACACTCAGGAAACCACTGTTAAAATGTTCCCAAATGGGATGAATCAGATGTGGGATGATTTTCTATGATAATTTGGTCTTCCTGGAATAAACAATGTCACCATCAATATTTTTAATTCAATAAACATCCATTGAGTATTTAACATGTGTCTAATAAGATGTTACTGAAACGCAAGGGCCTCATCAGATTCTGGCCACAAGTTAGGGCATGTAACTGTGGAGGCTCCCATAGCATCCCCTCAGATGACCTCAAGATTTTAGTTCCATTCCTGGTTCTTTATTAACTCTGCCAAAAAGTCTTAGACCCATGCTGTGCCCCCAAGAGCTTGGCTATTCATGTCCATAGGGCTCCCTTCCCATGAGACTACCCCATTGAGAAATTCTCCAAACACATTTTTGAAAGTATTCTTTCTGTGGCCCTCTGCTGTGGCCTCCAAGACTGATGAGTCTGACCCCAGCCTTTACATCTGACATCTCCCAGTTATCTCTGCCTTATCGGCCTTCTCCAATTTACCCTTCTTCCCTTAGCTCACAAGTGACACCAGGTACTTGGCTCCTCCACTGAGGGTTTCTTCATCTGAGTAACCTCCGCCAATGGCCACCCAGTTACACAGCCTGAAGTATCCCCCACCTCCATGCTCCTTAGTTGCCTAGCCACTAACATTCAGTTGTCTCGCTATTCTGCCCCATTGTTCCATTCTCTCAAAATCAAATGATATAAAGTTACAATTGCACAAGATGAATGCATTCCAGAAATTTGCTGTACCACATTTTGCCAGTAAATGACAATACTGTGCTATATACTATAAAAATCTGCCAAAAGGATAGATACTTAACAGAATTACTATAATAAAACCCAATTGAAATAAATAAATTAGCTGCCTAGTTCTGTTCATCCTGTCACCCTGTTCTATTTTGCTCTCCATATCCACCAGTCTTTAAGAGAACTCTTTCTAAGGGACACCCAATGAAAACTCCATCTATCTGCTCACTGTTGTCAGCACCAAGAATCTTTTGAAGTTTCTAATCGTGTCGTAGGCTTTCAACTGCTGTTGATAAACTAACCACTGCCAAAATCAACTTGGGGAAGAACGGATTTACTTTATCTCACAACTTTGAGTTCACCATCTAGTTCAGGCAGAAACTCCAAGGTTTGATCAGCCAGCTTTGTTACAGCACCCAGGACCACCGAGCCAGGAGTGGTACCACCCAGGGTGATCTGGGCCCTCCCACATCAATCTTTAGTTAAGAAAATGCACTACAGACTTTCCTACAGGCAAATCTTATGAAGGCAATTTCTCAAGTGGGGTCCTCTTTTTCAAATAACTCTATTGTGTCAAGTTGACATAAAAGTGATCAGGACAAATAGGCACCTAGCAAAGGCAAAAGAAACTGCCAAAACCAATTTTAATACTCTTGAATTTAACCTAACATATCCAAAATATTATCAGTTCAACATGTAGGCAACATTATTGGTGAGGTATTTTTTATTCTTTCCTTTTGATGTCTTAAAAAGTCTAAGGTGTAACACATTGGCAGTCTCACTACAGACACTAATGATTCAGGCAAAAATGATTCAACTGTATTCAGATTCACACAATTTACAATTTAAGTTCACAGGCCCAAGGTGCGTCAAACAAACAGTAGGTTTTTCCCAATAGCTGAGTTGTATACTATCCTCAATTTAAGTATAAGCAAATTTAACTAAAATAAATGGAAACTATTTTAAGTCAATTAACTAATATAAGTCAGATGTGATTTCATGTCTATCATCCTAGCACTTGGAGGTTGAGGCATGAGAATTGTTCAAAGCCAACCTGAGTGAGACCCTGTCTAAAAGCACAAAATGATACTACTACTGATGATGATGATGGTGGTGATAATGGTGGTGGTGATAATGATGATGATGATGATGGTGGTGGTGATAATGATGATGATGATGGTGGTGATGGTGATAATGATGATGGTGATGATGGTGGTGGTGATGGTGATAATGATGATGGTGATGATGGTGGTGGTGATGGTGATAATGATGATGGTGATGATGGTGGTGGTGGTGATAATGATGATGGTGATGATGGTGGTGGTGGTGGTGGTGATAATGATGATGGTGATGGTGGTGGTGGTGATGGTGATAACGATGATGGTGATGATGAAACATTAGTTTTCCTGACTCACATTGGCCACCAGATTGAACAGCACAGTCCTAACATTTCATCGAGTATCTGTTGCTGATTTTCCACCAGCTCATGTCCTCCCTTTCATTTAAGCTGAAGTCCCAGATGTGTGTTCATTACTCCCAACATTATGAGGAAAGATCAGCACAGCAGCCAAAAATTGTTTGTCAGGTGATCCAGGGAACCTCCAAGCCAGATCTCCATTCTTTTGCAGCTCAGCGCTGGAGCTCAAATCAGACCTCAGAGCCAAGCAGCCTGGCTTTGCTCCAGCCTTGTTCCTTGGTAGCTGTGGAACCGCCTACACCTACCTTCCTTTCTCAAAGCCTCGCCTCTTTTGCTGATGAGGGGACAGTTCGTCCTATTGCAGGATTGCAGAATGTCTGGTCCTTAGCAGTACAGTGAGATAAGTGCCTTACAACAAATTGGGGGTCTGAGGCTTAAAATATGAGCTTGTGTCAACTTAAGGCTGCCACTCTGATAGACAGGATATTCTCTGCATTTGTCTCATAGTCCTGAGTGTTCAACTGTGGCTACGATCACTCTTGTCTGCTGCCCACTCCTGACCTGGGCCACTGCCTGGACCTGATTCCTGATCTTCGTCCCTGTGTTCATCCCTCCTCTGCTGTAAAATGACAAAGGGGCACAGTGGCGGTCTCCCAGTTTCATTAGGACATTGTTACTTGCAGAATATCTCTTTAAGATTTGTGCATTCAGCATTGTGTGAACGGTGAACATTAGTATAACAGCAGACCATCCTGCAGCTCTCTCCCAGGGTTTCTCACAACAGCCTTTGCCAAAACATCTCACCTGGCTGTTTGTTTGTTCACTCTGTATTAGCTCACTTCTCAAAGCCTCACAGACGTCCTTTAGCTTTTCCCTCCCACCTTCCAATGTTTATGTATCTCTGAGTATGAATGGCTGACGCAGTCTAAATCATTTTTATGGGAGAAGTCACTCGGCAGTTGTGTCAAAGTCAGAAGGTCACTGTTTCTATATTCATCATTGTGAAGAATTCACAACATTTCCTGACATACTGTGAGCACTTGAGAAATATTTGTGGATTGGAGAATGGATCGCTTAAACAAAGGATAATTTTTAGGTCCCATGTAAATCAAATGGGTGAGTGGCCATCAGCTGTCACCTCTTAGACTCACTCATACCCTTGTACTTGTAGCATGAGGATTATAAAAAGAAACATAGTGAAGGCCTTGCATTTGATCCCATTTCAGTAGGCAAAAGTGTGCTAAGGCAAAAAGGGACCTAAGGGAGCCATGTGCATGGGAAATGCTGTGTTCCAGACAAGCCAGAGATAGAAATTGTAGAAAATGGGTTGGGATCTTGTCTCCAGGGCTTTTTCTCAGTAACTAAGGACATCCCCTCCACACCCCAATAAAGGTGAACTTGACTTTGGCGGTCCATTCCTTCCCCTGCTTAGCTCTCCTGAGTCAAGAGCAAGAAAGCTGGAACTCCCAAATGCAACTCAGAAACTTTTGTTTTCACAGGTGTTGCCTTTAAATATCTCACCAGAAAGGAAAGACATTTTTTGTGTGGTTTCTAGGGACTTCCTTCATTTTTCAGTTAGGATAGTTCTGTAAAAGGGCCCTTGTGTTTGGCTCAAGAGTGCTTTATCCTGCAGTCTTATAGTTTTATTTTATAACAAAAGCTCATCTCTGTGACTATAAGAATGTGAACATTTAAAACCAGCAGCTTGCATTCATGTGACAGTCTTTCACTGTACCAGCAAAAAGCAGTTTCCACAGAAAGAATATATGCTCTTGGGGTGTCATGCTTCTGTTGACAGGAAATATATATTGCTCACCAACTGAAATAAAGTTATGCTAATTAGCTACAAAAAAAATGAAACCAACAGACAGAATAAAACATCTACTTGTCCAGGGACAAGTAAACGTCCCTCAGAACTAACCTGCTATCCTAACTCATTCACTTTGCTTGCTTTCCTCTCTAAGACAGTTGTTTTGTGTTGAATTTTGTTCCTTTTCAAAAGTGTGTTGAAATCTAAGTGCATGTACCTCAGACCATACCATATTTGAAAGTAGAGTTGTTGTAGGTGTAGTGAGTTAGGATGAGGTTGCACTGGATGAGCATGGTCCCTGCTGCCACTGGATTGGTGTCCTTATAGACTGAAGAAAGGCAGAAACTGGGTGATAGTTGTGACTGAGTCTGGAAGCAAAGGGATGCCAGAGAGTCCCAGCACACCACCTTAAACAAGAATAAGCAGGCAAGCTTTCCCTGTAGGTTGAAGACAGAGTGTGACTTCATGACACCTTGTCTTTAGTAATCCCAGATGCGTGAGACAAGATCTCTATTGCTTTAAGCCACTGTTGTGATTTGACTCTGAAACATCTTCCCACTGCCCCATGTTTTAAACACCTCATCACCAGCCACTGGGATGACTTTGAGCAGGAAATGGTAACTTTAGGACTCACCTGGCTGATGGGAGCAGTTCAACAGAAGGAGGCCTTTGTAGAGTGCTTACCTGAGATCCAGGTGTTCTTTGCCTTTAGCCAACCCACATAAACCCACCACCATGGACTGAATCTCTGTGATTTCTCTCAGTGAATTGTGGGGATAGGTTTCCAATTTGATAAAAACCAGTCAGGAATCTCAGAGGATGAAACATATCCCCACAGTGAATCTCTGGAAACACACAGCATCCCTTAAGTTGCTTATGTCAGGTATGCAGTCCCACCAGAAACTCTCAAATACCCAGCAGCCATTTCCCAAATAATTGACTCAGAAACTTAATTTTATAGTAACTACTGGGCCAGTAGATCAACATATTACTATCTAGCTCTTACATTTTACTTAATCCATAATTCTATTTATGTTTAGCAACATGGCGTGATAACTTTTCTCCAAACAGCATTCTCTTCTTCTCCCTCTGTGTCTGTATGGCATCTTCTCTCTACCTTTACCCTTCCAAGAATTCTTATACTCTGGTCATCCTCCCTATACTTCCTGTCTGGCTACTAACCAATCAGCATTTTATTAAACCAATATTAGTAACAAATCTTTACAGTGTACGAAGGCATCATCCCACAAGTATTTAGTCATGGCAATGAAGCAACAACTAATACAGGCACCTGGTTGTGAAACTTGATCAAGGCAGCCCTAAAGACTAACACCCTTCACACTGATAGCAATCTTCATCCTTCCCGTTCTGAGCACCCATTATAATGAACTGAGAGATGTCAGTGAAAGCTGAAAGCCCTGTGGTTGTGAAGAACACTCACAGACACTCCCAAACTGTGCGGGTGCCTTCTTTGTAGGCTAAGGTTATGTCTTGCTGCAGCTTAGATCCTCTGTCATCTTGTAGACTGGCCTCCTTTCTCACTTAGAAACTTTGCTTTTGCAACTGGTTAGACCCATTTGCTCCTATGTTATCAAACTATCTGATCTAACTGCATCATTTTATCAGAAAATTAAAAATTACCAAACTTGTGGGGAGGAGGGGGAAGGAAGAAGATAGTCAAAGGAGATAAATAGGAGGGTTCTCAGGAAGGGCATAAATACTATAGCATGTTATCTGCTCTTAAAAATTTTTATAATCTACTATAAAGAACAGTACAAATAAATCATCTCATCATATCAAAGCCTTAATATATTTTTAAAAGTGAAAGAAACTTTTAGTAACTCACATGGTAGCTCATGCCTTCAACTCCAGCACTCTAGAGGCAAAGGCAGGTGAATCTCTGTGAATTCAAGGCCACCTTGGTCTTAATAGCAAGTTCTGAGCCAGCCAGGACGGCTTAATAGTGGGGCCCTGTCTTAAGAACAAAACAAAAATCTTGTAACCATGAGTTACACTAGGGGTAAATAGCCCAAGCATACTTCTCCCCTGAAGCCCAGACACAATAGCCACATTGAGTTCAAATTGAAATTTGCATCCTTAATTAATGTCTCCTGGTGTGGTTGGGAGACTGGGGACTCCGCAGCCTGGCAGGGTTTTTGTAGAGTTCTTTTTTGTCCAAGATTCCATTTGTAGTAAGATGAATTGGAGCCAGCAGAAGATCTTACTTTATTGAAGTACATAGTATTCAGCATTCAAGTTAGCAGTGGCTTCTCTTACAAGAGTCCAATAGATCCAGACCTATTCTGGTTGCCAGTGACTTCCCAAGTCACATCACCCTGTTACTAGGTGATATGATTTCACCACCCTATTAAAAGACAACCCCAGGACCCAACTGTTTCAAACCACTTCATGCCAATGCCTGGTTCACTGGTTGGTTTGTCCTCAAAAAGATTTGAGAAGCAGTATCAGGCATATAGAAAGATTCTGACTGAAGCATCTACGTGGCCATTTGTGGCTAAAGTTCTGCACTTTCATTCTGTAAACGGAGATGCTAATGCTAACAACATATAAATAGATTGAAAATATCTTAAACTTGTGCTGGCTAGCTTTATGTCAACTTGGCACACAAACTAGAGTCATCTGAATGGGGAGGGGAACCTCAATAGAGAAAATTCTTCTAGAAGATCCAACTGTAAGGCATTTTCCTAATTAGTAATTGATATGGGAGGGCGCAGCCCACTGTCGGCTGATCGTGAGCTGATCCTGAGTTCTATAAGAAAGCAGGCTGAGCAAGTCAAGGAAAACAGAGCCAGTAAGCAGCACCCTCCATAGCCTCTGAATCAGCTCCTGCTTCCAGATCTCGTCCCTTGTTTGAGTTCCTGCCCTGACTTCCTTCAGTAATGAACAACAAGCAATATGGAAGTGTAAGTCAAATTAAACCCTTCCCTCCCCAACTTATTTTTTGCTCATTGTGGTAGTTTCAATGTAATTGGTTCTCACAATCTTGTAGAGAGTAGTATTATTAGGAGGCATGGCTTTATTGGAGGAAGTTCATCACTGTGAGGGTAAGCCTCAAGGCTTCCTATGCTCAGGATATTGCCCAGTATCTTAGTCGGCTTCTTGTTACCTGCAAGATATAGGACTCTCAGCTGCAGTCTGTATGCATGATGATAATAGACTGAACCTCTGAAACTTTAAGGGAGTGACCCCAATTAAGCGTTTTTCCTTAATAAGAGTTGCTTTGCTATGGCCATGGTGTCTCTTCACAGCAATAAAAATTTTAACTAATAGAGTCACGGTGCTTCATTACAGCAGTAGGAACCCTAACTAAGACAAAAGAACATTTACGAAGGCTCCTGTGTGACACACATTCAATAAAGAACAATTACTTGCATCCTCATTTTTTAGCCACACAACAGGAGACCAGAGCATCTCTATCCCTATCTGTTGTGACCCTGCATCTCTTTCTGGAGAAGTTGACCTGGATAGACAATTTTCAGCCTTCAGCCTTGTAGCTGTACTCACATAACACCTAAACTTTATTGCAGAGGGCCCATTTTATGAATGATAATGATATAAAATCTACTACCTGGTTAAATCCCAAACTATTCATCGCTTCACTTTGATATTTTCATCTGTGGTCAGTTTTTACTGAGTTACCATCGACGTGTTTTGGGAACACCCAAGATACACAAGATGATGTTTTGCCACCCAGGTATATTCTGAAATTACACAAGCTACTTATAATCCACTCTCTTTAAACATTTCAACTCTGAGTTCATTATTAGAAGCTGAAATGACCATACTATGCATCGTCTCTCTGCATCCTATGTATCATCCCAATAGACACTCACATCCTGTCCTTTCACATATATGCATTCACACATCACACAGTTGTTAGTAGCTGTTGGTCTCTGATGCCTGTTGTTTTCTCTGAAACTCTGTTGTTTTCTCCATTTCCTTCAACTGCTATGTACAGTGTCTGCCAGCCATGACTACAGGAAATGCACCTCCATTATGAAAACTTTGTATTAGTTACTAAAGCAAATTATCATGCAATTGTCAAAGATACCTGCTTGGTTAATGAAGGAAGATAAGAAGTGAAAACAATTCCTTTTGTCTTTATGGTAATCTCTACAGTCAATTGCCACATCAGACTGGAATCAAGCCACTTGAATACATCACAATCTGAATTCCAGGTCATGGTGGATTACATGTTTTCTTGCTTTCAATTTTAAAGTGGTCAAGATCCTTCAGGATGAGTTCTCATCTTGTAAGAATGATCACTTAGCATGCCACTGATCACCAATCTCTGCATGCATAAACTCCTTGTCTTATTCAAAGAGACCAGGTGCAATATTACCATAGATTCAAATGGGAAATTAGACTCTCAAAATTCCCATTATACAAGTGATGCTTCTGCGCATACATAAAGCAGGCTGGAACCCAAAGCATTTGATTACAAAATCTTTTCTCTACAAGAAACGGCTTTTAAGATATTTTTCTTTATGAGAACAATTATAGCTTCTTATCACTGGTAATCCTTTCTATATTTCTATAAACAGTTAAATATCACTTGCTACTTGGAATCCAGACTAAACAAACTCATCATTTCAACATCTCTGGAACACAGGTTATGCACCATCTCTTTCTTTGTCCTATAAGCCTCAGAAGTACTTCTAGTCTACCTCAACAACCCACACTTAGGGGCTCTATGCCACCTTTTAAAGAAGCAGTTTATAGAGTGTAAAGATGGCTCAGCAGTTAAAAGCATTATCTGCTCTTCCAAAAGACATAGATTCTCTTTTCAGCACCCAAATGTCTCACAACCACCTGTAACTCCAGACCCACGGAACTAAACACCCTTTTTTGACCTCTGTGGACACTGCATGTCCATGGTCTACAGACTTACATACCGGCAAAAATACCCAAGCATATTAAATGTTTTACCTGCATATCCTCTCCTTTTCTTGTCTCAATTTGGTTTTTTTTTTTTTTTTAATTGGGAAGTATACTTACTTGATGAAATGAGTCATGTGCATAATTCAAAATGACTTCATGAGGGTCACATCTGGCTGTTTACATTCAAAGGCAGAATGTGGTATTCATAAGTGTTTATAAATAATACAGATTTCAGTTCACACAAACTCTCCTGTGAAATTCTTTCTGCCACCTACAGTGAATATATGAACTTAAATTATTAGTTAAATATTCTCTAGCCGTGACAAAATATATTACTATTACTTTCTGCCATAGCAAAGACTTCAAACTAATGAACACTTTGCATTGCAATTGTGTTGGAATTCCTGAGTATATTAATGTGTGTGTGTTTGTCCAGGACCTAGTCTCTTGATAACCAAACTATTCCCCGGGGATAAAAGTAAGAATTCACCACAATAGTCACCAAATGATTGTTAAATTTAGAAAATGAAGGGATTGTTTCAAACCCCCTAAACTGTCTTCTCTCTGAGGAGCAGTCTAGGAAGCTGAGATGAAAATGAATCCACGGAGTTTTCTGTCAACCTTTTCTACTCTACTGAAGTCCTGAATAGATACCTCATTGTGCAGTTGTGTTCATGGAAATAAGTAGTTGGTGAATATTTGCATCATTTTAGTAATTTGCAAAAATCAAATCTGACTCAGTATTTCCATCTGTGGCTAATGAATTCCTCCTCCATTTCTTACCTTTAAATGCCTAATAAACATTACCTAATGTAATCATACCACCAAAGCCATCATCTCTCCATGATTTTTGTCCTCTATCACATAAAGAAGGTCTTCTTCTATAGCTATAGCTCTCATGTTGGGAAAGGGACCTCTATCTATCTATCTATCATCTATCTCTCTATCTCTCTATCTCTCTATCTCTCTCTCTATCTATCAATCTATCTATCTATCTATCTATCTATCTATCTATCTATCTATCTATCTATCTATCTGCCTCTGTGTGTGTGTGTGTGTGTGTGTGTGTGTGTGTGTGTATTTTCTCCTTAATAAAAACAAATTCTTCAACAGTCTAGTGGAACATGTACACACAATTTATTAATATTAGTCAGGGGTTTATTTTTGGAGTCTTCTCTAATATAGACTTGTCTCAGTTTCTCTTTCTGTAAAATGGGGAGAGTAAGTTAGCTTTAGTGGCATATGCTTATATTCACAGTGTTCAGGAGGCTGAGGGAGGAGGACCCAGAGGTCCAGGCCAACTTGAACTTACATAAATGAGACTGTTTTTTTAAAAAAAAAAAAAAAGTGCACAATAATAATATCTATCTCACAAGTTATTAGAGACATTAGATAAATTCTATTTAAAGCCTATGTTTTGGGAACTGCTAAATATTATGCATATTTTTAGTTTTTACAACACCAGAATGTTGATAGACGTGATAGACAAGCACTCTTCTGCTGAACTGCATCCACAGGCCTCCTTTAACTATTTTGTTGTTATTAATTTTGTTGTTTTTACATTTCAGATAAAGTTTCCTGAAGATGGACTTTCCTTTCCTTCCCACCAGTTCCTAATTAACTTACATAGAGACTTAGTATTAATTATAAATTCTTGACTGATAGGTCAGGCTCTTACATTTTAAATTAACCCATAGTTACCTATTCTCTACCACCTGGTGGTACCATCTTTCCACAAAACACACTCATCTTCTCTCTGTTTCTGCTGGCAGTTCATCAGACTCTGCCCTTCCCATCATTCTCTCTGCCTTGAAAATTGTGCCTAGCTATTGGCCAATCAGTGTTTATTAACAATGACAGTAACACATTTTCACAGTGTATAGAAGGACTATTCCACACAGTTTTCTTCCCTCCTCTCTTCCTAGTCCCTCTTCCATTCATCCTTTTCTCCTCTGTTTTCCTTCAAATATAGGTGGGTACAGGTGGGCCTCCTGTGAATATACGGGTAGACCTCCCATGGATATCAGCCAGTCATGGTATATCAAGTTGTAGTGAGACAAGGCACCCCCTCTTCTATTAAGGCTAGATGAAGCAACCCAGAAGGAGGAATCAGTCCTAAAAATAGGCTACAGAGTCAGAGACAGCCCTGGGTCTTTCTATTAAGATTCCCACAAGAAGACCTAGTTATACAACTGTAACATACATGCGTAGGGCCCAGGATCTTTGTCAGTTCAGTCCTGTGAACCCTATGAGGTCATGCTAGTTGGTTCTTTGGGTTTTCTTGTGGTGCCCTTGACCTGAGTAGCTCTTATAATCCTTTCTCCCTCTCTTTCAAAGAATCCTCCAAGATCTAACTAATGTTCAGCTGGGCTTTCTGCATCTGTTTCCATCAGTTGCTGGTTGAAGCCTCTATGATGACAATTGAGCTGGAACCCAATCTAGGAGTATAATAGACTATCATTATGAATCATTCATTGATTTTTTTTTTCTGTCACATTTGATTATAACCTATATCTCTGGGGAATCTTGCCTCTGGGTCCTGGCATTTAGGTGAGTTCCCTCTCAGGGTATGGGTCTCCAGCTGGGCCAGTCATTAGTAGGTCATTCCCACAATTGCCACTCTACCTTTACCCCCAGCATGTCCTGTAGGTAGGAAAAAAATTGTAGGTTGAAGCAGTTGTGGCTTGCTTGGTGTTCCAGTCCTTCAATGGAAGTCCTTCATGGTTACAGGAGATGGCCAATTCAGGCTCCATATTCTCTATTGCTAGGAGTCTTAGCTAGGGTCACCCTCAGATCCCTGGGAGTTTCCATTGCTCTAGGTTTTTAGCCATCACAAAACTCTCCCATACTCTCCCTACATCCTTCATCCACTTGATCAATCCTTCCTGTTCCCATCCCTTCCTCTATCTTCCAGATCTCTCTCCCTGTCCACTGGCAATGTCAATTCAATTTCCTCTCCACAATAAGATTCATGAATGCCCCACCACCACTTGAATCTCCTTGTTACTTAGCTTCTCTGTGTCTATGGATTGTAAAATGGGTTCTCTTCTACTTTACAGCTAATATTCACTTGTAAGTATGTAGCCAGAAGCTTCTGTTTGGGCCTTGCCACTAGGTTGAGACCCACAGTCCCATAGCAACTTAGTCCCAACTAACAGCAGAAAGGTTTATATTAATTACAAACTTATATAAGTAAGCCTATGGATCAGGCTTATTACCATTTAGCACTTATAACTTAACCCATTTTTATTAATGTATGTATTGGCACATGGCTACATGGCTTTATCTGTGTCACACTACATCTTGCTTTCTGAGCAGCAGCCTGCAGCATCTGACTCCACCCCTCTCCATCTTCTCCGCTTGGATTTTCCATCTGCCTCTAAGCTGCCTTGTCATAGGACAAAGCAACTTCTTTATTAGCAAATGGTAATAACATATATTCACAGTATACAGAAAGACATCCCACATCATGACTAAGTACATACCATGTTTGTCTTTTTGGGTCTGGATTACCTCATTCAGTATATTCTTTTCTAGTACCATCCCTTTGCCAACAAATTTCCTAATGTCATTGTTTTTAACAGCTGACTAATACTCCATTGTGTAAATTTACCACACATTCCTTTTCTATTCTTTAGTTGAGTGATACCTAGCTTGGTTCTAGGCTCTAACTATTACAAACAGCAAATAAACATAACTGAGTGAGTGTCCATGGAGAAGGATGAAGCATCATTTGGGTGTATGCTCAGGAGTGGTGTAGCTGGGTCTTGAGGTACACTAACTCCTAGCTTTCTGAGAAATCACCATATTTATTTCCAAACTGGCTGTATAAGTTTTCACTCCTACTAACAGTGGAGGAGTGTTCCCCTTGCTCCACATCCTCAGCAGCATGAGCTGTCATTTGTAGTTTTGGTCATAGTCATTCTGACAAGTGTAAGATGGAATTGCAGTATCATTTTTGTTTACTTTTCCCTGATGAATAAAACTGTTGACCATTTAAGTGTTTCTCGGCCATTTGAGATTCCTCTGTTGAGAAGTCTCCATTTAAAACTATATTCCATTTTCTAATCAAATTATTTGTTCATTCATGTCTAGTTTCTTGAGTTCTTTCTATAGTTTGGATATTATCCCTCTGTCAGATGTGGGGTTGGTGAAGATCTTTTCTCATTCTGTAGGCTGCCATTGTGTACTTTTACACTGTTATTTGCTTTACAGAAACTTTTCAGTTTTATGAGGTCCCGTTTTTAAATTATCAATCTTAGTGCCTGTGAGATTGAACTTCTGTTCAGGAAGTTGTCTCCTGCACCAATGCATTCAAGGCTGTTCCCCACTTCCTCTTCTGTCAGGTTCAGTGTATCTGGTTTTATGTTGAGGTCTTTGATCTACATGGATTTGAGTTTTGTGATAGATATGGATCTACTTGCATTATTTATATACTGACATCTAGTTATGCCAGCACCGTTTATTGAAGATGCTCACTTTTTTCCATTTTCTGTTTCCATTACTGAAGATCAAATACCCACAGGTGTGTGGATTTACTTCTAGATCTTTTGATTTGATTCCCTTGATCAAACTATTCCTTTTTTTATGTCAATACCAGGTAGGTTTGGGGGGTTTTGTTTTGTTTTGTTTTGTTTTTTTACAGTTGCTCTGTAGTAGAGCTTAAAATCAGAGATGGTGATAACTTCAGAGATTCTTTTATTATACAGGATTTTTTATACAATGATACAGAATAGCTAACCTGGGTTTTTTGTTTTTCCATATGAAATTAAGTATTTTTCAGTCACGGTCTATAGAAAATTGTAATGAAATTTGATGAGGAATAAATTAAATCTGTAGGTTGCTTTTGGTAAGATGGCCATTTTTATTATGTCAGTCCTACCAATCCATGAGCATGGGATATATTTCCATTTTGTGATACTGCCTTCAATATCTTTCTTCAAAGATTTGAAGTGCTTGTCATATAGATTTTTCTTAGTTAACGTTACACTGAGATATTTTATTTTACTTGTACCTTATAGTAAAGGGTGTTATTTCTCTTGTTTTGTTCTCAGCCCATTTATCATTTGTATATAGAAAGACTATTCAATTTTTTAAATTAATTTTGAATCCAGCCACTTTACTGAAGGTGTTTATCAGATATAGGGGTTTTCTGGTAGATTTGTGGGGCCCCTTATGTATGTTGTCATATCATCTGCAAATAGAAATACTTTGACTTTTTATTTGTATCGCCATATCTCTTTATTGCCCTAGCTAAAACCCAAGTACTATAGTGAATAGATGTAGGGAGTGTGGACAGCCTTGTTTTGTCCCAAAATTTAGTGGAATTGCTTTAAGTTTCTCCTAATTTAATTTTATTTTTGGCTATTCACTTGGTGGATATTGCCTTTATTATGTTTAGGTATGTTCCTTGTATCCCTAATATCTCCAAGACCTTTATCATGAAGGGGTGTTGGATTTTGTCAAAGGATTTTTCAGCATCTAATAAAATGATCATGTGGGATATTTTTTTCTTTCAGTTTGTTTACATGGTGGACGACATTGACAGATTTTCATATACTGCGCCATCCCTGCATCTCTGGGATGAAGCCCACTTGGTCATTGTGGATGATCTTTTTGATGTGTTTTAGATTTAGTTTGCCAGTTTTTAATAGGGTATTTTCGCATGTATGTTTATAAGAAAAACTGATCTGTATTTCTTTTTCTTTGCTACATCTTTGTATGGTTTGGATATCAGGGTGACTGTGACCTCGTAAAATGAATTTGATAATGTTCCTTCTGTTTCTATGCTGTGGAATAATTTGAAGAGCATTGGTATTATCTCTTCCTTAAAGGTGTGGTAGACTTCTGAGCTAAAATTGTCTAGTCCTGAATTGTTGTTGTTGTTGAGTCCTTACTTGACTGCTTCTATTCCTTGAGGGTTGTAGGTCTATCGGAATTGTGAATCTGATCTTGATTTAACTTTAGCAAATGGAATCCATTAAGAAAATTGTCCATTTCTTTTAGATTTTTCGATTTTGTGGAGTATAGGTTTTTGAAGTAGGACCTGATGATTCTTTGGATAAACCAAGTGTCTGTTGTTATACCCCCCTTTCATTTCTGGTTTTGTTAATTTGAAGATTCTCTCTGTGTCTTTTAATTAGTTTGGATAAGGGCTTGTCTACCTTGTTTTATTTTCTCAAAGAACTCTCCGTATCATTAATTTTTTGTATTGTTCTCTTTATTTCTATTTTATTGACTTCAGTTCTGAGTTTGAATATTTCTTGCAGTCAACTCCTCTTGAGTGTTTCTGTTTCCTTTTGTTCTAGAGCTTTCTAGTGCTGTTAAGTCACTGGTATGAGAATTTTCTAATTTTTTATGCAGACAATGATAAGAACTTTCCTCTTAGCACCATTTTCATTGTGTTCATAGTTATAAGTACGTTGTGCATTCATTTACATTGAATTCTAGGAAGTCTTTAATTTCTTTGTATATTTCTTCCTTGATCCGGTGATAATTCAGTAGAGTGTTGTTCAGTTTCCACAAGTTTATAGGCTTTCAGTTGTTGAAATTCAACTTAAATCCACGATGGTCTAATAGGATACAGGGAGTTATTTCATTTCTTTGTTTGTTTATTTGTATATGTTAAGACTTGCTTTGTGGATAAATATAGTGTCTGTATATTTAGTGTTTTATTATGTGTTGTGGAGCCTTTCCTTTCTGATCCAATCTCTTTGGTGACCTTTAAGCTTCTTGTACCTTTTATAGGCATGTCCTTTTTTAAAGTAGAGGAATTTTCTTCTATGATTTTGTTAAATGCATTCTCTGGGCTTTTAAAGTTCTTCACTTTTTTCTTTTCTTATTATTCTTATTATTCTTAAGTTTATCATTTCATGGTGTCTCTGATTTTCTCTATGTTTAGTGTTAAGGGATTTTTTTTTTTCAGATTTAAGATTTTTTTTTTTGACTCATGAATCTATTTCTTATGTTGTTTCTCACAATGCCTGAGATTCTTCCATCTCTTGTATTCTATTGGTGAAGTTTGTGTTTGTAGTTTCTATTTGCTTACCTAGATTTTCAATTTTGAATTCCCTCAGTTTATGTCTTTATTTGTTTGCTTGTGCTCTTGGCTTTCTTGGCATTCTTTAAGGGATTTGTTGATTTCCTCTAGTGTTTTGGTTTCTTTTTCCTCAATTTCCTTAACAGAGTTTTTCATTTCCTTTTGAAGGACCTCTATCATTTCCATGAAGTTGTCTGTAAGGTCGTTTTTATATGTGTGTGTGTCTGCTGTGTTGTAAAATTTAGTTCTTGATGTAGGATAGCTGGGCTCTTGTGGTGCCATATTGCCCTGGATGCTGTTGTTTATATTTTTACTCTGATGTTTAGGAATCTGGGTTTGAGGTTATTAGTTCTAGTTCCTGATTTGTGAGTTTGTCATTGGTGGATAGGTATTTTGTTCCTTGGTTTATATTTCCTCTTTGTTTTTTATAGTCTTGGTAGCATAGATTTCTGGTGGCTGGTGTGACCTCTGATCTAGTAAGGAATCTCTATCCAAGTTGGGAGTTTGCCTTCTGGCAGTTATCTTGGTCTCTGATAGAGTTGGGGTTAGGGGGTCTTGTCATCTGATTGGTGTGGCCAGTTCCTATTCTTCTGACTGGTATCAACTGCATCTGAGCAGCTGAAGTCTATTCAAGCTGGTGTGGCTTGCCATTGAATGGTAACAGTCCTCTGAGTTTGAGGGCAGGGACCAGCAGGGAACAGTGATGAGCTAAGAAGGCATGTGCTCTAGGAAGGGTCTTGTGGAACATAATAGAGAGAGGGCAGTTTCTCTGGGTCACTCACCAGTTCTGACTGGTGTGGCCTGCACCTGAGTGACAGATGTACTATCGGGGTTGGAGGCAGGACCCAGCAAGGAGTTGGGAGATCAAGGGCTGCTAGAAGAGGCACAAGGAACAGCGCCTCTTTTAACTTTTGAGACAAGGTCTTACTAAGTTTTCTAGGCTGACATAAAACATTTTGTATCCAATGCAGGCCTTTAGCTTTTGATCTTCCTGCCTCAGCTTTCTAAGTATCTGAGATTAAAAGTCTGTCCACCCAGCCTGGCAATGCTTTTTATTCTTAAGTGGCAATGTACTCAAAGAGCACATATATCCCATCTTTGACGTATAGAATTCAAACTTTACTTTTATATATAATTTATTTTATGTTCAATAGGGTTTTGCATTCATGTATATTTATGCCGGAATGTCAGAAGCCCTGTAACTGAAATTATAAATAGGTGTGAATCACCATGTGTGTGCTGAGAATTGAACTGGGGTCCTCTGGTCTGTAAGTATAGAAGAAAATCATTGGAGGTTATTTTGTTGTGACTTTTCCTTTTTTAGAACAGTATTATTCGGTTGTGCCCAAAATCTAGTGGTCCCTGGTTACCCAATCAGTGTCAGAGATGAGTTCCTTCTCATGGAGTAGATCAGTTGTTGCTTGGCTACTTTAAATTTTATGCCAACATTGTCCTAGCATCTCTTTCAGTCCAGACTCTATTGTTGATCAAAACATTTGTGGCTGACTTGATGATGTTTCTCTTTTGAGACACACTTTCTCCAACAAGGCCATACCTACTCCAAAAAAAAGCCATCCTTTCTAATAGTGTCTCTCCCTTTGGGGACCATTTTCTTTGAAACCACCACAGATATCCTGGGTTTTTGTGGGTCCTTAGAAAGCTAAAAATGATCTTTTCAAGCTTTGTGGAGAATTGTATTGATATTTTGATGAGGATCATATTGAATATGTAGATTGATTTTGGTAGATGACTATTTTTACTATATTCATCTGACTGATCCAAGATTATGAGAAATCTTTCCACCTAACAATGCCTTCTTTAAATTCTTAATGTCTGTTTTTCTTCAATGACTTTAAGTTTTTTTTATTCAAGTCTTTCACTTGCTTGGTTAGAGTTATCAAAAATAATATTTTATATTATTTAGGGCCTATCGTGAAAGATGCAGTTTCCCTGATTCCTTTCTCAATCTGTTTGTCATGTGTATATAAGAAGGCTACTAATTTTCATGAGTTAATTTTTATCTAGCTATTTTGCTGAAAGTGTTTATTGTCTGTTGGAATTTTAAAGGGAACTTTCAGGTTCACTTATGCATGGTATCCAATCATTTGCAGATGAAGATACTTTGACTTCTTCCTTCCCAATTTGGATCCCCTTGAGCTCCTTCATTTGTCTTATTTCTCTAGGTAAGACTTCTTAAAGTAGTATATTAAATAGGTATGGAGAGAGTGCACAGCCTTGTCATGTTCCCGGTTTTAGTAGGTTACCTTGAGTTTTTCCCCATTTAAGTTGGTGTTGGCTACAGGTTTGTTGTAAACCATCTTTACCATGAAGAGGCAACTCCCCTTACATCACTAATTTCACCTAGACTTTTATAATGCAGGGCTGTTAGATTTTCTCAAAGGCCTCATATGCATCTAATGAAATGATCATGTGATTTATCTTTCAGTTTGTTTATTTGGTGTATTATGTTTATTCATTCACATATGTTGAGCCATCCCTGAATCTCTGGAATGAAATCTATTTGATCATGGTGGATAGATTTTGATGTGTTTTTGGGATTCAATTTTCAAATATTTTGTTGAGAATTTTTGTATTTATTTTCATGAGAAAAATTGGTTTGTAATTCTCTTTCTCTGTTGGTTTGGGTATCAAGTTAACTCTGAACTCATAAAATGATCTTGGAAATGTTCCTTCTTTTTCTATTTTGTGGAATAATTTGAAGAGAACTGGAGTTAGCTCTTTTTTGAAAATTCTGTGCTAAGATCATCTGGCCCTGGGACTTTTAATAACTGCTTCTTATTTCACTAGAGGTTCTAGGTCTGTTAATATTGCTTATCTGATCTTGATTTAACTTTAGCAAATGGTATGTATTGAAAAAATTATTAATTTTATTCAGATTTTCCAATTTGGTAGAGTTTAGGTTTTTAAAGTCTAGCCTTATAATTCTGTGGATTTCCTTGGTGCTTGTTGTTATCACACACCCCCCCCCTTTTTTATTATTTCTCTCTCATATAACCCAACCGAGTATCCCCTCCCTCCCCATCCCCAGTCTCTTCCCTTTATTCCCTTTCTCCCAGATCCACAACCCCAGTCTCCCCTCAGAAAATGCTTCACTTCTGAGGGATATCAACTAAACATGGCATAATATGCTACAATAAGTCCAGGTACATACCATCACTTCAAGGTTGGATGAGGCAACCTAGCAGGAGGCAAAGGGTCCCATCAATGGGCAAAAAGTCAGGGATCACCCCCACTTTCACTGTTAGGAATCCCACAAGAACACCAAGTTATTCAGTCATAACATAAAAGTACAGGGTACCTAGGTTAGACACCCCTATAGGCTCACTGTTCTCTGCTAGACCCCATGAGTCCCAGTCAATTGATTCTGTGGACCCTCTTGGTGTGCCTGAGCCCTCTGTTCCCTTTGATCTTTCTCCCTCTCTTCCATAGAACTCTCGGAGCTCTCCCTAATGTTTGGTTGTGAGACTCTGCATCTGCTTTTATCAGTTGATGGATGAAGTCTCTCTGGTCTCTTTGATGAGAATTCTGCTAGGCTCTGGACTCAGAATACTATACAGGCAGGAAACACTGTAGGCTGAAGGTTTTGTGACTAGGTTAGTGTCTCAATCCCTCCACTTGAGGCCTTGCCTGGTTACAGAAGATGGCCAGTTGAGGCTCTGTGTGTTATGCCCCACTTTAGACTTCTAATTTTATTAATTTTGATGTTCTTTCTCTGCCTTTTAGTTAATTTGAATAAGGGTTTGTCAATCTTATTGGTTTTCTCAGAGAACTTTCTATCTTATTGTTGTTTCTACTGTATTGATTTTCTGACCAGAGTTTATTTCTTGCAGTCTGTTCCTCATGAATATGATCTCTTCACTTTGTTCTAGAGCATTCAGGATGCTGATAAGCTCCTCATAGGAGTTCTCTCCAACTTTTTTTTTTTTTAATGCAGAAATTTAGTACTATGAATTTGCCTCTTGGCACTGCTTTCATTGTGACCCATTCAATTGAGTACGTTGTGTATTCAATTTCATCAAATTCTAAAAAAATCTTTTATTTCTTTCTTATTTGTGTCTTGGCCCATCTTTCATCGAGTAGTGAGTTGTTCAGTCCCCATAAGTTTGTAAGCTTTCCGTTGTTTCTGTGATTGATATCCAGCTTTAATCAGGAGTGGTCAGGGACAGTGTGGTTATTGGACTTTCCTTTTATCTGTTAAGACTCGGTTTGTGTTTCAGTATATGGTCAATTTTGAGGAAGACTCCATGAGGTGCTTAAGAAAGGATATATTCTTTTGTGTTTGTGAGAAATGTTCTGTGAACATTTTAGGTCCGTTTGGTTATCAGTTAACTCCCACATTTCTCTGTTAGTTTTTGTCTGAATGGCCTATTCATTGACAAGAAGTATATTAGAGTCAATATGTGACTTAAACTATAGTTGTGTTTCTTTTACAAATTTGGCTTTCCTTGAATTGGGGGCATAGATATTAAGGATTCAAATGTGTTCTAGGTAGGTGTTTCCTTGGATGAACATGTAGTATTCTTCCCTATGTCTTCTTATTAGTTTGAAGTCAGCTTTGTCAGATAAGATGGTTATACCAGATTTTTTTTCCTGGGTACATTTTCTTGAATGTCTTCTTCCACCTCTTTTATCCTTGTTGTCTGTCCTTGAAACTAAGTGTGTTTCTAGGATGCAGGAGAATGAAAGATCCTATTTTCACATCCATTCTGTTATTATATGACTTTTTTAGTGGGGAATAAGACCATCGGTGTTGAGAGATCAGTAACCAGTGTTTATTAATTCCTGTTATTTTGTTTTGGTGGTGATGGTGTGTGTGTGTGTGTGTGTGTGTGTGTGTGTGTGTGTGTGTGTGTGTGTGTGTGTGTGTGTGTTGATATATTTTATATTTAACAAAACCAGCATAATATAAAATATATCACCACGTGTGTGTGTGTGTGTGTGTATGTGTGTGTGTGTGCTTACATGTATGCGTGCATATATGTGCCTGTGCCTCTCTTCCTTTGATTGGCTCTTTTAGGATTATCTGTTCCCTCTGTTTTCTTGCATGTAGGTGCCCTTAGGTTGGAGTTTTCCTTTTAGTGCCTTCTGTAGAGCTGGATTTGTAGATACACGTTGCTTAAATTTGATTTTATCATGGAATGTCTTATTTTTATCTATTGTGATTGAAAGTTTTGCTGAGTATTGTGGGATAAAAGCTTCAGAAGTTTTGGAGATATTAGAGGGAATCTACCCACAGTCTATGTGGGGAGTTAATAAAAGCTCCAGAAGTTCCAAAGCTCTAACCACAGTTAGTCAAGGAGAATCAGAGAGTGGTGATTCAAACCTTTAATCCCAGCACAGGGAGTATCCTGGGAGTGGTGACCTAAGCCCTTAATCCCAACTGAGTCTAGGTCATTTTAGATTATAGAGGGAATTCTAGGGCCCCAAGCAGGCAATGGTGGGGCCACACCTTAATTTACTAAAAGAGTATTTAAATTGAAGGCAGGCATAGAGTTGAGAGAAGCCAAGCCAAGGGAAGCAAGTCTGAGGAAGCTAGAGGACAGCTGGGTAAGATCTGACTGTGGTGTTTATTCTCTCTAATATCTCTGACTTCTTCAGAGATCTATCCCTGAGTCTCATTTATTCGTGCAGCACGAATTCCTCCCCTCCCTACCCAAAAAACTGTACTTGCCAGCCAGAACAACACGTGGCCAGAGAGTAATTAATAGCGGCTAGGCTTTCTGTTCTGGGTTAGCCTCCAGCCTTAAGCAGACTGGCCACACGGGTGTTTCTGTTTCACTCTCATCTGGGTAAGTCTTTTAGAAAGTTGCCTCTTTCTCCTGGTGGGTTGTTTCTTTTTCCTTTTTGTACCCCTCCTTGGGTTGCTATCACACTAGGTAGCTGCCCAACTTCACAATCATCAACAGACAACAACCGATAAGTAAATCAATTTAAAAAAAAGAAAAAAAAAAGAGGGAATTTGTTTAAAGCAATGGAGAGTGATTGGTCATTCTGTAACCTCTCGTTAGAAGATTTGATATTAAAACCAGTGAAGGAAAACATAGATAAGGTAGATGGAAATATCATAATGTTTATCATACTATTTACTATGAATATTTATTGTTTGATATCACAGAAAAAGTCAACTAATATAAATCCAAAGAAAAAGGTCTTTAAAAAGCCTGTTGAGAGAGAACACAAAGATGCTCAAATTCAAACAGAGGAATATGAAGAACCAATTTCAGCAAGGTCATCTAAAATTAGACAAAAACCCAGTAACCTTTAAGAAAACGAAGGATGATAAAGATGAAAGAGAAGCTAGCTGGGCTCTAGTACTAATGTTATAATTACAGAGAGTAAAGGAAGCAATTGTATCATATGGGATGCATTCACCATTTGTTAAACAAATGCTGAACTCCTGGTCATGCTGTAACCGGGTCACCCCTAAAGATTGGTTAGATATGGTTACAGCTGTGTCTGAGGCAGGGCTGCTCATGCAATGGAAATCATGGTGGAGGGAGGAGGCTAAAACAATAGAAGAAAGAAACAGGGTGAGAGGCATAGAAATCTCCCAAGACCAATTTCTTGGCGAAGAAGATTATGCCGATATTGACAGGCAGTCATTATACGGTGACCATATTCTGGATTTATGTCGCATGGCAGCTTTAAGTGCCTGGGACTGGATTGAAGAAATGGGGGGAGGGGTGAAACATTTACAAAAGTAACTCAAAGTCCCAAAGAAACTTTTTACAGATTTTTTTGCACAGATTAACTGCAGAAGTAAACAGAATGGTACTGGACTCAGAAGCCAGGTGAATAATCATTGAATCACTGGCTTTTGAGAATGCCAATGCACAATGTAGAAAAATACTTAGACCTTTAAAAGCAAGGTCAGCATATTTGGAGGATTGGATTCGTGAGACAATTAATATGGAGTCTTATGAGAGTGATGATAACTGGGTAGGAGAGTTTATTTCAAGAAGTATAAGAAAAAATAAAAATGTCAAATATTATAATTCCAGAAGGGAAGGTCACATAAAAAGAGATTGTAAACAAGGCGTTCCCAGAAACAATGCTTTTGGTAGGAATAATCCCAAGAGAACACCCCTCCCTTCTGGAATATGCAGAAGGCATGGAAGAGGAAGACATTGGACTAATGAATGCAGATAAACAAGGGAAAGGCAAGATAACTTTCTGCTCTTGGGAAACACCCCATGGAGGCTCTCAAAAGCCCCCAGGTCAGGTAACTTTCTGCCCTCGGCAAAAGCCCCAAGGGGGCTTTCAAAAGTCCCCATATCAAATCCAATCCAGTCTTACCCTGCCATTGTGGAGGAAACACCTTCCCAGAACAATTAAAAATGTTAAAACCTATCTTAAAAAGACACACTACATGGAATGATAGAAAATTTACAGAAAAAGAAAAAAATTCAGAAAAAAAATATAAAGCAAATATTTTGGCAAACTTCTACCAATGAACAAAGGCCAAAATTAAAAGCACAAATAAATGATGTTATTATTGAAGGCTTATTGGACATGGGCACGGATGTATCCATAATTTCACCAGCCATGGCATCCAAGTTGACCCCTACAGGAGATAAATGTTCAGTTTTGGGGTATTGGGTCGATATCCTAGGTAAAACAAAGGGCAAGATGGCTTGAGTGTATAGGACCAGAAGGACAGAGAGGAATATTAAAGCCATATGTGGCTGATATAGCTATAAATTTATGGGGAAGAGATTTACTGCAACAGTGGAACACACAGATTAATTCTCCTCCAAATACAGAAATAGGCCATGATCTAGCACATGGTTCCAGAAGAAATATCAGAAGGTATTATGAGAAACAGTCACAGACCATTCAGGTGATAGAGAAACAAGGCAAAACAGCTACTGATCTTTCAAAAACACCCACAGCACTACCTCTAAAATGGCTAACAGAGAAGCCTATATGGGTTCATCAATGGCCTCTAACAAAAGAGAAATTGCAGGCCTTACAGCAGCTGATACAGGAGCAGTTAAATGCTCAGCATATAGAAGAATCAACCAGCCCTTGGAATTCTCCTGTATTTGTTATTAAGAAGAAATCTGGAAAGTGGAGAATGGTAACCAACCTAAGGGCAATAAACAAGGTGGTCCAGCCAATGGGCTCTCTACAATCTGGGATTCCTTTGCCTTCTCTGTTACCTAAAGAATGGCCTATTATAGTTATTGATTTAAAAGACTGTTTTTTTTTTTTACAATACCTTTACAAGAACAAGACAAAGAAAAATTTGCCTTTACAATGCCCACTTATAATAATTCTCAGCCTGTAAAGAGATTCCAGTGGAGGGTCCTCCCTCAAAGAATACTGAATAGTCCTACTCTGTGACAGTATTTTGTACAAAAGCCAATAGAACAAACATGCAAGAAATTCCCACAATCTATAATTTATCATTACATGGATAACATCTTGTTGGCTGATTCAAATATTAATACGTTGGAAAAACCTTTTGAAGAAGTGAAAAGAATTTTGCCTGCTTGAGGATTACAGATTGCCCCAGAAAAAATACAAAGAGGGGATTCCATTAACGTTTTCAGGATTTCAATGGGCAACTGCTTTGAGTTCAGAAAAGGCTCATTCTGTAATCACACATTTGCTAGAAGTTATGGCCATCATGGGAATGCCTGTACAAATAAAGACTGACAATGGTCCGGGATATGTCTCTACTAAAATGAAACAATTTTTTGCTTATTATAATATAAAGCATATTACAGGAATACCACACATTTCTACAGGGCAAGCAGTCATAGAGAGATCAAATCGAACTCTAAAGGATATGCTAAATAAACAGAAAGGAATAACAAAGACCCCCAGATATAGACTACATAATGCTTTATTGACTTTGAATTTTCTCAATGCTAATGAGAAAGGAACAACAGCTGCTGAAAGGCATTGGACCATAGAAAAAACAGCTGAACTAAATCAGCCTGTTTACTTCAAAGATGTACTATCCTCTGAATGGAAGCCAGGGTATGTGCTACGTTGGGGAAGGGGTTTTGCTTTTATTTCCACAGGTAAAGAAAAGTTATGGATACCATCAAAATTAATAAAGACTTGAACCAAACCAGAGAAACTTCATAAAACTAAGAATTGATAGCTCATCCACCCATATTACAATTCTTTCAGTTGTAAAAAAAATTATTCCCAAGTGGTGGGGTGGGTTGGTTTCGGTTCCCAAGTTAGATATGTTTTCAAGGTCAAACAGATATATTTTAGATAAACAGGTCTTCTTCAAAAATGTCAGACATCCACAGAATATGGCATTTGAAATATTTTAGAACTTAAAGACTTTTCTGGACAGTGAGACAGGTCTGCTCCTGGCAGCCCCAATCTACTTCAAGAAAAAAAGGGCACTGAAGAAATATCACGCTCATCCTCGCCCGCGAGGATGACGCAACACCAGGCTTTTCTTTCAGCAGTTTATTCAGGAACCTTGAACATGGCTTCTTCTTCTTTGGGGTACCCGCTCCCAGATAAATACCTTCTGGAATGCCAATCACAGGGGCACCACATGGGCCATCCCAATAGGTCCGGATACACGGGAGCAAACCAAGAGCTTAGCCTTAGCCAAATAAGGAGTTCTTTATCTCAGAGAGCGCTCACCATGGGGAAGGTGGAAGGCAAAAGCCAGCGCCATCTTTAAGGTGCAGCTCCGCAGCTCTCTACAAAGAAACTCCATATGGAGTCTACTTTCCTTGTGGCAATGGTTAGTCATTGGACAAGAACCTGTCCTTGTATTGACTGCTTGACAGTGTGATATTTAAACTGAACATGCAGGTTCCCTCAGAAAGTGACCTTTGAACTTTGACAGAACAAGCTGAGATGGTCTTTCAGGTTCCTGCTTTTCAGAGAAAACTGTCAGAGATGGCCCATGGATGGTGTGAGGCTGGTAGCAGCCCCTGGCGTGCTGGGCCTGGATCTTCCCTGAGTCAAGTTGCTTGGGAATGCAGTTCAAAGCTGTGGTAAACTCCATCTAAAGCTAAATACTGGCACAAGACCAATAACCAACAAGTACCGCAAGAGAAAGTTGAAAAGAACTTTGAAGAGAGACTTCAATCTTCAGGACACAAGGAGAAGTGAATGAACTATACCAAAATGGGCAGAGCAGATTTACTGCTTCACTGAAAAGAAAAGAGACTCTGGGCCTGTAGGCTGAAGATGGATGCCCCAACTTTATAAAGGAACTTTGGGTGACTGTCCAGGCAGATAGGTGTTATCTCTGTCATTTCAAGTTTTTGGAAGTTGCTTGCATTTCCTAGTTATTTGGGTAAATATTATTTCCTTCTTGGGTCTCTGAGGTAGTTAAAGATGAGGTAGTTATAGTTACAGTTTTCTAATGACAGTTTTAGAAAAGAAACTTTGAAGTTAAAGTTTATAAGTTTAAAAGACATCAAAATAATAGCTTTTAGTTAGAAAGGAAATGAATTAGGTATAATCCTTTGGACTCATCAAAATAGGATAATTAATGAAATATTTTCTTGGAATTGTCAATTGTTAATGGACTGGACATTACTCATTTATTGTTTGTATATATTGAATATAATTATTGTGCCTGTTTTATATTGTTTTTCTTATGTTAGCTATCACCTTCTTTTTTTAATTTGACACAAAAGGGGATATGTGGGGATTCAATAAAAGCTTCAGAAGTTTTGGAGATATCAGAGGGAATCTACCCACAGTCTATGTGGGGAGTTAATAAAAGCTCCAGAAGTTCCAGATCTCTAAATACAGTCAGTCTAGGAGAATCAGAGAGTGGTGATTCAAACCTTTAATCCCAGCACAGAGAGTATCCTGGGAGTGGTGACCTAAGACCTTAATCCCAACTGAGTTGAGGTCACTTTATATTATAGAGGGAATTCCAGGCTCTCAAGCAGGCAGTGGTGGGGCCATGCCTTAATTTACTAAGAGAGTATTTAAGCTGAAGGCAGGTATAGAGTCGAGAGAAGCCAAGCCAAGGGAAGCGAGACTGAGGAAGCTGGCAGACAGCTGGGTAAGATCTGACTGTGGTGTTTATTCTCTCTAATATCTCTGACTTCTTCAGAGATCTATCCCTGAGTCTCATTTATTTGTGTGACCAAGTATCATAGTCTGAGCTATCATCTGGAGAATCAGTAGCATATCTGTTCAGGCTTTTCTCGATTTTAGAGTCTCCAGTGATAAGTCAGATATAATTTTAACAGATCTGCCTTTATATATCACTTGGTCTTTTTCCCTTGAAACTTATTTTTTTAGTTAAAAAATGTCAATTTTATCAATATATCCCCCCACTCCCCCTCCCATCCCTCCTCCCAATCCCTTCCATTTAGATTTCAGCCTCCTCCCTCCCCCAAAAGGCAAGAAGTCCCAAGGTGGGTCAGCTTAGTGTGGTGCATCCACTCCAGACAAGTCCAATTTCCTCATCCTAATATCAAGACTTGGTTAGGTGTTGCTCTGCAGGGAATGGGCTCCAAGGTGCCAGTCTGATCTCTGCCCTCATGGTTCCACATACTGCTCATGCCAGTCAAAAGTTGCCTAACCTTGTAGGACTTAGCTCCTTTTCTGGAAAGATCTCCAGTAGCTGTTCTTGATTCAGTGAGCTCCCTAGAGCTCCAGCCAGCCATCACTGTGGGAATTTTCCTCATAATCCCTATACCTCCTGCTCACACAGAATTTCCTCTCCTGCTCTCAGCTGGACCAGGAGTTCTGCCCAGTCATGGAAGAGCCATTGCAACTTCTTAATATTCTTTTTTTGTTCTGTACATTTAATGTTTTGTGTATGTGCCAAGTTGAACACTTCTTTTCTAGTCCAGTCATGATGTCCCATGCACTTCTTGTATCTTTATAGGCATCTCCTTCCTTAGGTCAGGGACATTTTCTTCTATCATTTTGTTGAAAACATTTTCTATGCCTTTGACCTGGGGTTTTTCTCCTTCCTCTATCCCTATTATTCTTATATTGCGTCTTTTTATAGTGTCCCAGATTTCCTGGATGTGTTCTAGTAGGAGATTTTTAGGTTTGACATTTTCTTTACAGAGTCAGTTTCATCCCTTATATCTTCAGTGTCTGATATTCTCTCTTCCATCTCTTGCCTTCTCTTGGTGAAGCTTACCTCTGAAGCTCCTGTTTGAATTCCTAAATTTTTCACTTTGTGATTTCTCTCAATGTGGGTTTTTCTTCATTGGTTCTATTTCCACTTTCAATTCTTCAATAATTTTATTCATTTTTCTTACACGGTTTCCTTGTGTTTTAGTAGATTTCTTTCTAGCATGATCATAAAGGCTACTTTAAGATTCTTTTCTTGCGCTTCAGCCATGTTGGAATGTGTAGAGCCTGCTGTGGTAAGATTGGTAGGCACTAGTGGAAACATATTGTCCTGGTTGTTATTAATTGTATTTTTATGCTTGTGTTTATGCATCTCAGATAGAGAGGGATGTAATTCTAGGTACTGATATCTGCTGTTGTTTCTGTGTGGTGGGTATTTTGTTTCTTTATTTCTGTTGCCCTCTTTGGTTCTTAGAGGAATGTGGTGGCTGTGTGTTGCCAGATAGGAAATTCTTCTCTGATCCTGATGAATGTGGACACTCAGGGTTCTAGGTAAAATGTGATTCTGGGTATTGGGAATGGAGGGATTGGATGCATAGGAGAATGAAGGGGTCCACAGGAGGGAAGAAAGCAGAGGGTTCTACCAGGATCTGTAGAATGACCTGGAAATGAGGGCCGAGGGTGAGGTAAGGCCATAGCAGAATTTCTGCTATGGAGGTGGGAGACTAGATTTGAAGGAGCTTTAGGAGAGGTGAAAATCTATAGTTAGCCTATTTGTTTCTCTGATCAGAGTAGGGTTAGGTTCCTAGAGAGTGCCTGCTGGAGTGGGCAGCTGAGATGAAAGCTATTTAAAGGTAGAGCTTAAGGGGGAGGGGGAGATCTGTATGAACTGTGAGAGACAGGTGAATGTGGTGGCTATAACAGGTGTTCTGCAGAGGTGAAGATGAGTATGAGGAATTGGATTTTGAGGAACAACGGGAGATGTAAAGATCTCACTTAGCCAACCCACTCTCCTGGCCCAAGCGGGAATATCTATTTTACTCATAATGTTCTTGCTAAGACGTCATCATATTAAATCCCAAAATGCTGCTTTTACTGCGGTTCCTTCTCAGCTATGGACTCTTGGATCGTTAAGATTTTCAACTGATCACTCCTTTCCATGCAGGGATCTGGTGTGAACAGCACAGAGAAGTCAGTGTCTCTGCTGAAAAATGTGCTCTAGAGCTTCTTAACCTCCCATTATCCTGCTGCTAGATTCATCTGGGTGCTGATTTCTCTGCTTTCACAATTCTGCACTATAAGCTCCCAGGCATCAATCCCATGCCTCCTCTATTCCTCTCTCCCAGGCTATCAGTCAACACTGTTGTCTGAGCGGTAGACAGGTATCTTTAGGTACCTAATCTATATCGCTCCTTTTCTCTTTCATAGAAATTTCCATTATGATTAGAATTTGTCTCTATCTCATCCCTCATCAAGGAAACTTCTCAGAAACAGACAGAGATCACTGTAGAAATCCACAACCAATCAAAACATAGAGTTGTGGAGCCCAGTCAGAACTGATATGTCTACAAAATAACTCCTGCACCTAAGACTCGGGGAACATTGAAAAAGGGGGGACAGAAAGATTGTAAGAGCCAGAGGATCAGGGAGTTTGTTGTGAGATTGTGTCTCTAAGCAATGTCAGAAGCTACACCCATAGTGTTACCAACGTGACTTCCTAAACAGGAGCTGAACAAGAAAGAGCAACACCAAATGGAAATACCAAAGTGGGGGAAAGTCCATGAGACCTCAACTCTACACAAAGAACTACAGGCAACTAAGGATGACTGTGAATGGGAGAAAGAAGCTTTCCAAGGGAAGAGCACAGCCATTGGTCAGCCATGAAAGCATGCACACAAGTAACATCATATATGCTGAGCAGGCTATACTAATGAATCTATATGTATATATATACTTATACATATATTAATAAACAATTAGTGGAGAAAAGGCTGAGAATTTGTAAGGGAGCGTGGAGAGAGATATAGTATGATTTGGAGAAAGGAAAACATGGGAGAAATGATGAAATTATATTACAATCTTAAAAATAGAAGTATTAAAATCAACAGCAAAAAGGAAATAGAGTCATCGCTGACCTGATTCCTCAGATGCGAAACCTCAACATCATCACAGTTGGATGGTTCCTTTGTCATCATCCATTCACCTTACCTACCAATATATCCCATCACATCCTACCACAAAACATATATTCTTCAGATCTTGGTGCAACCAGTTTCATTTCAGGAAGCTTTGCCCCTCCTCGTGGTTACCCGGGTGATTCTTCAACTGTGGTTGCTTTGCCAACCTTCAAACAACAGTAATGTCAATTATCTCCATAATAGCTAGTTTCAGAAGTTTTGTCCCTAAATTCAATAATTTATTGAGCAAATACAAAATCAAATCATCCCACTCTGTGTGGCATATTGTTTTTGACAATAATCACCCAGTTTGGAAAGAATCCAGTCTAATAGAACCACTAAGCACAAGGATGCTGTCCTCAGATGCCTCCAAAAGAACTAGTATGGTTCTTAGGATGCCACATTCATTCTGAGGAGTTCCTATAAAAGAGCAAGTCTGAAGCCCCTCTCCCCTACCACTCTTGCCTCCCAGATCAGAGAGTGATCTCACCCTTCTGTGTGCACTAATGTCCACCACCATGTTTCCACTGACTCTTCTTCAGGGACACAGTCATCTGAGAATCTGCCCCCCTCTTTAGCTTAGGGAGCTTCTGTGTTTCAGGCCACTGTGGTTTAATAAAATGCTAAAGCTGGATAACTTACTTAAAGATGGAAGAGCAGAAAGGGTACAGGAGAGAGGGAGAAAGACAGAGAGAGAGGGGTGAGGGAGAGAGAGAGGCAGAGAGAGAAAGCCAATCTGACCAATCTGGGCCAAATCAGGGAAGAACAGGTTTAAACTTTTGAATTTTACAATAAAGGTTTTGCTCCCTTCTTTACCTGTTCTGAATGGACTGAACTTCTCAATAATGTTTCTGAGGAATAGTCCTGAAAGCCTCCTTCCCACAAGTCTCCACACGGTACTTTACCTCTTTTCTCGGGGTTTCTTCTGTTAACTGTTGACTCCTTCTAGTATGCATTGTTGACTGACTCCTCCTTTGTACTTTTCAGGAATACATTAGGGATTGAAAAGATCTGTTTATTTTTTTTTTAAATAGGCACCTTGTAGAAATCAATAAATGTAAGTTAACTGACTTAAAAGAAATCTAAATACAGTGAATTGAAAGATATTTTCTGTTTTATAGTGACACCCTCAGAACAATCTAAAATAAGATTAAGAGATCAAAGAACACAGCCGTCTTTGACTTGCTCTAGTATTTGCATTGTGTAGGCTAAATATACTGACGTAGTATTTAATATAAAAGGACTAAATAGTTCCACTACTTAAAATTATTTCCATTGAGTTGAGAATTTTGCATCCATTAAATTGATACTTGTTGAGAACTTACTATTTATAAAGCTTGGGTTTAGATTGCAAAGGTAGATGATTCTTTAAAAGAGCCCAGCAATATAATTGGAAAATTAAGATTGTGTGTGTATGTATGTATATGTGTGTATGTATATATGTGTGTGTTATGTATGTATCTGTATGTATGTATGTATGTAAGTATGTGTGTGAGTATATGTACGTGTATGAGTTTGTATGTGTATATGTGTTTATGTATATATGTGTGTATTATGTATGTGTGTATCTGTATGTATGTATATATGTGTGTGTATGAGTTTGTGTGTGTGTGTGTGTGTGTGTGTGTGTGTGTGTGTGTGTGTGTGTGTGTGTGTGTGTTAGCCCATGCAACACTAGCTGAAAACACAAGGAATGACACACTGGATGGACAAGGAAGGATGCTGTTGGGGCTGATGGGAGGAAGGGTAGAATCTCAGAGGGATTTTATCATTTGGTCAAAAGGCTTGCTTAGCAGCAGATATACTGTATAACCATACTTAAATCTAAGCATTGTTGAAAGAAGTGGGAGACATATTATTAGTGGCTACAGAAGACAGTCATAATGACAGAGTTTCTTCTGATAGACAGTGGGAATGTTGCTAACCCTTTAAAGCAGTGTTACCATGTTTAGTCTTTGGAGAGATTCATGTTAGTAATCTGGGGAAGAGGGGTTTTAAAGTGTGGGACAGAAGAATTAAAGTGTCCAGTTATTTAGAAGAAAAAAAAAAGCAAGACCAGATGAAATGGCTCAACCTGTAAAGGTTTAGTTGCTGCTAAGTCTGACAACCCCCAAGAGAGGAAAGAACTTCCATAGTTGTGCTCTGATCTTCACATATGCCATGCACACTCTTCCCACATACATACACACATATGCTCACACACAATTCATAAAGATGTTTGTAATATGAAGTTTCTGGCATGTCCAGCCTCTGGTCCAGATCCATAGACCCAAGTCCCACAGTCCCACAGAAACACACTGACACTTATATATTAATTTTGTGCTGATCAACCTAGGGCCCAGGTATATAACTTGCTAACTCTTTACTTAGGGGAATTGATTCCCAGTTTTCTGAGGAACTGCCATACTGTATTCCAGAGTGGCTGTACAAGTTTACATTCCCACCAACAATGGAGGAGTGTTCCCCTTGTTCTGCATCCTCTCCAGCATAGGCTGTTATCCATGTTTTTTTTTATCTTAGACATTCTAAACAGGTGTAAGGTGGTATCTCAAAGTTGTTTTGATTTACATTTCTCTGATGGCTAACGATGTTGAGCCATTTTTAAGTGCCTTTCAGCCATTTGTAATTCTTCTGTTGAGAATTCCCTTTTGAACTCTGAAGCCCATTTTTTTAAATTGGATTATTTATGTGTTGGGGCTCTAGTTTCTTGAGTTCTCTATAGATTTTCGAGATCGGTCCTCTGTCCGGCATGGAGTTGGTGAAGATCTTTGTTGTTTTGTCTTATTGACTGTGTCCTTTGCCTTACAAGATCTTCTCAGTTTCAGGACGTCCAACTTGATATTTGTTTTTAGTGTCTGTGCTACTGATGTTATATTTAGGAAGTGGTCAACTGTGCCAATGTATTGAAGGGTATTTCCCACTTTTTTTAATATAAAGTTCATGTAGCTATGTTTATGTTGAGGTCTTTGATCCAATTGGATTTGAGTTTTGTGCAGTGTGATAGGTTTGGATATATTTACATTCTTCTAAATACTACCATGCAGTTATGCCAGCACCATTTATTGAAGATACTATCTTTTTTCATTGACTATTTTGGCCTCTTTGTCAAATCAGGTGTTCATAGGTGTGTGGGTTAATGTTGGTGTCTTTGATTTGATATCCACAAGTCTGTTTTTCTGCCAATACCAGGCTGTTTTGGTTACTGTAGCTCTAAAGTGATTTCTCTGAAGTTCTTTTATTGAGCAGGATTGCTTTGGCAATCCTGGGTTTCCTGTTATTCAATATGAAGCTGAGTATTGTTCTTTGAATGTCTGTAAAAAAAAAATGTGTTGGGATTTTGATGGGGATTGCATTGAATCTGTAGTTTGGTTTTGGTTAAATAGCCATTTTTACTATGTTGATCCTACCTATCCAGGAACATCGGAGATCTTTCCATTTTCTGATATCCTCTTAAATTTCTTTCTTCAGTGACTTCAAGTTTTTGTCAAATAGGTCAGCTACTTTTTTGGTTAGAGTTAAGCCAAGATATTTAATGCTATTTGCAGTTTTTATAAAGGTTGATCTTTCCCTTATTTCATTTTCAGCCCTTTTATCCTTAGTGTATAGGAGGGTTATTGGGTTTTTTGGTTTTTTTTTTTTTTTTTTTTTTTTAGTTAATCTTGTACCCTGCTACCTTGCTAAAAGTGTTTATCAGCTGTAGGAGTTCCCTGGTAGGATTTTGGGGGTCACTTATGTTTACATTCATGTCACCTGCAAATAGGTAGTTTGACTTCTTTCTTTCCAATTTATATCCCCTTAATATCCTCTTGTTCTCTTATTGCTTTAGTTAAAACTTTGAGAACTATATTGAATAGATAAGGGGAGAGAGGACAGCCTTGTCTTGTTCCTGATTTTATTGGGATTGATTTGAGTGTTTCTTCATTTAGTTTAATGTTGTCTGTCGGCTTGCTGTATATCATCTTTATTATATTTAGGTATTTTCCCTGTATTCCTGATCTCTCCAGGACTTTTATCATGAAGGAGTGTTGGATTTTGTTTGTCAAAGGATTTTTCAGCATCTAATGAGATGATCATGTGTCTTTTTTCTTTCAGTTTGTTTATATGAAGGATGACATTCACAGTTTTTCATATGTTGAACCATCCCTGCATCTCTGGGATGAAGCCTGCCTGATCATCGTGAATGATTTTTTTTTTTTTGATATGTTATTGGATTCAGTTTTCCAGAATTTTATTGAGTATTTTTGCATCAATGTTCATGAGGGAGATTTGTTGCATCTTTAAGTGGCTTGGGAATCAGGGTGATTGTGGTCTCATAAAAAGAGTTCAGCAATGTTCCTTCCGTTTCTACTGTATGGAACAGTTTGAGGAGTATTGGTGTTAGTTCTTCTTTGAATGTCTGGTAGAATTCTGCACTGAAACTGTCTGGTCCTGGGCTTTTTTCACTTGGGAGACTTATAATAACAGCTTCAATTTCCTTTGGACTTATAGGTCTGTTTAGGTCTTTAAGCTGATCTTGATTTAATTTTGGTAAGTGGTACCTGTCCAGAATGCTGTCCATTTCTTTTAGGTTTTCCCTTTTAATGAAATATAGATTTTTCAAAATATGACCTGATAATTCTCTGGATTTCCTGGGTGTCTGTTGTTATGTTCCCCTTTACATTTCTGATTCTGTTAATTTGGATACTATCTCTCTGCTTCTTGATTAGTTTGGATAAGGGTTTATCTATCTTGTTGACTTTCTCAAAGAACCAACTCTCTGATTAGTGATTCTTTGCATTGTTCTCTTTGTTTCTATTGTATTGATTTCAGCCCTAAGTTTGATTATTTCCTGCTGTCTATTCCTTCTAGGTGAGTTTGCTTCTAATTGTTCTAAAGTCTTCAGCTGTGCTGTTAGGTCTCTTGTTTGAGATTTCTCCAGGTTTTTCATACAGGTGTCTATTGCTATGAGTTTTCCTCTTAGTACTGCTTTCACTGTGTCCCATAAGTTTGGGTATGCTGTGAATTCATTTTCATTGAATTCTAGGAAGTCTTTGATTTCTTTCTTAATTTCTTCCTTGGCCCAAAGGTGGTTCAATTGAGAGATGTTCAGTTTCCGTGAATTTGTAGGCTGTCTGTGATTTTGTTGTTGAACTCTAGCTTTAGACCATGGTGGTCATATATGATACAAGGAATTATTCCCATTTTTTGTACCTATTGGTATTTACTTTATGCCTGAGTATGTGGTCAATTTTAGAGAAAGGTCTATGGGGTGCTGAGAAATATGTATATTCCTTTGTGTTTGGGTGGAAGGTTCTGTATATATCTATTAATTCCATTTGGGTCATAACATCTGTTTGATTCCTTATTTCTCTGTTGAGTTTTGTCTGGTTGACCTATCCAAGGGTGAAAGTGGGGTATTGAAGTCTCCCATTATTAGTGTGTGAGGTTTGATGTGAGGTTTAAACTTTAGTAGTATTTCTTTTATATATGTAGGTGCCCTTGTGTTTGGGGCATAAATATTCAGGATTGAGACTTCATCTTGGTGGATTTTTCCTGAGGTGAATAAGTAATGCCTGTCTTGATCTCTTCTGATTGATTTAGTTTGATGTCTATTTTGTTAGATATTAGGATGGCTATACCAGCTTGTTTCTTAGGACCATTTGATTGGAAATTCTTTTCCCAACCCTTTACTCTGAGCCTGTATCTGTCTTTAAAGTTGAAGTGTGTTTCATGTATGCAGCAGAAAGATGGCTCTTGTTTTTGTATCCATCGTGTTAGAGTGTATCTTTTTATAGGTGAATTGAGTCCATTGATATTAAAGGATACTAATGACCAATGACTGTTATTTCTTGTTATTTTTGGTGGTAGCTTGTGTGTATTTCCCTTCTTTAGGTTTTTCTTCTGTTCTGATTATTATCTTGTTTAGCCATGTGGTTTGACACATTTTCTCAGAGCAGCATAGTTGTCCTCTGCATCTGCTAGCTTCTCTGGTGTCTCTGCTCTGCTTATCATGTTCCCAGAGTTTTCTTAGTCTGATATCCCTGCCCATACTTCCTGTCTGCCTTCAGCCAATCAGCATTTTATTAAAGCAGTAGGAGGGACAACTATTTACAATGCAGCAGAACATAGTCCCACTACAGATTAAAAAAAAAAAAATCAGTGAAGTAGCCCAGGCTACCCCAGTGAATATGGGTTTGAGCTGGATTCCAAACACAAGGAAACACATATAAAATTCAGTAGCATATTTTTACCACATTCTGGTGAACTAGCTTGTGTGACACTTTTCTTCCTGAAAAGCTAATCACATTATATGGGAATCACCCCAGAAATGCTATAAAATGAGCCATTTCACATTAAAATTCTATTTAAAAAAAATCTGTGGGTCCAAGGGGTTTTCATTGAGTTTGATCTCATGCCTGATTATCATAGGATATCCATTAGAGTGATCTCAGAGAAGAATAGAACAATAAAACATATTACAGTTATGTTATTTATGTGTGCAGGCCACTGCATTCTATGTATAGGCTACATAGTATTCAAAATAGTATTTCGTCTGAAAAAAGGGGGGGGGGCTAGCTTTGTCAATGGTCCAAGTTCTCAGAACAGATCTTTCTAGGATCCTGGCCTCCATCTGGAGTTCTTGGCCCAAACTTGCAGAAACTTCAGTCTACTTTTGTACAAAACATATTCCCCACAGTATACACCATTAATTTTTGATCAAAATCTACCATGCATATATTTTAAATGTACATCCTATAATTATATAGCTATTTGGACTTTGTCAAACTAAATACACCTATATAGCAGACTCAGGTCAGGGACAGAATGCTAGCAATACTGAGGTGCCTCTCTTCCCAAGGAAACAGTTCTCCTGATTTCTTTGAGTCTGCTGGACAAACCATTTCACTAGTAATATATAAAATAATATGTATAATGTCAATAATACTATGTTATATATTATATACAAATACATTATCCTTTCTCTAACTTTTTTGGTTGTTTTTTGAAACAAAGTCTTATTATGTGGCCCTGGCTAACCTGCAACTTTCCTATGTAGACCAGATTGGTTTTGAACTCACAAAGACACACCTGCCTCTACCTCCCACGTGCTGGGATCAAGAGTATGCACCACCACACCCAGCTCTCTGACTTCTTTTATTCAGCAGTTTCTGAGATTCACTTCTTTGTTATATTTGCTTTGCTTTTGGTGCTATATTTTATGTCATTGTGCAACTATAATTTTATTATACATTGGCGTATATAGAAGGCCTACAAACTATGGACTACTGACCAAATGCTTATTTTTGTTAAAAGTTCATTATTAGACTATGATCACATCCGTTCAAGTACAGAAGATACAACCAAGACAATTCAGCCCATAAAACTGAAATATGTTATTTGTCTCTTCCTTAAAAAAAAAAAAAAATTCCATTAGCTTCTACTTATATTATTCTGTGTTAATGTGTTTATAGATAGAGGTACATGGTTTTTTTTTGTTTTTGTTTCTTGTTTTTTTCCTTTTTTTTTTCTTGGAGAAATAGTCAATTAACTCACTACAAATAAAGAAAAAGGTCATGTTGTAGGGGATTGTGTTGTTCCATTGTAAGTAATTGTCCCATGCACTGGTTTAATAAAAAGTGCTGATTAGCCAAAGGCAGACAGGAAGTGTGGGCGGGGCTGCCAGACTAGGAGAACTCTTGGAACTGGAAGAACAGAGCAGAATGCCAGAGAGAAGACAGAGGAAGCAGAGGACAACTATGCTGCTCTGAGGAAAGGCACCTTGCCATGTGGCTGAACAGGATTAGAGTCATGGGTTAGTTTAAGGGTAAAGAGTTAGCAAGTTATATGCCTGGGCCTTAGGCCGATCAGCCTAAAATTATTAGTGTGTCTCTGCAGGTCTGTGGGTCTGTGGGCCAAAGCCTTGAGGCTAGACCCAAATGTCTGGGCCAGAAACCTCATACTACATCATGTTAAAAACCAAACATGGCAACACATACCTAAAATCCTCAGGCTCAAAGGCAGAGATATAGGAAGAATCTAATGAAAAAGCTTTCAGTTCAGTGAGAATCCTGCCTCATACCAAAGTAGGGAACGATTTAGGAAGACACTTTGTGTCAACCCCTGGCCTCTCTCTATATATATACATAGGCATTTACACACAGATATACACATACATAGTCACATACTCACAAGGAAATACAACGAACTGTACTTTTCAGTTTGCAGATTGCGATTATCAACATCTTACATGTAGTGTTTGTAAAACGCAGAAAACATGAGTCACCCTATCAACTCCAAATTTCTTTATTCCTATATGCCTGCTTTTTTGTGAAATGTATAAGAAATTTATGCATTCTGTTTCAAGTATTTCTTGAAGGCAGTACATTGATTGATGTGTTTGCTTTAAAGCAGTCTCATTGGTAGTAATTACTGGGCTTCATTTAGCATCTTCAAGGAGACCTAAATCTCCAAAAGTCATTCTGTCCTTGGGTTACTTAAAACTATATTTTTAAAATGATTGAAGAAATGAGTACTGGGAGATGATTGTGTGAGGAAGAGTCCTGGCTGTCCTTCCAGAGATGCTGAATTTAGTTCCCAGTACCTATCTCGGACAGCTCACAACCCCTGTAATTAAAGATCCAGGAGCCCAACACTCTCTTCTGGCCTCCTGCCAGACTTTCACTTATGTGCATATATATATCCATAGTCACAAATTATACACTTAATTAAAATGTATAAAAATAATAAATAAAAGTGAAAAACAGTAGAAATTGGAACTTTTCAAAGTCTTTATATACTAAGTATTATTTATTTAAAGAATCTAAAATTATCTTGCACAGATAAATGAACCTTGATAGTAAAAAGGAAGTGGACTGATTTGAATCAAATTTTATAGACAGAAGGTTCCATTAAAAATTCATGCACATTGTCTTAGACTGTTTTTATTTTTTATTCTTTGTTTATGTGTTTTGTTTTTCTCATTAAGGACACCCTTCTGGGCGTTTTGTCAACATACCACAAAAAAAGTCATAGTAGTAGTTGGAAATATTTTTTCCCCTCCAAGAGACTGAAACCAGTGAGACTATCAGGCTTATCGCCAATGCAGTCAACAAAGCAGCCATACATGTGTCAATCAAAGAGGCTTAGCATACCCTGTTTTGTGCCTTGGCCCCTCTTCTATCATGAAATAAATGTGTGCGGATGACTATTTTCAAAATCAAGCATGAAGTTTTAAAATGCACGAGCATCGCTACGTGAGGCAAAGTATCTTTGCCACAGATTAGCTTTCTTTCTGCTTTTCTTTTCTTTTTCTCTTTACTCTCTGGAAAAACAAACCAACCAACCAAACCACACCACACGCTCTAGTGCAGTGCCGCTGGGCTGAGTAGACCAGGCAAGGGCTCAGAGAACAGGGTTTTGTTCGTCAGACTTTGCTGTTTGGCTCTCCCGTAGCCTGGTTTGACAATTACTTCCTTCTTTGTGCCTTATCTGTGGGCGAAATAATCCTCTGGAAAAATGAAGGGTCGTTTGACCTCTCATTTATCTCTGTCTGTCCAGAGTCCGCTGCCACCAGACTGATGAAAAGTAAGAAGGTCCATCAGCGGAACCTGCTAATTCAAAGAAGGCTGCCTGACTGATTTTGTGTGGGGAGTATAGACTTTCTTTCTGTTAAGTGAACAAATTATTTTCCTTCTGTCCAGTTCAGGCTGTAGAATGATGAGGGTCCCAGAAGAATAAATTAGACTCTGATGGCTGTGGTAATGGAGAAGTTGGAAAGTCAAAGATGGTGGTGGGAAACTGAAACTTTCTCCTCAGTGGCATGGTGTGCGGGAAAGCCAGCTGTCCAGGACAGCGCTGAGAAGTAGCTAGATTGATAAGACACCGTGGAGATTCATCCAAATAAGGGAAAGCCAACTGAGAGTCAACAAACCGCACAGCCTAGAGCTGCAGGGATAACATCCGTCTTTGAGCAAGCATTTGCCAAAACTTTTCAATTATTTTCCTGAAGTCTGCTTTGTTTTTTCCTAAGGTGTTTTATGTGCTAAGAACTTTTATCAATTTGGGTATTTTCCTTTTTTAAACTACCAACCACTGAGTACCTCGAAATTCAGAGATAATTAAATGTGTAGATGCATTTGCTATGTCTTGGAATATGTTCACAGGAACCAGTCAGCAGTGAAGATCCTGCTGAACTGACCTGAAAAAGAATTTAGTGGTTTATGTTAGCTTATCTAGATAATGTAAGGAATTCTGAACAGAAACATAAGGGCAGAAAATATCAGTATACTCTAAAATGACAATAAAACACCTAATGATTGAAATTGGGGGTAGGGGGGTACAGCAATATGTTAGACTTCCGCAAAGGAGTTCAACAAAGATTCGATTTCAATATAGGATACATACATGTGACATATATAATTAAATTTCAATTCAAATTTAATCAATTGTATTAAATATAAAGCTATATACTATGTTTCCCTAGCAGTTGTCAAGAGTAGCTGTTTATGAATGTCAAGACCACAGCTGGTTATTTCTATTTTTTTTTTCAATTTTGTAACATATTTAACACGACTGGCCAGATTCATTTGCAGACACTGATTCTGGGAGTCACCATCCAGTTCTTACTGTATAAAATGGGGAAAGAAATGCTTCATTGAATTGCAGTGAAGAATGAATAAGATGGATTCTGTGTTGATGTGTTAAGAATCCTCCTCCGGTATTCTAGAGAGACTGGAGATGGCAGAGTGGAAAGGAAGATGAGAAATAGTAAGAGCCAGAGAGGAAAGGGCTTAGAGACGTACTTAGAAGTCTGTTAGCAGTGGAGAGGTAGAAAATAGGTCAGAACCATCTGACCAGTTCTTAAGGTAACTCTGCCATAGATCCCTGAGAATCACATAACACTTTTGGTCCATTGTTCTGGGTGCCTATGAGTTCAGTGACATGCCCATGGCCACATCTTTCAGCACCCCACTGGCCAATGAAGCATCCCTTACCTATTTCACATCAAGTTCATTGAAAAATTTAGCAGCCAGTTCTTTCTCTGTTGATCTCTCCCTCTATATTTTATCCTCTGACTCTAGATTTTTCACCCTGTGTCTTCAACTCTGAGCTACTGTAAACAGATGTTAGTGGGCCTTACTCAATTATATTCTTAAATAAGAACACATCTGCCCCATCTCAGACATACATAAATATTGTTTACTTTTCTTCACTGATCTGAAGCATAATTTGTGTAATATTCAATCAATAATTCCAACACAGAAACAGTCATAGTGTAATTTTGTCTGTTACTATAAAAATAACATACTGATTCTTATTTATGTTGTATGTACATTTATAAGTGTGGGGCCATTCACAGGAGCATGAGGACCTACCTGAGGCCACATCCTGAAAGAGAACCAACTCTTCCTCCTCCAGCAGTCACCAGCTGTCACCAGCTGTCACCTTCAGCAAGGTGTGGACACCCATGAGCCCTTCCACCGACATAGACTGGCCTAACCTCGTGCAGGTTTTATGCAGACACTGCATCAATACGTTTCCTAAGTGCAGTAATTCAGTCACGCCCAGAAATCACTGTTTTCCCTTGATCCTCCCAACATCTGGCTCTTAAATCTTTCTGTCACCCTCTTCAGAGATGGTTCCTGAGCCTTTGGGAGAGAGGGTGACACACCAAGATTTATAAAAAATTTATATCAATTCCAAATGTAAAACAAACTTTCTAGAGTCTTAGGATAATTTTCAAATAGGGGTTTTAGTTTTTCATCTGAAATTTAGGGAAAACAAATTCATTTTACTTCAATTTCCAAATCAGGATAAAAACAAGCTGCAGTAGCAGTTTTTTTGGTTTTTTCTTTTTTGAAACATCGCTCTATGAGTCCATGTTTCCAATCGCCAGTTTTCTCTTTAATGACCACTGTGGAAGAACAAGAATTCTAACATAAAAATATGCACTACGTGTATTCCTGGGCCAATTAGTTGAGTCACTGGTCTAAGAAAGAGAACTCCAGAATTCTCATAAAAGTCCAGTGTTGACTCACCCAACATTTATGGCTGGGCTGATCTTTTGTGTGCTCTTCTTATGGAAAAGGAAATCTTTTTGTGCACATTTTTTTAAATGCATATCTTCTGGGTTGAAATTAAACCATTTCATTAATCTTCATATCTTGATGGGGAGGCTTTTTAAAAATTATTATGATTTTATATTTATTTGAATTACAAGGTTTATGTTGCAAAACTAAGTTTTTAATCTGCTTTTTTTCCAAAACAGTCCTGGGTGTTTTGTCCATTCTTCATATCCAAAGCAACCACAAAAGTCCATTTCCACAGCAGTATTTGTAAAAATCCATCTAACGGATCTGGTTTTTTTTTTCCTTCATTGCAACTGTATGTTCCTACCTTGAGGCTAGCTAATTAAACTGAAAAGAAATTGTGAATCCATTTGAAAGGAATAATGGCACACAACTGCTTGCTAACATAGATGAAGATTGCCTTCAGGGGCTTCTCATGGGTGCAAGTTATTTCTGTTTTGATTTTTCAGGTTAATTTGTATGTACATTTCCAATAAGACACTACTTAAAATAACAGGAAAATGTTTGGAGTTCTACATCTGATCAGGGTAAGGAGAGTCTTCTCCCACTGACCTGCTCAGCTCTGCTCTCAGTCTGATCAAGACCTAGAGAATCTTTCACTCTTGCTGCATGCTATTAGGTTCTCTCCTGCTTTTCTACGCAACTTAATGATGACTATGCCATGTGGTCCCTGAACTTGAGGGAGATGATGGCTAGCTGGAGAAGAGGAAGAGAATACTTTTTTAGCTTCATTTCAGTTTCTGTGGTAAAAGGAACTCACACAAATTAACGTAGTGTGGATGCTTTGCTTTACCTCACAATCCCAGGTTACAGTCATCATTCTGGAGAAGTCAAGGCAGCAGGAACATGGTCACAGCTTGTCCACCATTGGAAGCAGGAGAGGAATACATACATGCTTAGTACCAGGCCAACTTTCTCTACTCTCACACAGACTAGGCCTCAAATCCAGAATGGTACCACCCACTTTCTGTGGAGGTCTTCTCACGTTATGAAGGCAATCAAGACAATCCTCCACAGACTTGACCACATGGCCAATCTGATCTAAGAGTCCCTACCTGAAATCTTCTCTTCATAGATGCTCTACACTGCGTCAAACTGACAGTTAAAATTGGCCATCACAAACATCCATTAAATTAATCAAAGAACCTCACAATAGACTGTAACTTCCAATAAACACCGCAATAGTCCAAAAAAGTACATTCCTTGTGCTTCCTGCTGGAAGAGCTTCCAGGAAAGAGGCAAGAACAGGGAAACATGTTTCCAGAATGGCAAGATAAGCCACTGACTGACCTATCAAAAGGGGCATTATCAAATGTGGTTAATCCCTGAGCCCTTACCCCTATTCCTGACAGAGGCTTCAGTAAAACTGAATAAAAGCAGAACATGTCAGTCAAAAGTTATGATGTCTGCAAACACTGAAACATAGTCTAGAGTCTGTGGTACACAGCACACTGAGAAAGGACAGTCCACAAACTAGTGACCATCTAAACAAAAGTCTATATCAAGGAGAAGTTGGATAACAGGAAGTCAAACAAGAATGTTAAGATGAGACCTCAAACCAGGTGTTTAGTTGGAGGAGTTTATTTACGCAGAGTGCGTGTCTGTATCATTGAAGTCTTTCCTTATTTATTTATGCAGACTGCATGTTTGTGTCATTGAAGGATTTCCTTGTTTTAAACTGAAATTGTATTTTGCTAAGTTTAACATGGGGATTGAGTTGACCAAAAATCTGATTTCCTCTCTCTGCTTTCAAAAAAAAAATGTGTCATTTTTTTAATAGAAGGACATAAAAAAAATTACAGCATCTGTCTCTTGGAGGGGCAAGAAGATTCCAAGCATTTTTGACAATGATGTACATGGGAGTATTTATTTAACTCTTTCCCCAAATCACTCATGTTTTTATTCATATTGTTACTTAGTGAGCCAGTCAGTAATTGTTAAATACCTACTGTTGAGAAAACATGTCATTAAAAGCTGTGTGGATCCAGAGCAGTTGGGACCCAATCACTGACCTCAAATAACACAAGATCACAGCATGTACAAGAGTGACATTTGTTTGTAGGAGAGAACCAATATATCTTGACAGAATATCTTATGAGGCTGAACACTGTTCTAGAATTCTTGAGGAAACACTCTGTCCAAGTGAAAAATCCAGGATTGTCATGAAATTCATAACACATATTAAGTTACTGCCGCAGGGTAGATGTAAGATGAGATGAAATCAACCTAAGACTTGGTGGTGAGCAAGGGCTTGGTGAAATGTTTAATTTGATGAAAGGCAGGGAGGGAGGGATCATGAACATTCGATGATGATGAAAATTGGAAAATAAACTTGATTATGCATCTGGCAGCCAGGATTGAGTAATTCTGCTGTCAGGTCCTGTTCGTACAGGATAGCTTGTGTTTAGGAAAATGGCAAAATTTTACGTTTTGCTAAAAATCAAAACCACTGATGAGGCAGCTCTGAATCTCTCTTTCCATTATTTTCAACCATGAAAATGTATGAAGCTGTCTTGTGTTCTTGTTTCGGTAGCCTGTACATCTTTTCCTTTTTGCATCTTTGCCATTTTCCAAGACTGTATCATTTACTTGCACTGTGCTTTTGAACATTGTCTCCAAATGAAAGACTCTTTGGATGTCTGTTAATACAATGTTGTTTTGGAAAAGAAAAACTAAATGTTTCTTGTCCCAAGGAAGAATTTCACCCCTTTACACATGCCTACATTGACCCTTTATATTAAGGTTGAGGGAGGGAGGTGTGTCGATGAGTAACTGATTCTGTATTTTCTCTACCAGCTTGTTGCTTCTGGGAGCTCTTCCCTTCCCAGAGCAAGCCAATAAGTACAGAAACACCACAAGACTCATTTTAAGAACATTTTATTAATTACCATTTTCATTTAAAATGTAATATTCTACACGTTATCAGTAAGGCTCATTTAACATGACATATCTACAGTTAATATATCCATACATCAACTAGACCTTGTCATTTTGAAGTGTAGGTACAAAATAGACATGGTCATAGATAGAGGAAGGGTGGACCATTTTTTTAAGGCCTTAGGGCTTGAAGATTTAGGTGCTTATAGGCTAAAGACTGAATGCTGATTTAATAATAGAGTATTAAGTTTGTACCTCATACTAAAGAGACAAATGTTCTAGATCTTTCCCAGCCATCCACCTAGGCATTTTGGAAGTGAGTCTCACCACAGTTCTCTCCTTGGTTCTCTTATGAAATGTATTAAGTCAACTTGACATCTCTCCTTTGAATACAGTTCTATGTGGGAATGGTGTAACTCCATAAAAGTCCTGTAATTCTATAACTCAGATTGAGAGCTATAATCACACTAGATGGACTTTACACTAGTGGGAAAAAAGTAAACACACAATTTATTTGGCCTTTTTGAAAAGCAATTCTTTTTATTTTGAAATCATCTTAAACTTGCAAGAGAATAGCAAAGATGATCCAGAAAGCTCTCAGCTGCCTTTCAGCCATATTCCCCTAACATTATCACCTTGTTCAATCAAAAAATTCCCAAACCAAGAAATGAACATGGGTGCATTCCTAATAAATGAGCTACAGAATTTATTCATTCTTCATCCATTCTGCCTAATCATGTCCTTTATCTGTCCCAAGATCCAATCTAGGATCTCACTTGACATTTGGGTCATTTTCCCTTAGTCTCAAAACTGATTAGTTCTTTTGGCTGCTGGGAAAGGATTCCTAAAAATGGTTCTGGTTCTGAATTGATTTCACTGTTGCCATGGAAAATCTAAGTTTGTTCTTTTCCCATGAACAAAGCTATTATTTTAATGTTCAGCTTGCTGTCAGTTTTTAATCTCATCCAACATTCTTGAGAGCTCAGAAGGTAGACGATGTACAATGTGGGATTTCTTATTTCTCCTTTGTCCCTTTAAACATTGCCCTTACCTGGGAGCCCCTACTCCAGATATGCAGAGGAGGTTTCTGGAAAGAACAGACCTTTATATTCTGAGCTTATGCCAGGAAAGATTTTTTAGGATGTTTGTTGAGTGTAATAAACTGATATGGGTCCTGGGAAAGCCACCCTTATCTAGAGGAAACACAGATCTATACCATCCTATAATTTTTATTCTTGCACTATCAGGAAAAATGTGCTAAGACCTTTGGCTCAGAACTGGACATAGGCCCACTTCGAAGTGAATTTTTCCATCCTGAACTTTAGCAAGATTATCATCTCAGGAGTCTTTGTGTGCAAAGCCAGGTCTGAGGCACATACTGGCATGCCACCAAGAACTGCCAAAATACACACCTGATACTAAGTGATTGGCTCCTGTAACAGTTGGTATTTTTGGGTCAACAACAATTGTAAGGCAACATCTCACCTCCTTCGTGCCAGGCTTTTGGGGATAACCCTGGAGCAAATGTCTCTGCTGAAATACTCAGCCTGGCTAATAATTGGTAAGTGCTGAAAGCCTCCTCCTGGAGGGGAAAGTTTGCAAGGCAGCCTTTTCTTCCTACTGTTTAAGAAACACAGATTGTCAAATTATACATGGCAGATGGATTACATTTTGATCTTTTAGTGACAGGAAAAGCTATTTCAATGTCCTGCCAGAGACATAGTCGATATCAAGATAACATTTTGTTGCATCCCAACTCTATTTAGGAAAATTCTCATTGGTCTGCTGTAACGTGACTATAAAATGCTTTAAGCGGTATTATGCTATAATGGAAAGACTGGTTTTCATTAATATACACCGCCAGAAGTGGTATAGACATCCTATAATAATATGTACAGCTTGGCTCAACGGGGTTGCTTTAGTGGTGTATAAGAAATTACAAGATGCATGCCTTGTGAGTCATCCGGCACCGTTAGGAGCATGTCCTCCTGATTTAAAATAAGCGAAGGACAATCACAGGATTCTTCGCTTTGTCAGAGCTCTTAAAGAAACTCAGGCTCAACTCTCTTGCTGACTTTTTTCCCTTCATGTCTTCCCTGCTCTCCCCCCCCCCCCCCGTCTTTTGTTTCTCTATCTTTCTTCTTTCTGGAGATCGCTTTGGTTTCTCCCTCATCCGTCATCTTCAAGGAGTTTGGCCCTGGATTGAGTTTGACTTGATAAGCTTCAAAGGACTGTCACTGTACTCTGCTAGCGGCTGAATGGATAAATGAAAGAAGAGTCATAAAAAAAAATTATAATTTTGAATGTTCGTGCAGGCTCTTGGCCGTTACTCAGTTTTGCACTTTGATCAATTCTGATTTAGAAAAACTATATATATATATTTCCAGAGTTATAAGAAAAGTCATCAGAAGACATCTACCCCTTGCTGTATGGCCCAACATTTAATGTCTTACTATCCTTCAGGAATTGCAGTGTTCTTTTTGCTTCAAATAGCTAGTGAGTCATGCCAATCTGTGGTTGAATGTGTCTACCATCTACGTTTTTTTTTTCCCTTTATTTCTACCAGGACCCAGGCCCTGCTCATTTCCAGACATCCAGGCCTTGGCAGTTACTCAACTGTTTGGCTTGTCCTGATCTTTTGCTGATTCCTGCACCTTCTGCTAAACTGCCATCTTAAATTCCTGCTTTCATCTTGAAAGTTAACTGTCCCAGATCACAGAGACTTTCAGGACCATTTGCATGGCATTTGTCTAGGAGTAATTACAACAGAAACAGACTCTCTCATCTTTTAAGTAAGAGACACAGTTCCCTGAGCTCACTTGGCCCTCTAGACCCCTCTCACTTACCTCCTGCTTTCTACCCTGGGTCTCAGGAACACAATTAAAGCTGGAGACGCTAAGTATAGCTGATAGTTTCTGTCCTGCCTGCCTAGTTCCTGAGTACCCAATAGGCACTTCCCAAATAACTGACTTAGAGACTTAATGTTATTATAATATTAATATCATCAGCCAGTAGCTCAAGATTATTACTAACTAGATCCTATACTTAAATTAACTCATAATTCTTATCCATGCTTAGCCATGTAGCTTGGTACCTTTTCCCAGTCCAACATTCTAATCTTGCTTCCTCTGTGTCTGGCTAGTGACTGCATCTCTGCCTTTCCTCTGCCCAGAACTGTCCTAGTCTGGTTGTCCTGCCTATACTTCCTGCCTGGCTACAGGACAATCAGCTTCTTATTAAACCAGTACTAGTGACAAATATTTATAATGCACATTATTCCACAGTACCCAAGTCTCATTCAAAAGTCTACACGGAACCACTGAAACCTAGTCTGTCATCACTTCAGAACTCTTTAAGCCTTCTTCTTCCCTAGCTAAATAGAAGACATTCTTTCCTTTCAAAATTGAACTTACTACTGTCATAAAAAATTAATAAGAAACAATATTAGAAATAAACTTACAGACATCTAGTAACATTTTAAGTAATTCTTGGCATTGCTTCTCATTCTGCTGATTCTCTGTCCCCTATGATGTAGTTAAGGTAGTTTATTTACTTTGTCATAAATGTGAACAGAAGACCTTAACAGTATCCTTCTTAATGGTATACGCCAAGTAATTTCCAGAAGAGTCTTCTATAGTTTCCACCTCTTTCCTCTAGCTGTTTAGCCTAATAAAGCCCCTTCCAGTTAAGGACAGATAATATTCTAACTATACATTACCTTTCCAGTCTTGTCTACCAAAATTTCACATACTGTCTCTAGAAAGAGGCTTTTATTCTTCTGTGCTGCACGTCATACTTCCCATTCTTCTGTGCTGTATGCCTTACTTCCCATGTTTCTGTGCTGCATGCCTAACTTCTTCTGTGCTGTATTCCATACTTTCCAACTAGTATGCTGCCACTATCTCCTGTGTGTTTTTGCTTTCTGAACAGAAATTTGTATTTCAAATCTCAAAAACTCTCCCAGGCCCCTTTAAGAACCTGTTCCCTGCAGCCCATGCTAATTACTACAGTTTGAACATCTCTAACACTCATAGTGAAATTTAACCTCCATAGTGATATGAAGAGGTGGAAAATTTGAGAAAGTTTTGTCATAAAGGCTCCACCATTATAAATTAATAAATGCATTCATTACCTTTGGAACGGGCTAGTTATCTCCAGAGTGGCTTTGTTATTGAAGTGCACAGGTACAGGTATATCCTCTGGTTCCCATCGTCTCTTTTTTTCTCTGCTTATGTTCTTCTTACTAAGTGTAACTCTCCAGCATGTTATCATGTAGCCAGAAGACTCTTATCAGTTTCATTCCTTCAGTTTGAGGCTTCTCATTGCTTTAAAAATGCATTTCTATGTAAGTTATCTAGCCTCTGTGATGGATTGTTACAATAGGAAAAATTAAAAACAAGGCATTAGGGACGCTAGAATCCTTTACTTTCTCCTGTATAAATAAAAAACACTTACATATCTTGTTTTTTATGACGTTACTTCCTTGCACGCCACTGTGTTACTATTTAACTTTATCAATATCAATGTTTTGCCTATCTGTATATAATTCTTTTATATAGAACTTATTTCTCAAACATACCAGGAAATTCAAAGAGCTGAAAAAAATGTAAGTAAGTAATTCTTTTTAATCCTTGATATTAGTAATATCATTTGTAAGAGGGAATGAAATTAGGGATTCCAAACTTTTTGAGGTTCAAACAGATCCATTCAGAAATTTTAAAATTACAGGTGAGGAGATAGATGGAGTTGGCCATAATGTGATTATCGCTGAATGATGAAGCTCTGATCTTGAATTCAGATTGTCAGCACTCATGTAGACAGCTGAGTATAAAGGTGCATACCTATCATCACAGAATGTCAGAGTAAACTTCAACGGAATTTTATGGACAGACAGCCTGGCAAAGCTGGTAAGTTATAGAGAGACAAATTATATACCTTGACAAGTCATGTCTCAAAAAATAAGATTTAAAAATGATAGAGAAAAACATTCAGCCTCAACTTCTGTTTTATGCACATCTGCATACATACCCCCCGCCCCGTGCACACACAATATCAAATTTACTCTATGATGTCTATGAGCCACAATGATGAACAGCATGGCATTATAACTTTAAGGGCACAGTAGTGGCACACATAACCAATAGCTCTCCAGTTGGTTTAAGGCTAACTGACCAAGAAGGGAAACATAGAGAGTACTAGAAACCTAGTCAGCTACCTAAGGCTAGTGAAGTCAAGGATCTTGAAGGAGAATTTTCAACTACCACTTCATTAGACCAGCATAATCCTAACTAGATTCTAAATATTTGTCCTTATAATTCCAAATAAGTGTAGTTCTCATCAAAGAAACTTCTTTTTGCAACAGATGGAGACCACCTCGGAAAAGCACAAATCATCAAAATGTAGTGAACAAGAAATTGTGTGTTGCCTGGTTCTAGCTGATACAGCTACAATTCCAACACCGAAGATTCGAGGGTGACTTGGGAAGAGGTGGCTGGAAGGATTGTTAGAGTCAGGAGAATAGAAAGCTTGCTTTGAGATTGTATCTCCAAGAAATATTAGAGAGGCTACACCCATGAAGTCTTCTCAACATGGATACACATATATATATTTAAAGAAAAATATGTAGAAATATATATGTAAGCAATTAAGGAAAAAGATGTCATGACTAAGAGAAAACAATGCTTGGAAGGGTGTGGAGGTAGGAAAGAGAAGGGAAAAATAATGTAATTACATTCTAATTTCAAAAACACAAGAATTTCCTAAAGACTAAATTGCAAATGAATTAAAATTGTATACATTAATAACTGTGCTCATACTGATATAGTGTCATACATTAATGAATTATAAATTTATCACAAATATTGCTGAATTTCTCATTGTTTTATTGTTTTTCAATAAAACCTACTAAAATTGAAGCTATGACAAAATGTTCTAATAGCTTTTATCTTTACAAATTTTGTTAATTACACAACTGCAAACATTCAGGCAAACATGAATTATTTTTCTAATAACTTCAGTCTACTGTTTGCAACTTGGTGAACTCTCTTTTATCAACTACAAAGGCTGTCATCTTTGTATATTTGCAAAACATCAAACATTTGATAGATGATCCCAATAATTGTTGAATAAATGCCATGCCAGGCACCACTTAGTGTACAGATGCTGGCGAAATAGTAGCCAGGTAGGTAAAGTAGGTAGGTAAAGGAGGCCACGCCTCTTCTGAGGAGCAGAGGAGATGAGCACCGGGGACTTTAACCTGTTCTCTCCACTGTCGCCACATTTCTGATGTTTTTTTTTCTAGAATCTCCTTTCCAATCAGTATTCAGAGAAATGAGAACAATCAATGGGTCTGAAACTTAGCATCATTTGCTACTAAATGGAGTGCTATTGCCCAACAGTTTTCCAAAGGCCCATTGGCCAGGGAGACTCCAGAAAATAACAGTGACACTGTGTGTACTATGAAGCTAATAAGTGAGAAGGAAGGAATCACCCTGCACCTGCAAAAGAAAAATATCAAGTGTTATTTATTTATTTTAAAGGACGGTACCACTGCTGACCAGCTCATGGAGTACTTGAACCACACAATATCACTGGCTCAGCCCATCTGTTAATGAGAGATCCTGTCCTCTTGGGTTTGCATATGGCAGTTGATTTTTTTTTTTGAATAACAGAGCACCTGTCTTCCCCAAGAATGATTTTGTATGTCACAAGGCATAGATGTTAGCCATTAGAGACTTCTGTCCCTCCATTAAGAATTTAAGTGCATTAAGACCAGGACTGCATTAACTACCAATGAAGTACAAAACATCTCTGTTGCTGACATCTTAATTAGCTCATTAATTACATCTTAATTATCCATTGTCCATGATCTACAGTTGCCGACAACTGAATTTGCAGTCATTGTTGTTAATTATGCGTTCTGTAATCACTCTCAATCATGGTCTAGAGCATTCCAGTACAAATTAGCTGGTGCAAAGAGCCAACGCATTCCAGCCAATTCACCCCATGAACATGGTGGTGGTGACTGCTGCTTACACATTCACAGTAATTACAACAATGAGGAATTGAGAAGACAGTCTCCAGCTAAATTTAGCATCGATTTTTTTTTTGCCAGCCACTCTGTATTTACATAGAATTCTACGCTCAAAACGTTCCATCAGAGATTTTGATTTAGGTATTTTATTACTTAATAAACAAAACCAAAAACTTTTAGAATGTAGTATTAGTTCCTACTTTAGCCAACTAGGAAATTATTGACATCTACCCTGCCAAATACTCACAGGGCCAATCCTATCCATCCCACTTCCCCATGTGTGTGACTAAGGGGGCTCTAAAAAATCTTTCTTAAAATATCTACAAAAGTAAACTGTCACAATTATGCAGAGGTAGTTTCTGTGCTAATAAGTAACCATTGCCTAACAAAGAATTTGTTTATCTGCTTTAAAAATTAAACTATATTTTGGAGGATTTTTAGTCACTTAGTTCTTGACATGTGTGCTAATCATAAAAAGAATAAATGAAAAATACCTATATGAAGTTATTAAAATTAGCTTTACTGGTATTGGCCTAACAAAGATGAGGGTCTTTATTGGTTAAATTATATCTATCTCACATCTCTAAAGTCCACACACTTCTTTGTTTCATGTTGAAGTCTAGATTACTTTGCCAAAGAAATGTATAATCTTCCTAATGAAGTAGAATAGAAAGAAGAAAACACATATTTGGACTGACCGACCTTATTTGTACTTATTTGAGACATATGGGTTTTAGGCGATTTTTTTTTCTTAACTAACGGTTCTATTTCTTAGAATTTTGATACCACTGAAATTTTTAAGAAGCTCCAATTAAAGCAAAAATCCCCCTGGAAGAAGTGGCATCTTTAATAGTTATCTCTGAACTCCTTAGTGAAAAGAAGCACATAGCAAAGGAGAATTGATGGAGATTTTACACCATATCAGCAAAATGGAAGTGCTAAGCCTGCTCTCCTCACATCACTCTGCCCTATGCAGAGGACTGCACTACCTATGGACAGAGAAGCAAGACTTTGGCAGAGTAGCACTTTTAAGTCTGTTACATTTCACACTTACCTTAAACCCTTTATTCTTTGGGTAGTACAGTTCTGGATCAAGAAACATTCAGACCAATTCGATGCTCCAATCATAAATAAAAAAGAAGAGAAGCCCTGAGCAATGCAAGCTTATAGATACAGTAAAGGATGTAGAGAATGGACAGACAGCTTTGTTGTCAAAGGTGTGTAACTAGCAACTTTTCTTCCAAACACTCACATCAGAAAGCTCACAACCACCTGTAACTCCAGTTTCACATGATCTGAGGCACTCTCCTCAGACCCCACACACATGTGGCAGGCACACACACACACACACACACACACACACACACACACACACACACACACACTCAGGTATGCAGAGCAAATAATACTTTAAATCAGAGAGAGAGAGAACCAAGCCCATGAAAAGCAACTTGCTGATAATAACATCTCAGAAAATGAGCCACAGAGGAATTATTTATATAACTTTAAGTGCCTAACATGTCTGGACACTAAATTTCCATTCTTACAACTTCCTTATAAAACTAGACATGGTCTCCTTCCCTTTAATGCAAGAACGAGTTCTAAAGCCTAATGATATGTTTCAGTACTTATAGTTTCTTGTTTTCTTGACGGTTTCCCTACTGTGTGTGGGTTATAGTCTGAATCCTATAGTTCTCCCCCCTTTAGCTCGGCCAGGGACATGACATACATTAGTCAGCCTCTGTCTCTACAGAGAATTCCTGAGGGAATTAACTTAGGAACAAAGAGGTTCCTTAGACCCATACTATGAAAATTCTAGTCCTTATCAATAGCGTCATCACTTTGAACCCATGTCCAGGTAACACACCATGATGAGAGGGTATGTGACAACAGGATTCCACTCCTGGGGCAGGAAACAAGAGAGACAAAGGATGAGTTTAGGGTCCCACAGTCTCCTTCAGGATTGTACTCTGCTGATCTAAGATCTTTCACTAGGTTCTGCCATTCAAAGCTTCCAACACTCCCTCAATAGTGACAGTCTGGGGCCAAACCTTTGACATGTGAAGCATGCAGAGACATTCCAGACCCAAGCTAGAGCAGCAAGTTAGATAGCACATGGAATATTCCAAATGTTTCTGACTACATCGGTGGGCCCTATTCTGGGAGGATGACAGCTATGACGTCAGAGTTTAGAGCAGACACCATCATCAGAAGAAAAGGTTTTCACGTCTTGCATGGACAGCGTCAGAGATGTGATTGGAACCTCTCAGGCAGGCTATCATTTTCCCAGTGTTCCATGTGTGGCAAGTGTTGAAGTTGGGGCTTAACCAGAAGCCATGCACATCCTCAAGGACCCTTCAGCAGCAACATAGCAAGTGTACATTCTGGGTGTCTCCTTTTCATTATAAAGCATAAAGAACCATCTCAATTTTTAGGAATGTGATTTGTGTTTCTTGTTGCACCTACCTGCCTGCACTAAGTGAACTCCCCTATCCATTTTCTTGAACTAAGGCTCATGGAGGTAAGGATTAGCTATGAATCAATCAGAGCTTTGAGGAAAGGCTGGGGTCAAGCCTCCTGGGTGCTTACTTTTATTTAGTCATAAAGAAGTTATGACTATAACTTCTTTCATGAATATGTAATTCAGAGTTATTTTCTTTCTTTCTATTGGGTTTAAATAAAGTTCTACTAACTGAGCCAGTGACCTGACAGTCATCTATCTATATTGAAAGGGAAAAATGGGGGAGGAGTTAGGAGAATCAGAAGGCACACTGTACACTTATATTTCTCCCATGGTGGGGGTGGGGATGGCGATTTCGTAGCTGAGATTGTCTAAAAATGATAGGAAGACAATTGTTTCTACCTCATTCATCCACCCAAAAGAAAGCAAGCCACTCACTGTTGGTGCTCAATGACCGGTTCTTTCTGAGAACTACTAAGTAGGTTTGAGTTGCTCCTTCTGTGTCAGCAAGCTGCCCATCGCTCACCATATAGCTACTGCAAATCATGAGCTAAGTCATGGTGCTTTGGAGCATTGTGAACTTTTAAAGTGATTATCACCCAGCCTTTCACTCTGAGGTTCTCAGCACAGCCTTGCCCAGAGACATGGAAGCTTAAGTGAAATGGAACCAAACACACCAGGGTCTCTTTGTGCTTGAATGTTCTGCCCCCAAAGACAAGCCTAGTATGTCATGGAGATTAAATAATGCCTTGATATGGAATGAAGGAAAGTGTTTTGGGACTAGACCACTGCACCAAGATTAGCTGATCATGAGGAAAATGTGTGTAATTGAAACTTTCAGCTTGGCTGGTGTAATCTAATGGTCATTCATAAATGCAGAAAAACTAACTTCAGAATCCTGAAGGAATGTGTTTATTAAAATCTTAAATAAATCTTATTAAAATCTGTATGGATTACCTTAGTTCTCTGGCCTTCTTGAATTTAACAGTGCAATTCTGGGTCCTTTTATAGAGAGTGAGGTAGCAATACAAATTTCAGCTGAAAGAGTGATTAACAGAGATGACCTTTACATTCTAAAAGTGATGCTCACAGATCTGATGACCTAAAGAAAAAAAAAAGCATCAGAGGGCCATTCAGACTCTGTCAAGATTCCTGATGTCAGGGTCTTGGAAGCTGAACACTAAATCTAGCTAGGCATAGTTTAATGTAATTTTATTCCGCACATGATGTCTCATTTGTATAACAGCTCTATAAGTAGATCATAAACATCACCTGCATCCTGCAACCTTGAATTACAGACTCTTCCTTGGAAAGACTTCTTCCCTTTCCCTTCTTCTTTTCTTCACCTAAAAGGGCTTTTTTAAATTGATTATAAACACACAGTATATAAGAAGAAATCCTAAATCAGAGTGACACTTTGGCCAGAGAACTGTTTGTGAACTGATTGATGGGTGAAAATTGCTCATTCACCACCTGTTAGAAAATGTTAGTGTCCCTGTTCAATTATGTGCCTAATTTGGTGTGTAATTGGAAGCGTAGCTGTTGCAAAGGCAGGCAAATCTTTCTGAAGACTTGGCTATTTATACTGAGCATATTAATTACACTAAAGTGGAGGAGAACACACAGCCATTGGGACAATGGAGGCCACTTTCAAAGTGACTGCTCACCAGGACACGCACTGCCACTTAGAGAGATGAAAGTGCCGTGTAGCCTGAACAAGTGTGAAGCGCTTTGGGGCTGTCATGGTTTCCCCATCACAAATTGTCCACAGATGTTTTTCTATTTGAGTCCAGTGAGCCCTGACTCATCTCATTATTTAAAAATAAAGATAAACCATAACCCCACACATCAGTTGCTTTTAGGGTCTTTCTATTTCTACTGTTACTATTTTAATATTAATATTATTTTTCCTACTGAGTTTATATGTACACAATTGAAGACTACATGTAATGGGTACATGGAAATGTTTTTGCCCTTCACTGTTCTGCTGAGTCTAGACTTTCAGCATGATGGTGCTGGGACATTTTTCAAATGAAATTTCCAGTTAATACTGTCTGTGTATATACCTTTATCATGCTCAAAAAGGGGGCTATCACACAACCACTTGAACAGTCTTGTCCATGGCCAGGAGAGGCTGATTTAAAACTATAAGCCACACTGACTGCGTAAACAGCAAGCATCCACTTTCTGATACGCTGAGTAAACATCAATGCTATTAAAGAGAACTTGAGAGTCCTTCCTGGGTAAAGGCACTTACCACAAAGACTAAAGATCTGAGTTCAATTCCCATGACCTGCATTATGGAAGGAGAAAACTGACCACTGAACTTTGCTTTCTAGCCTCCATACATGTATGGCCTTCAGCATGCCCTACCCACACAAACAGAAAATAGAGGGGAAAGTAAGAGGAAGAAAAAGAGGCAGTGGTGTCAAAGAGGGCTCCCTACATATTATCACCCAAACAAGTAAAAGAGTTGTGGGAAAGAGCTGTACCTAATTAAGGCGTCAAATGAGATGTGCATTCTGAATGATTTTGTATCTACTAGCAGGGATTGCTGCTTGTTTATTTTAAAATATATCAGCATTGAATTGTTCAAGGACATAAATCCATGACTCTAAGATACTCAGGTCCTCATCTATACCCAACCACACAACCAGAAACAAAAATTCCAAAATCTTAAGATAATGAGGATGAAGGAAGATTTTAAAAAACAATGCTGTTGATAGATAACAGAAATAGGGATAAGAAAAACATATTTTAAAAAATCCCAATTCTCCTGACTACCCCAAATTTCTTTACTTAAAAAGCAAAAACATTTCATAGCAAGAACCTAGAAACAACCTAGATGCCCCTCAACTGAAGAATGATTAACAAACTGTGGTACATCTACACAATGGAGTACTACTCAGCAAGAAAAAAAATGACATCCTAAAAATTTTAGGCAAATGGATGGATTTAGAGAATATCCTCCTGAGTGGAGTGTCACGGCCCCAGAAAGATAGGCATGGGATGCACTCACTCGTAAGTGGATTCTAAACAAAGGGCAAGGAATGCCCAGGCTGCAGACCACAACTCCTGAGCAGCTTGGGATCAGAGGGAACTTAGAGAGACATCCAGGGATTCCCCTGGGGAGAGAAACTAGAGAAGATCACATAGCAAACTGGGGTCATAACAGGCTGCAACCAAGAAGAGGTGGGAACTAATCATGAAAGGAGATGGTTAAGTGAGAGGAGCAACAAAGAGGGAGAAAAAAAGAGATGGATATCTCGATAGAGGAAGCCAATGTAGAGTTGGAAAGAGACCGGGTGCTAGGGAAACCTCCAAGAACTCAGAAGACGTCTCTGGCTAGGTCTCCAACCAATAGTAGACGGGATGCCTAAACAGGACTTACCCTATAATCAAATGAATGACCACCATAATTGTTATCACAGAACCTACATCCAACAATGAATAGAGGTGGAGGCAGAGATCCATGGCTGTGCACTGGGCTGAGCTCCTGATCTAGCTGAGAGCAGAGGAGGAGAGTTTATATGAGCAAGGGTATAGGGATTATGAGAAAATTCCCACAGTGATGGCTGGCTGGAGATCTGGGGAGCTCACTGAATCAAGAACAGTCATGGCGAACAATCGGGAAAAGGAACTGGGCCCTCCAAGGATAGGCAACTGTTGATTGGCATGGGCAATGTGTGGAGCCTTGAGGGATGAGATCAGACTGTTTCTGTGCATGGGCTGGTACCTTGGGGCCCATTCCCTGCAGAGGAACACCTAACCCAGCCTTGATATTGGGATGAGGAAATCAGACTTCCCTGGAGTAGATTTGCCCTGCTAAGCCGACCCACCTTAGGACTTCTTGCCCTTTTAGGGGAGGGGATGGGGGGATGGGGAAAGAGGAGACTGAAGGCTAACTGGGAGGGATTGGGAGGAGGGATTAAAGGGGTAGCAGGGGATACATGGATTTAAAAAAAACATTTTTAATAAAAATTAATAAAATGAACATACAAAAAAAATGAGCCTGTAATGACTGTCCAGTTTCTCTCCCTTCCCTGCCTTACCAGTTTACTACTTAGAATAAGTTTGGTGCCCTATTCTGTGTGAAGTCACCTTCCCTCCAGATGTTCCAGTTCTTTTCTCTGCCCAACATTATCAATGTCTTCCTGAAGACACGAAAACTCTGAAGGCAGAGAGTGAGAAAGCCTGTGAGCAGCAACCTGTCAGACTCACATTTGTTATAGTTATCTTGCTTCTATTAACTTCCTGTGCTTCAGTTCTTCTGATACCTGCGTGTTCTCTTTTAACATACATAGAATGTTAAAAATTCTTCAGGAAAATGAGTCAGAGAAAATGCAGGTGTTGAGGCTGGCAAGGAGACAAAGAACGTCACTGAAAGGTAAAGATCTCCTCATTGCTTGAAGCCTTGCATGAAGACGCAGATGGCCATGGGTATCCTGCAGTATCAATATCTTTACATAGGTGAAGATCTCCACTAGAGAAGGGGCAGTATCCTAAAGCTGGAAAACTGAGATATTCTGTGTACAATGGCTCCTTTTTTCTTGAATGAAACAATTATGTGTTAAGATGAGAGAGACAGACAGACAGACAATAATTAAGTCCACAAATATGTGATAGAAGCACAGATAGGTGGCTATTTACTGATGTGATAGCCCATGGAGAAGTCTAAACAACCCTGCAAAAGATTTAGCCATTCAACAGAGCACAAAGCTGTGGGAGATTGTGCTGTTTCATTGTAAATAATTGTCCCACCCACTGGTTTAATAAAAAGTGCTGATTGGCCAAAGGCAGGCAGGAAGGGTGGGCGGAGCTACCAGACTAAGAAAACTCTGAGAACAGGAAGCACAGAGGAGAATGCCAGAGAGAAGCCAGAAGAAGCAGAGGACAACCAAGCTGCTCTAATAAAAGGTACCGAGGCCCATGGCCAAACAGGATAAGAGTCATGGGTTAGATGAAGGGTAGAGAGCTAGGAAGTTATATGCCTGGGCCTTAGGTCGATCAGCTTAAAACTATTGAAAGCATCTGTGTGTCTCTGTGGGACTGTGGGACTGCGGAACCGCGGGACTGTGGGTCTGCAGGTCAAAACCTTGAGGTTAGGCCTGAAAGTCAGGGCCAGAAAACACATACTACACAAAGCCAAGGACAGAGATATGGAATATGGAGAAAGTACCTTACCTATGCTAACCCATCTAGATATAGTAGCTATGTGAGCTAATAAATTAAATTAGTTTGAAAAAAAAAGTAAGTTGAAAAAAACTATACTATATTAGCTAGTTAGAAACATGAGTTATAGATGTTAGATATAAATCTAGATATGTTGTAAAATATTAATTTGTGTTACACTCTTTTATGCTGTGGAATATTTGTTTAATAATGCAAAGATGTGTTTCACTCTTTTATGTTGCAATCATTTAACTCTGTGAAGCTGTGTTACTTTGCCTATCTAAAACACCTGATTGGTCTAATAAATATCTGAACAGTCAATAGCAGGACAGGAGAGAGATAAGTGGGGCTATCAGGCAGAGAGAAGAAATAGAAGGAGAAGATGATAGATAGATAGATATATAGATAGATAGATAGATAGATAGATAGATAGATAGATAGATAGATAGATAGATAGATAGATAGATAGATAGATAGGCAGGCAGGCAGGCAGGCAGGCAGGCAGGCAGGCAGGCAGGCAGGCAGGCAGGCAGGCAGGCAGGCAGGCAGGCAGGTAGGTAGATAAATAGTAGACAGTTGATGCTCATTCTCTTTCTCCCTCCCTCTCTCTTTCTCTTCCTCTCTTTCTCTCTTTCCCTCCCCCCTCTCTCTCTTCTCTTGAAGTAGACTCTTAATTTTGGATATTTCCCCATTTGCTACTTCCAGAAAGCACTTCAGAAGCAAGATTTAAAACCTGTCTAGCCATATTCAGAACAATCAGTGATCTTCCTCCACTTCCCTGTACATAAAACCAGGATTACTCTGGCTGATCTTCAAGATCTGCTGTCTTCTGTTATCAGTGTGTATCTCCTAAGCTGCCTCTTCCTTCACTCCAACAAACCAGACTTGCTCACAAATTCCTAAATAAATTCTGTATCTGAAGACTCACATGTCTTTGCTCAGCCATCTGCATACTAAACCCTGTTGTCTTCATAGACCAACACTGCCTGCTCTGAAAGTTTCCTGAGATTCCGAGTCTGGTCTTTTATTTTTTTTCTCTGTTTTGTGTGGTTTTCTTACAACATCTTGTACTTTTTTCTCTATGTCCTTAATCCAAAGCAAGAACAGAATCTGCCATTACTGTCACCCTCTATACCTAACATAATGACCTGTATATAGAATAAATTAAATAAATTACATACTTAAGGTATTAGCCAAAATAACCAAGCTTCTCAAATTCGATGACCCTTCTAGTGAATCCTGCCATCAATGCACACATTTCCCATATCACTAGCAATGAATTGCAGTTTCTTTGTTAGTAACTTTTAAGAAATTTGGGGAGATAATATATAAGTTCAAATTAAATTAAATATGATAATATGACCTAACCGAGTTAAGCCAACAAGTAAGTATATGGTCTGATTTGAACATGTTCATCAAGATACAGAGCTCTGCAAGGGCTAGTTTTACAATGGATTTTTATTATTGTTTCCTTTGTAGTAAAATCTAGGGAAAAAAGATTTAGATGAACACTAAAGTAAAACTGATTAGTGGCTTCTAAACAAATGAAGATGTCATACTTCCTCCAGTGTACATACATGTTTTCTATGAATCTGTGTACATTCAATATGATAATACATCATTAGCATTCTTTGGAGATGGCATCTGATCCAAGAAAAAAAAGTCAATAATTTACTTAGTAACTTTAGCTTTGTTTCCCCTAAAAGTATTCACATCATTTTCCACTTGAAGAATACATGCCCCTTAGAATGGTGTCTGTTCCCACTCGGATAACACAAGGGTAGCAGGAGAAAAAAAAAGTCTATGCTTTTAATTGATGTATCAATGGTCTTTCTAAATAGACTCATCTTCTGTTACATTTATTTATTGTATTTGCACATAGGAGAGCTACGAGTGTGCTATAGCACAAGTGTGAAACTCAGGATAACTTGTGGGAGTCAGTGGTTTCCTTTCCACGTGTAGACCCAGGGATCACACTTAGGTCGTTAGGATTGATGACAGGGTGGCATGTGTCCTTCCATACTGAATCAACTCAACATCATGGATTTATCTATTTATCTGTTTAGACACAGTTGTGATGCCTTTGGAAGCACTTAACATTATCCACCTTAATGACTAAGAGTTACAATCATAACTACTTTAAAACATGAGACAGGCTAATTATTCAAAGCACATACTTCTTCTTACATTGATAACATGGGTATATCTATGAATGCCTAAACCACAGAGTTACATATAATAGGACCACAAAAGAAAATTAATTGAATAATAGCAAGGAAAGAATGAATGAGTGAAAATAAGTGGAATCCTTTTCAACTTGAATTAAAATACCAGATAATTGTTTGCTTCGGGGTGGGGGGGGGGGGAGACAACTAGTGTTCTAAGTTGTTTTTGCTCTCTTGGGAGGCTCACAACTCAGCTCCCAAGTAAATCACACATGGAGGCTTATTCTTAATTATAAATGCCCAGCCTTAGCTTGGCTTGTTTCTTGCCAGCTTTTCTTAACTTTAAATTGTCCTCATCTACCTTTTGCCTCTGGGCTTTTTCCCTTTTCTTCTGCATATCTTACTTTCACATTTACTCTGGGGTTGGATGTGTGGCTCTGTGGCTGTGCGGCTGGGTTGCTGTGTGGCTGTGTGGTTGGGTGGTTGGGTGATTAGGTGTCTGGGTGGCTGGGTGGCTAGGTGGCTGGCCCCCTCTTTTCTTGTTCCCTATCCTCTTGCTCCTTTCTTTTCCTCCCAGATTTCTCCTCCTGTGTATTCTCTGTGCCTGACAGCCCCACCTATCCTTTGTCCTGCCTTGCTATTGGCTGTTATTAAAATCAGGTATTTTAGACAGACAAAGTAACAAAGCTTCACAGAGTTAAACAAATACAACATAAAAGGATGCAACACAGCTTGGCATCATTAAACAAATGTTCCACAGCACAAATGTAACACATCAATGTTCTACAATAGCCTAGTAATTTTGAAATGGAAAAAAAAAAAAAAGGAGCATTCCAGTGGAGATTTTCTAAAAGCCAATGTGGTGATTCATTTCATTTTTTAACCTTAAAAATATTAAGGCTTAAAATTTAACTATTTAAAAGTTAATGAAACAATGAAGGCAAGGGTAAGACACAAGGAGAAAGACATAACTCAAATGTATCTGAGTGCCATACATTTGCTTTGGCAGCTGAAATCTCTGGCTAAAGCATTGTTTTAAACACTTCTGGTCATTTTCTTGTTTGTCAGTTCTATGTGCCAATAAACACTGATAACATCTTTTCTAAAAGTAATTGCCAAATTTCATGTATTTGCTTCTGCATGCCAAAATTTTCCCTTTTACCTTAAAGCCTCACCCTGTGAGGTTTCCCAGTTCTTAGGCATGGGTAGGAAAGCCACACCAATAAAATGACCTTTGCCACTGTCCTGGCATTGTAACTCTTGGGTTTTTTGTTTTCTATTGTTTTTATTTTCCTTCCCTGTTTCTCTTTCTTGTCTAGATCCATCAATAACAGAAGTTTTTTAAGCTTTCATGTTCCAAATTCTATGTACTTTTTAGTTACTATGATTTTTACATGCAGACCAGAAACTGTTTCATTACCTGAATTCCCTTTCTCATAAGGACACCTTGAAAACACAAAGTAAAAACCAGTAAGGTATCTTAGTGCATGCTGGCCACCAACCCTGATTACCTAAGTTTTCCCTTGGACCAACATAATGGAAGGTAGGGAGCCAACTCCCAAAAACTGTCCTCTGAACTTATACTTATCCCATGGTACATGTACACATACAGGCACACACAAATAATAAATAGTCAACATATACTTTGATTCAGATATTATATAATCATTTATTAAACTACTGGACCAATAGACAATCATATAGTCCTCTAGGCTTTTCCACAAGAGCTTTGTTCATGTTCTGTCGCTGTATAAAAAAGGTATCTCCTGTCCATTTCTCTTGTACTTGCTTCTTATAGCTAAGCCCAAGATATATTTTTATTTTATGTGACCACATACCATGTCCAGCACCAGTTTTGATGTTGCTTAAAGTAATTCTAGCCACAGTAACAGAAAAATCCCAGTACCTCTATGGATTAACACAATGCAAAGTTAGCTTTTGTTCTTAGGAGGCTGAACTAGACCTTGGGTCTTGTGCCACTCCCCTTTTCAAGGGACTTGGGTTCCCTACATTTTATTGGTTAAATAGGCAAAAGATAGAACATGTATGGAATGTTTAATCTGCCAGGGCTTGTAATGGTACAAGTGATGGCATTTCCTACCAGTGACCTGGCTAAGATGAAGTGGGTTCACCTTGATGGAGACTGTAAAAAGTGAGGTAGCCTTGTGTGCACAAAGAATAGAAGGTTAATGTAGAAATGAAAGAGGCAGATATGGGCAAACTCTCTAAAATAATCTGTGAACCAGACTAAGGACTTCTAAACATGGGTTGGAAGGCTACACCAATAAACTGATTTTTGCTAACCACCCTGGACATCAAGGACTTTTACATTTTGAAACCTCCTCTGATTTTTCCTTTTTTTGCTCCAAGTCTAATAACAACAGAAACTTGCTTTCCATATAACTATTAAGAATCTGTCACTAAGTCTCTGAAAACCAGACACAGCCCTGGTCATATTTTCCTGACATGACTCTCGGGCTCCACCTCTTTATGCCACCCTGTGAGCTGCTTCCAACCCAATATCAAGGAAAGTGCATTGGCTCTGTAGGTCTTGGTCGGATGCCAAGTTCTTCATTAGGGACATTAAACAGGCAAGTTCTGGTCTGTTCCACTTTAATAAAAACCATTAGGATCTTCTTCCAAAGGTGTGGCATTCCACAGACGTAGGGAGAAGTCTGAGATGACAATTAGCTTCCCCCAGCCAAAGCAATAAGACAATATAGGTCACATTTACCACAAAGATGAATGAATTTTCTTAGAACAGTTAGAAGTGGAGTCATTTTACAAATCTCAGAACCATTCTCTATTTTTGGCTAAACACAAATGTCTAGCAACATTTTGATTCGTGAGACATTTGGAAAGTACAATCTGTTTGATGAACTGTTGAAATTTAAGATTGAGAAAGGCCATCAGTATAAGCACTTATTCACATATGAATCAGAAATAAAAAATGTCCTTACTCAATGCATTTGCCTATCCCACCCCGATTTGTATGGAGTTGCTCAATGCAATAGAGGAAGAAGCATTTTCTTTTAGTTGCCCTTTGAAAGGCACTCACAATAATTTCAAAGCATTAATCATTACTTTAACAGTCCTTCTGAGGCTTTTTAATATCATTCAAGTGAAACCTAATCCTGAGGAATTGTACACGGAAGTAGGACCAGTGTAATTCGCATGTTGAAGTCAGATTGTACGAGGACCTCTACTTGCTGGTTATCCTACAATGCTGTGTGGTTCAAGATAAAGCTTCATATGCCTAGTTGTGTTCAATGAGTTTTGAATGATGACTGAAAATACTCAACTTTTCTGAAAAAGACAAAAAAAGCCACCCCTCACAAAGTAAACTGAAAGTCATAATCCCACTGATAATGAAATTAGTGACAAATTTGACAGTGAGCACATGTGTCGCTGTTGCTACACTTTTTGCTTGTGTGTGGGTGACAACATGGCAGAATGTCATCCTCCCAATTACCCTCCAAAACCACAAATCATTTCCTTGGTAGTGTTTCTTCTTTCAATGAACCTAGACTATTGCAAGTGACAAGTAAAATGGGTAAAACTATCCTGCTCTTGGGAACCTACATCCTAGTGGTTTCCAGAAAAAAGTAAAATAACACATATAAGACATGAATGTGCCTTTAGCACTAAAAGGGAGTTCAGAAAGTAGTATCTACCACTATCCTTAAGGTACCTTCTTCTTCTTATTTTTAGCATGTATTTGTTTGTGAGGTAGTTTGCACTTACACAGCACATGTGTGAATGTCAGAAGACAACTTGTGCAAATTAGTTCTCACTGTCCACCCTATGGGCCCAGGGATCAAACAGGTGTCAAGCTTGACAACAATTTTAGTGACTGAGCCATCTTGCCTTCAGCTCTTCTTCCCTTCCTGGCTTGTCTTACAGTTCCTACTAGTGAAATGGAGTAGAACACAGAACAAAAAATATATATATACATAATAAAATGTCTGAACTTTTTCAACTACTGGATTGTGTCTGGCTAAGATGTATATAGTATGACACTGTAGGTCATACTATATGCTATGCTCATTTTTATAAAATCTTGATTACAGTTTTAAGTTTCTGAATTGCACCTTCAGTTCATGGAGACTGTTACTGATAGCCAAATAAAGGTTTGAAAAAGACATTTTTTATTCAAATGCTATTCCACTCTTTTACTTAAACACCAAGCCCAAAATTAAACAGTTCTGAACTAGCTTAATGGTTTCTTAAAGAGCTATAGACTGTATTTGATGGACTACTAAAAATTTCCATCTTTGAAAGCTATCATTTTTAAGAAGCTCTTACCTTCTACTCGGAATTGATAGGGATGGGGAGGACAGCCACTCAGGAGAGAGGATACATCAAAGAATGGAACTGCTTCTCAGACACAGAAGGGACTCCGTGGAGGTTTGAGGAGAACTATAATCCACAGTCATAAATGACATCCTTGGCTTTAAAATCACTGTCTCTTCCATAAATATTTCTTGGAATTTTTTTCATCCAAACATATTTACCTTAATTTTTTAGTTTTACAACATGATAGTGGTTGTTGAGACATAGACAAGAAATTAGAAATGAAAATCTGTCTCATTACCATTACACAGTAGTAGTTCTTAGGCACTGAGAGATCATTTCAGAATTCTCCAAGAACTGCCATGTGCCTCCCACATCTGATTTTGCAATCACAAGACTCGGAGCTAATTAGGTGGTTAACCTTCACTCAATAGGCTGTTTCCAGAGAATAAAATGTATTTTCAAAAATTAGCTTAGTGTTAGAAAACAGATATGATAAGTCTTTTATGATTACTTTGAGAAACACTGTCCTTATTGTTCATATCAGAAAGGATAAGCAGTGATGAACATGGGCGCAGAAAGCTGGATGTTGAAATTCTCACACACTAGTGAGTTTCTAAGGACTTGAAAAGGGGAGTGTTCCACCTTCCATCTATCAAAGATCAATTTGTTTTTTTTTTTTTTTTAACAGAATTTAAAACTGGAGAGGTCACTCATAGGTGAAGAGCCCTTGTTGTTCTTTCTAAGGATCCAGATTATGTTCCCAGCACTCACATGATGGTTCATGACCATATGTAACTCTAGTACCAAGGTCTCATATGGCTTCTTCTGACCTTAATGAGCAGGTAGTACACATACATATATACATAAACACAAAACACTCATAGATACAAAAGAATAAATCCAAAAACATGGATTATTTGTTTTTACACATATTGAGATGATACTATATGCTATATATTGCCCTTATTATTATGAATTTTACATATAATATTTATGCTTTTTCATTTTCTTCGCAATTGAAGGGATGAGGCCCTTACAAACTGCTCCTTTTCCTAAAAGAACTTGGAGACTAAGCTCAAATCAAAATAAGTTGTGTAGAAGAAAGTCTTTAGTACCATTTTTGATGCCTTCTGAAACTCTAGGTCAAGTTATTGCAAATGCTACTAAATAATTTTACCTTATTAATGTGCTCCTCAGAACAATAAAAAAAATTATTGCAGTAGAAGCAGAGAAATCATTTCCAGGCACATAAAATTGGGCTTTTTAGTTAGGACTTTAGGGGGGAAATTAACTTCTTTAATACTTAGGCTCTGATATGTAACAAACTCAAGTTTTGACAGAATTTTCCTCAGTTATCTTAATTTTTTCTCCTTCCCAACTTATGCTCCCAGTTGTTTAACCAGATGGTAAAACATGTCTATATGTTTCTCCTGAAGACAGTTATAAGTATTGTATCCAAATTATCTTCACTTTCCACCACTTCTATCTTTTTCTACTACTTAAAAAATCCTGAAGTATCTTTTAATTCTCTTACTACATCAAGTCAAGTGCTTCCTCTTGGAATTCACAGTTTGGTTCAGTTCTCAGGACACTCCCTTCCTATCTATTCCTGCCTCACCCTGCAAAGGCTCCTTACCTAGATAGGGAAGCAGGTCAGCCCTTTCATCAGCACATTCCCAAGACAGAAGCTATGTCTGGAATGCCTTCCCCCACAGTCTTGATGGAGTCCCTCCCTGCACCATTTATCAGATCACACCTTCTTCTCAAACTCCCTCTAAATAACTGAAAAAGCAAGAGTTCCTTGCCCCAGCCCCTGTTCTTTGAAATTAGAAGTTTGCCCACAGCACAATAGTGTTTACAGGGTCAGCACTTGACAATTTTTTGTTGTTGAGGTTCTCTGAGCACTGTAGGTCATTAGATCAAGGTCATTGTTTCAGGCAGAGTATTCTATAATTAATTGCTAATTTCAGTATGATAGAGTTGGAACTTTGGCTGTCTCCCCTGGTAGAAGTGTTTGACCTCTTGAATCTGGGATCCCAAGACTCATAGTTCCTAAGTCAGGAGGAATTTGTTCCTCCAGAATCTTGCTGCAAGAGGCAGTAGTCAATGAGGTCACATCCTGGAACTTGTAACTATGATGTGGTATAACAAAAGAGTCTTGGTAGATAAAATTAAAGAGACCTCAGATAACTATAATAGGTCTGAAGATAAAGAGGCTACTCCAGATATATGGGAAGGGGTGGATCTCTCACATTAAACCCTTAAAACCAGAAAATAGTTTTCTAATTTGAATGGGATTTGCCCTGCTGCTTCTTGCTTGAGGAAGATGGAAATGTGAGGATTGCAGAGCACCACTAAGAGAACAGATCCAGCCTGTGCATGGGCATCAATGAGACAGAGAGACCCTTTTCCTAAAGCTGACAAGTTCAGTGTGCAAAGTATCTGATTTAGCCCCCAAGCTGTATGATCTTGGATATGGATTCATCTCTAGAGCCTCCAGAAAGCTGTACAAGACTGACATCACCTTCATTTTAGCTTCATAAGACTTGCTTAGAGAGCAAGATGAGCTACCAGATTTCTATAGAGTAGTGACATTAATAAATGGATAGGAATCAGTTTAAGGTACTACTTTATTTATTCATTTGCCTATTTCAGCATTGTATTACATCAGCAATGGGAAATGCAATCACATGACCATTCCTGCTTTAAACCCTCAGTTTCTCACCTTATAGAGTCTACATATTACAAACAGTAACAACAAAATCATCTCATGAAAATTATGATTTGAAGTATAGAATGTTTCAGAAGGCTCCCCACCCTCACAGAATATCTTCATGAAGTTTGTGCCTCAGTAGGCTATAAGCAGGCCATTTTAGAACTCCATTTATGTGGTGGTTTCTGAGGGTCTGGCTTGAAATAGGACAGTGGCACTCGTACTCCATCATTGCCTCACCGAGAACAGTTTCTAGTTATAATTTTCAACATGTTCTAAAGTTAAAGGGGCCCATTGTAATGACACTGTTCCTATATGGCTGGTTGGTTTCCTCAGGAGAGGGTATAACACTGAGGGTTAATTGGTTTCTGTAGGTCTGGGACCAGAACATTGGAAGCTTTGTAGTTAGCACAGCCATGGGGAGAGGAAACCATGCTGATTGGCCTGAGGGTAGCACCTATCCTTGCAAACATGTCTATGGCATTGATGAACAAAGTTGATGATAGAGGCTATATCCTATCAGATGGTCTGATTATATGTGTGTGGGTTATAATGTAATGTTTTATATATATTTATATATAAACATATATATGTATGTATGTATTATATATATATACATATATATACATATTCCTTACATCGTTCTTTGGTAGATCATCTTTTATTGGTGTTAGTATATACCCAAATATATTATTTGCAGGTGGCATAGCTCTCTTCAAAACTTACAGTTTGAAATCTAAGTTTTTCTCCAGATGCTTGCCATAAAGTCCACCTAGTAACCTATTCATCCATCTTTAGGTACCTCTAACATCTTAGGGTCGTCTGTCTACCTATCATGCAATCAGAGGGCAAAGATGCTTATTCTACTACATGGAACTTCTGAAGAGCCCTTTTTGCTATACCCTTAAACTCAGCATTTCTTATCACCTGGTATATGGATTAAAGTTCATGAGTTCCCCTTTGTCCCTGGGGAATAAAAATCCTAATGGGTGCCCTGAGCTGTGAATAGTACACAGCCTTATATATGCCCCCCCTTTTTTTTAGAAATACCTATCTATAATATATCAATTATATATTGGATTAAAAATGCTTTCCAGAACAATATATTATTGTTACTTGAAAAATGTCTCAGATTATGCTTTCCACAAATTAAATTTACTTTTCGTTTGCACCAAGCATTTACCAGGCCCTGGGGCCAAGCTTCTGCAACTTGGGAAACAACAGCAAAAATCAAACAAATTTCATTTTTTTTCTTCTTAAATTTCATGGATAAACAATCCATTCTGGCCATTGATATGCCTGTTTGTTTCATTATTAAATTGAGAACTTTTATCTTTCTACTTAAAGGATTTACTTCACTGCAATTCCTTCTGCATACCCAAAATGTCAGTTTTGGTACTCTTGTGATCTGGGGCTATTACTAATTAAAATAATGGTCACTTGAACACAAGAACTTTAGTACTGGATGGTTAAGATGGCCAATCCAATAACCAACATCTATTCAGTGAGTAGACTAAGGGGTAGAGGGCATATGCAGTGTGGATATACTTCATGAAGAAGTGATTCAATGCTGAGGGTTGGGTCAGGAAATCTCACAACAATAATTCATGAGCTGTTTACATATGGATTTTCTATGTACTATTATCAGACAATGACTGACCATGGGTTACTGAAACTATAGAAACTCAGATTAAATAAAGAACTGCTACTCCTTTGCATCACTTCCAGAATCCAAGGGTCCTATAAAGTATTAACCCCATATTTGTGAGAGGCATAAGATTAAATACTATGGCTCTTGCTTTTCAAGTCTGGTACCAGTAAATCCCTAAAGACATTACTGCTAAACCTCACACCTGATTATCCAAAGAATTCTTCTGGCCAGATGTGTGACCCATGGCTCCAAGGCTTCTTGCTGGTCTTCTTCCATTGTTATTATATGATGCTATCATTACAATAAACCAATATATTGTTCATCAAATGTCCAGAAAGTATATGTCTCTTGGTATATAGATTTTTTAAAAAAAAAAAAAAAAGAAAGAAAGAAAAGAAAGTGTTATCATGTTAGCATAGCCCTATAACCTCCACAGAATGGGAGCCAACCATCAAGAGGTCTAAAACATTGAGACTGTAATTATTTTTGAAGAATCCAAGGCTCTAGAGTATTCTAGTATCCTTCCTTAACTTATTTATATCCAATATTTTGCCACAGCAATGAAAACAGGAACTAATACATAAGGGCAGTTATTTTATAAGAATTCTCTACTCATGAAATAACTACCTCCCCAAGACCCTGCTTCCAAGTGCCATTATCTTATGCACTAATTGCAATCAAGAAACTGGATGTAGTACCAATCCTCTGAGACAAGTAGTTGAAGCCTAGAGAAAGTCTACTGTCATGAGCCTGGTCTTGGGATTTTAGATCCAGGGTGATCTCCAGAACTAAGATGTGCTTTTAAAACCTCCATAAAGAGGCCAGGAGCTTTGCACTTAATACTCCAAGGCTACTTTCTTATAGTAAAATATTGGTGTACTGGCTGGTTTTATTTGAACTTGACACAAAAAAGAGTCATCAGACAGAAAGAAACCTCAATTGAGAAAAGGTCTCCATAAAATCCAACTATAAGGCATTTTCTCAATTAGTGGTCAATGGGGGAAAGCCCAGTCCATGATGGGGGGTTCCATCCCTGGCCTAGTGATCCTGGGTTCTATAAGAAAACAGGCTGAGCAAGACATGGGAAACAAGCTAATAAGCACCATCCCTTCATGGCCTCTGCATTATTAGCTCCTACCTCCAGGCTCCAGCCCTGTTTGAGCTCCTGTCCTGGCTTCCTTCAGTGATAAACTACAACCTGGAAGTGTAAGCCAAATAACCCCTTTCCTCCCCAACTTGTTTTAATCATGGTGTTTCATCATAGCAATTGCAACTCTAACAAAAAGAAATTGGGGGGGGGGGCTATTAAGAATTATGAACATGACTGGTAACATGGAAAAGCCAAGCAAGAAGATTTCAGTGATCCTGTCTCAGGAAACTAGTTATCTAAGCTGTAATAAAGCTAAAAAAAATTGTCTACCTCTGTTATAGAGTATGCATGTTTAGAATCTGGACTTCTTATGTCTATATGCGAGCCACTGAATGCTTTAGTAGTGGAGTCTATCCAATGCTGACAACAGTTTACTAATCAGAAGCCCTTTCTGTTCATCACCAGCATCACAATAGTTAACATTTAGTTACATCTCTAATTAGCTTTTTATTAAAATTTTTCAGAAAGGATACCCTAATGTTCTTATATATATATAAAGTCTCAACATTATACTATATCTTGACTTGAATCACTATCTAAAACTCTCTGAAAATAGTGGATTTTTCTTACGTCTAATATAAAATAGCCACATTGGGAGCTCAGATCTAAATTTTCAAGTATCAAATTAGGGGCAGTAATAAGTATGTATTTTTATAAATTGTACTTTATTCTGTGACTGCCTCTTTAGTGTGGCTAAAACATAAAATAGAGACATTCTACTCCTTTGTCTGCACTCACAAATCTTCACTGGAATTTGATTGCCTAAGAAAAATTAGGAGGGTCAGCCGGTGATTCAGTAAGTAAAACCGAGCCTGACATCCTGACTTTGGTCTCCAGACTCTATATGGAAAAAGGAGATAGCCAACTCCTGTAAGTTGTCTGATATCCACAATCTACTGCAAAATATTTGTGTGCATACATGTCCAAACACTAAACTAAATATAAAATAATTTTTGAAAAAACATTGAAAGAGGATTGAAAGATGGCTCAGTGTTTAAGAGCACCAGCTGCTTTTTCAGAGGACCTAGGTTTAATTCCAGCACCTACAGGGCAATTCAAAACTGTTTCTAATTCTAGTTCTAGGGGACTTGACATCCACGGCAAAACACCAATGCACATAAAATAAAGTGAAATTTAGAAAGAAAGAGGTAGCTAGAAGTTTACTGACCAGGCCTAGTCCCAAGGTCCAGACCTGCAGTCCCCAGCTGCTTAGTCCCAAATAATCACACAACAGTCTATATTAATTACAAACTGTCTGATCTATGACTCAGGGACCATTACCAACTATCTGTTACAGCTTAACTGAACCCATTTTAATTAACATATATATTACCATGTGGCTCTCTGGCTTTACCTGTGTCCCATTATATCTTGCCTTCTAAGTGGCAGCTTGCAGCTTCTCTCACTCTGCTCCCCTTCATCTTTATCTCTGCTTGGATTGCCTGCTTGCCTCTTAGTTGCCTTGCCATAGGCCACAACAGCTTCTTTATTAACCAATGGTAATAAAGCATATTTATAGCATATAAAAAGACATCCCACGTCAGAAAGATGGGAGTTAAGAACTATTTTCTTCATTGAATGCCAGTTGGGGATCCTACCTCAGGTCTAAAAAGAGCATCAATAACACAGAGGGATGAACACCTGGGGAAGAGTCGGGTGTTTGAAGCCATGTATATGGTTTACCACCAAAATTTTATATCAGCTGAAATCTACTGAGAAAAAGAGCAATGCATTTAGGAGTAATACACAAATAACAATAATTGGCAGTTACCAGGTGCTTACTGCTCACTGAGGACTTCAAGAGTTCTTTCTTTATATTATAGCATTGAATGCATGCCATCCTCTCTAAGTTACATGTTATAATTATTTCCATCCTAATGTGGATCAGCCAAATACTCTGTCAAGCTGGCATTTCCTAAGGTGGCATAGCCTTTTGGGTGTTTGTGTCTTCTTTCAAGTTCTATTCTGAAACCTAATTCTCCTGTGAGTTGAAGCTTTTGGAAGGGCTCTGTCCTAAGGAATAGGATTCCAGTCCTCACTGAGAAAGCCAAAGGCCTAACCAATCTCTTTTGACCCTTTCCACTTTCAGCAATGTGATGAGATTCAGGGGTCAGCTGATAAAATCTGAGGATTCTTATCCAGGGTCCCGGGCCCCTGAAAGGGAAGTGGCCAATCCCATTGATAAGGGGCTGCTGGGATCTTGGGAAAGCCTGTTCTTTTTCTCTCTTTTTATCTTTATTTTATTTTTTTTTTTTTGTTCCCTGACCAGGAATTGAACCCAGACCACAATGGTGAGAAGGCAGAACCTTAACCATGAAGTTGTTATACATAAGGGGAGAAAAGAATATTAGATTTGGAGTTCATTTTGTTTTAAAAAGAGAAAAGGGGATATGTGGGAGATAGTGTTGTTTCATTGTAAATATTTGTCCCACCCACTGGTTTAATATAAAGCACTGATTGGCCAAAGGCAGGCAGGAAGTGTGGGTGGAGCTACCAGACTAAGAAAACTCTGAGAACAGGAAATACAAAGGGGAATGCCAGAGAGAAGCCGGAAGAAGCAGAGGACAACCATGCTGCTATGAGAAAAGGTACCAAGCCCCATGGCAGAACAGGATAAGAGTCATAGGTTAGATGAACGGTAGAGCATTAGCAAGTTATATGCCTGGGCCTTAGGTTGATTAGCCTAAAACTATAGTAAGCCTCTGTGTGTCTCTGTGGGTCTGTGGGTCTACCGGCCTAAACCTTGAGGCAAGGCCCGAAAGTCAGGGCCAGAAACCTCCTACTACACAGCATGCCAGGTAAAAGCAAAAAGATGGCATCTGTGAACCAGGAGGGACCCTTACCAACACCAAACCTACTGGTGTCTCAACCACAGACTTCTCTGCTACCATGACTGACCGAACTAAATGACTGTGGTTTATAATTCACTCAATTAAAGCAGTTTTGTTACAGCAGCCCAAATTTACTAAGACATCTTTGCAGAAGAAAATATCCTTTCTCACTTCCTGCAGTGCTTTGCATATGCCCCCTGAATTTTATGTATTACAAACTTAAATTCCAAATTTATATGTTAATGGTATCTGGAGACAGGGCCTTTGATAACTATATGGACAAAGCCTAAAAGAAGAATTAATTCATTCAAGAATTAACCCATTATGTAAAAAATACTTTGTCGTAGCAATTCACAGGCACACTTGCTCTGTCACACGACATGATGCCATCCACCCTGTTATGAAGAAGCAAAAAGTAAATCTCCAGCTGCTACTCAGATGCTGTTCCATGCTCCTAGACTTTCAGCCCCTGGAACCAAAACTGAAGTGAATTCTTATTGATAAATTATGGTCTGTAGTACATAGTTATAGCAAGAACATGGACCAAGACATTTTCTTCATCTACTTTGGATAACTCTATTCTTCTGTGACAACTGCCTTTTTCCATTCACAAACACACCACCCTTTCTTTGAAATCCATTGTCAGATGGATGCATGAGCATAAGACATTAATGCCAGCACTCAAGAGACACAGGCAGGCAAATCTCTGTGAGTTTGAAGGCAGCTTGGTCTACACAGTAAGTTCCAGGACAGCCAAGACTACATAGAGAAACCTTGTCTCAAAAAAGTAAAGATAAAACAAACAATAAAATATGCTAAAGCCAATTTGTCTAGTTTCATTTTTAGTCTGTAATAAAATGTCCCAACAAAGTAAACTTAGAAAAGAAAAAAGGCTAATTTAACACACACCTCAAGGTTATACTCCCCCATTGCAGGGAAGTCATGGTGGCAGGTATTTGAAGTAGTTAATTACACCCACTCAAAAGAATAAAGAGCAATGAATGTTCAGCTATCTTTCTCCACTCTCATACAATCCAGAATCTCCTTCCTAAGGAATGGTATCACCCATAGTGGATGAGACTTCTCACTTCAATTGAAATAATCAAGATAATCCTCCATAGACATGCCCAGAAGACATGCCAACATGATCTCTCATTATGATTCCCTTACTATAGATGAAAGATCATGAATAATAGAATGGAAGGATTATAAAGCTAGACAATGAGCATGAGAAATATCCAGAAGTATGATACCCCACTAACGAGTCTGGGGCCCTGAGTCCTCCTGGAATTTCTAACTAAATAAAAGTGGTCGTCTTAAAAGAAATCGATGAACTTATATTAATGTCATTTCCCAAGATATAGATAAGTCTAAACCAACACAGAAGGGATGAGGCAGTTCCCAAATATCTCAGTTCAATACAAAAATTATGGAAAAAATATAGACAAAATGTGTGAACAGTTTCTCAATCCTGCAGGCACTTCCAATAATCACTCAGAGGCTTATGTTAATTATAAATATTTAGTCCATGTCTGAGGCTTATTACTAACTAGCTCTTACATTTAAAGTAACATATTTTTTTATCTGTGCTTTGCCAAGTGGTTCATAGCTTGCTACTTCATTTTCTACATGTCCTGCTTTTACAGCAGCTGGCTGGCATCTGCTCAGACTCTACCCTTTCTTCTTGTATCTTCTTTGACTTTCTTGCCCAGCCTTATTCTGCCTGGTTATAGACCAAATCAGCTTTTATTATCAACCAATAAGAGCAACACATATGCACAAGACACAGGACATCTCACAGAATTGGAAGACAATATCAAAAGAGGAAAAGGAGGTATGTGAGCAGAACCCAGACTGGATCCTCCTTTATGCATACACTTCAGTTAAAAAAAAAAAAAATGGCCAATGTAGAACTAGATCTCAGGGGAAGGGGATAAGATAATGACTTTGTTTACTTCCTACTGATCTTTTCTCATACACCCATAGGGAAAAGTCCAGCTAAAAGCTAAGGACCTAAAATTCCTTTTTCTCAGCCTCTAAATATGACCTTCAATGAACCAGGATAAAAAAACGTTAGGTGGTGGAACTGAGTGAATAAAACGAAGATTACCAACACATGTGTTGAGGGAAGTCTGAAGTCTCATAGTTTGAAGTAGATTCATGTCACTATCTCCTTTGATAGCTATATAATCACTTGGCTTTTATGCCGTCAGTTCATACCTTCAAGCATTATTATTTTGGTGTCCACCATGTGCATGACCCAATTCTGGCTATTAGTAAAACAGGATTGAGTAGAATAAATAAATGTTGCTTTCAACCATTTCAAAGATTTCTGGCGATCATCATGGATATTGGGCATGATTTCCCCTTCTACCCCACCAACATTCCCAGTATTTGCTTCCAGGAGGCCACCACCAATGGCTACCACCATGCCTCCGGGTCACATTGTTCTGTATGGGTTACTGTCATGAGTTACTCCACTGTTGTCCCACTGTAACTGTGTGGAGGTAAACTCCCACTCAAGATTAAGACAAGCACAGAATTATCTTCCTTTTCTCTTCTCTAGAAGAGTCTCATACCAAACCCTTAGAAAGCAAGTTTGTAAACTCCTTTAACATTTTAAAGAATGTTCCCTGTGTGTGTGATATTCGATTTTCATGGCCAATATGACTATATTTGAAATCACCTACTTTAGTACACGTTTTTGAGGATGTTTCCACATAGCTTTAACTGAGGAGGAAAGACCCACTGTGGACAGAACAAAAAGGAGAAAGAAACCAGGGCACCAGTGTCCTATTTGGGGTTTCTACTGCTGTGGAGAAACACCATGACCATTATAAAGAAAAATCATTTAATCATGGTGGCTCACTTTCAGTTCAGAGGTTCAGTCCATTATCATCATGGTGCAACATGGTGCTGTCTAGGTATACATGGTACTGGAAAGGTAGTTGAGACTTCTGTCTCTTATGAAGGCAACAGAAAGTGGCCTGAAACAGTGGGCTTGGCTTTAGCACATATGAGACCTAAAAGCCTGCCTACACAATGATGCACATCCTCCAACAAGACCACACATACTCCAACAAAATTACACTTTCTAATAATGCCACCTCCTATGAGTTTATGGGGGCGATTTCCATTCAAGCTACCATAACTAGCTTCCCTCCCTCCCTCCTTACCTCCCTCCCTCCTTACCTCCCTCCCTCTCACCCTTCTCTCTCCCTCTTCCCCTGCCTACGCTCCATCCCAAATGTGAACACAATATGACCAGCTTCCTCACATTGCTGTTGGCATAGCTAGAGCCTCTTTTGCTTCCATACCTTCCCCACCATGATAGACTTGCGCCTCAAACTGTGAGCCAAAGTAAAGCCATTCTTTCTTCAAGTGGCCTTTGTCCCCTTTTTGCCACAACAACAAGAATAACTGACATCTTTTCAGTGGCTGACAACATAACTGTCCATCCTAAACAATCCCTCATCCTAGGATGTAATCTACTTACTGGTGCCAGCCTTTCTTTCCTTAGGAGATTTTTACCCAGTCTTCAAATATCCTTTTTCTTTTCTCTGTAGAAAACTGAGAGTAATTCAACTGAGTCACCAAGAAGGGGTAAAGAGTGACCATCCAGTCTGCCTTGGCCTTAACTAGGTGACAAATAACATTTACCAACTCAGCAATTAAAACTTTCACTTATAGAAAATAAAGAATTTTTAATTATAGTTAGAGAGCTAGAGATCTTCCAGAAGATTTACAATCATACTCTACCACTTAGCAATGTAAGTAATAAACAAATTGTCTTCCAGGAATTTTTGGCACTGTACATACTATGACATAAAGTCAACAGTCAACAATCTCGAATTTCTAATGCGATCCCACTCCACAAGAAAAAATTTAAATCCTAAATTTTAATGTTGGCTATGGGACTTAAGATTTACTAGGGGGATCAGGAGAAAACCATAACTGATGATTCCCTTTTAGTAAATGTGTTAAAATGTCTTGTAAGTTTCCCCCCCCCCTTTTTTTTTTAATGTTTTCAAAAGGATTATTATGTAAACTTCACTCTAGAAGCAGATAAGTCAAAAACCTCTAATTACATTCCATTGCATAGGCATTTGATTTTAGACCAGAAGATAGCAGTATATCAGGTCCTTCAAAGTGTTACCATATCATTTTCTCCTCAGTTTAATATGAACATAGTTTTCATGTTTAACAAACGCTCAGGCTTTTTAGCCACTTGAGTTTTGTCTTATCATTGTTTAAGACTAATTATCTTCTTAGGTTCTTTCCCCTCCAAGACTATAAAGAAACAGCTTCTCTATCCTAAGTCAGGTTTGCTGGACTTGTGATCCTGTATGAGTCACTCAGATGATTCATCTAAATTTACAGCTTACAGAACTGAATGTGTTTTCAGAAAACTTTAGTTGAGTATGAATGACCCACCCTAAATATAAGCAAAACCATGCCTGAGGCTGGAATATTGGCCTAAAATTAAAAGGAGAAAGTGAACAGTGGTGATAGATGAACACTGTATGGTTTTAATATGAAGCCTACACCCCCCCTATTCCTCAGTTTGAGCAGAGTGCAAGAATGAGCCTTCTGAGAGATGACTAGATCATGAGGGCTCTGTCTTCATCCACAGATGAACCAACCAAAAGGTTCATATTTTGAATAGATTATTGGGAGAAGCATTGAAGATGTAGAAAGTGCTACTTGGTAGAAGTAGGTCACTGAGCTGTAGTTTGGACAAGCAGTTCCTGCTTCCTGGCTGTGACGATCTAAGTAGTGTCCTCCTCCACCAAATGCTGCTGCTTCCATGAAGCTCTGCCTCATCATAGCACCACAGAAACAGGGTTAGTCCAAGAATGGGTTGAAACCTCTGAAATGAGGAACAAAATGAATCCTTTCTCTATTAAGTTGCTTACAGCTCATATACATAGCTCATATACACTGTCTCATACAAAGGTTGAGACAGTGTCCCAAAGCATCTGGTGCAAATGGCAGAGATCACTGTAGCCCCAAGACTTTATTTATGTATTTATTTGTTTGTGTGTGTGTGTGTGTGTGTGTGTGTGTGTGTGTGTGTGTGTGTGTGTGTGTGCCAAATGTCAACCTTAGATGCATTCTTCAGCCTTTACTCAGTTTTTGGGAGACAGGACCCCCTCACTGGGGCCTGTGTCTTGTGATTTGGTTAGGCTAGCCTACAATGAACCCCCAGAATCTGCGTTTTCTGCAAATTAGAAAGCACATCATCACACACAGCTTGTTACTTGAATTCTAGGAATCAAACCTAGGTACCCATGCTTGTGTGTAAATAGTTTACCAACTGCCTCCCTGGCCACCCAAGACTTCCAGCATAGGCCTTCTCTGTCTGCACAAACTTGGTTCTGTCTTTTCTGTACTCCATCCCAGCAAGGCTCAGTTGCTACCCTTTTATGTTAGACTTCTGCATTCAAACTAACATCTAACTCACCCTTAATAATGTTCGTATATAAATTGTAAATGAGAATTTTATGATTCTTTGTCATTTAGAGATTTTTTTTATTTCTCTCAATAAAACTGATCTAATACTAATGTGTAAATTCACCAATTTTACCTTTTGCAATCTTGCTAATTTTAAGTGTTGTTAACTAACCCTCTGCGACTGGATTCTTTTGCTAGTAAGACAGTAACAAAACATACCAATGTGCTTGTATTTCATTTATTTTTATTTAGTTGCTGAAATAACAGCACACACAACTTCCAAAGAATTTGGGGTTGAAATGAAAAATTAACAAAGAAAATAATTGATATCCCCCTGTATTTTGCAGTGAAAAGAAACTTTCCATGTGTGCATCAGAATGTCTTTGAATAGCTAAAAATGCCTGTGACTGAAATTTTATCAAATGACTAGAATGACATTAGCTAACAGATTAAAACCAGGCTGAATTCATCGGAAAACCAAGCATAATCCTGCTAAATTCTGCTTTCCAGTCTGTCTGTTTAGAATTTTCCCTCCTTTTTAGAAATTTCATTTTCTCTCTTGCCAATGGCTCATAGTAACAGCTTTGTCTGGCCTCTGAATTACTTCTTGTCATTTAATGCCAGATGGAGTCTTGAGGAGTCCTGACTTCACTTCTAGCTTTGAACTTCCCAGACTGCAGGTCATTAATTGTTCAGTAAAATAACTGAAGATCAGATAAAGGTGGTTAACCCCTCCCAGCTGAGGGCCACGCAGCCTGCAGTCTTGGCTCTCCAGCCTTTACAAGGCCTTCTGCTCCCCTGCCAGCTGCCCCAGGCCTGCTCTGGAGGGCTTCACACAAGATCCTTTTGTTGAACTCAATACACCCTCTCTAGGGCACTAAAAGAGTTAAGGAACATTAAAATCAAAATTTATTTGCACTTTACCCTTTTCCATCGGTCGTGTGCTCTAGTTGGGATGCATGTACAGTCTCCCCTGCTTTTCCCTCTGGCACCTCACAGAACCAACAGTTAATGGGTCTATTAAAGAGCAGGCTATTAAAGGAGGGTGTTATATGTGTGGGCTGTGATTTAATATATCTGTAGCTTACCCAATTAACTCATTAACTGCCTCTTTCCCCCAAGCTGTTCACACTAGCTTAAAAATATAAGCTCTGGAAATTAGAAGTAGAGAGAGGTAAGGAGAGAGGGAGGAGGGAAAAGGAGGGATGGAGGGGGAAGAGAAATTTCTATACATAGTCTTTGCGTACAAAAAATATTTAAGTATAAAATGCATACTACAGAAAAATGCAAAAGATAAATAATGCCCGCTAACCAGCAGCAAGTGATAACAGAGCAAAAAGTGTAAACGGTTATAAAGCATGTGAAATTAATCATAGATTTAGGATCAAGTAATATATTCTCCAATTAACTAATAGGAATTTAATACAAATAGATTATAAGGAAACAAAAGTCGGGGGGAAAAACATGCAAACTTGTTCTACTAAGTACTGGAGTCAGGTATTAGGATTAGAAGCCAGAGTCTATGTGATGGAGATTTTGATACTTGCTCTAGAGTCAGTTTTTTTAACAAGATATTTATGAAAACCTACATCACCACTGGGAAAAGGACAGATATGCGAAGGTGCCGGATCCCTCAGCCAGCCGCATCTCAACCTACTCTTGTTTGATTTCCTTAATGGCCCTCCTTTTTCTAAGAAGTGAAAAGGCTTTGTAAAGATAAGAGCACATTAGAGTCCATTCACACAGGAAGGCAAGTGTGTTAGAGAAAATCCACTGAACATAACAAAAATGGCCTTGATTCTTTTGTGTTTTTATTGTGGTTGCTCTGCTTTTTTTTTTCTTTCTTTTTATGTAAATGCCAAGGCACCTTAATGCCATTTATATCTTACTTATGGGGATATGTGACCACAGATAAGCCTTGAGAATGGAAGATCCATTTAGTTAGATCTTGCTTTCTTTCGGCCAAGTGATAGTCTCTGAACACAGACAGACAGTTCCCAGCTGTGAAAACACTTACGTTCAGTTTATAGCTCTAGTGTGTGAACAAGGTTTTGAAAGTTCTCCCTGGCTCCTCTGTCCAGAGTTTATCTGTATGAAGACCTCATGACAATATATTTACAGTACGTTTTAACATTCTTTCTGTGGGGTTTTCTAGAGCACTGCCTGGAGACTTTGTAAATTCCTTGTGGATGAAGGGACTGTTGTCATAGGGGTTTGCATTTTATAAAATTAATGACAAAGGTTCAGTTGCATAAAAAGGGAATGCCAGAGTTAATAATTGACTTTCACCATTCACTTCAACATCCTTACTTATTAGGAAAAAAAAATACAAACGGGAAAATTTGATTTTGACCTCTAAGGAAAGGTCTGTAAAAATGACAGGGAGCACAGCTCAGTGATAGAAGGAGCACTCTAAACATGATAATCCCAGGTTCAGCCTTCTATACTACACACACACACACACACACACACACACACACACACACACAAATAAACAAATAAATTAATAAATATCATATCTTTGAGGATTTGACACCCAAGCCTAAGAAAGGAAAATTTTATAAAGACAAATGGAAATGATAATCCCCAGTGTCAGAAAAGAACAATGAAATTCCTGTGAATTTTATCTTCTTGGCTGAAAACAGTTTGCCCAACTTTATTATAAAACTACTCCTTTCAGATTTTGGTAGAATCATACTTGGATTACTCCTGTTTAACCTGTTACTATTCATGCTGTACAGATACTATTAAATATTCATAACCCAGTTATGCCCAAAGATTTAAGAAAGGTCAAGTCAATGACAACATAATCTAATGGAGCTGAAAATTTTTATTGAATAAGGCCGGCAGTGGTAGTGCATGCCTTTAATTCCTGCATTTATGAGGCAGAGCTGGTAGATCTCTGATTTGAGGCCAGTCTGGTCTATGGTGTGCTCCAGGACAGCCAGACTTCACAGAGAAACTCTGTCTTAATTATACATAAATACCATGAGTACTTTATTTGAAGATTTACTAAATGTCTTAGCCACTGATCTATTGTTGTGAAGAGATACCATGACCAAGGCAACTCTTAGAAAAGAAATCACTTAATTGGGGGTCTACATACAGTTTCAGAGGTTTAGTCCATTATCACTTTGGTGTGAGCATGGCAACATGCAGGCAAGTGCTGGAGCAGTAGCTGAGAGCTACACCCTGATCCACAGGCAGAGAGAGACACTGAACTTGGTAAGGGTTTTTGAAGCTCAAAGCCCCCTCCCAGTGACAGATACACTTTCTCCAACAAGGCCATACCTCTTACTTTTTGTAATCCTTACAAATAATCAGCTCTCTAATTTGAAAGCATTCAAATATATGAGCCTATGGGGGGCATTTTTATTCAAACCATGACACTACTGCATTAAAGTAGCCAAATATGTCATATAGATCAAAGGAACAGAATAAAAAGACCCATGAGTATGTGCTTAATTAATTTGTGCCTAGGTAGCCAAATAAAAGAATAATTTTATTTTTAAAGATACATTGCAATGAGAATGGGATTTTCATATGGGAATTTTCATATGGGAAAAATCCCCTCTTATTTTATACTTCATATTTATATATTAACTCATACTGACACAATCAAATATAACTGGTAAAACTATCTATCTTATAAGGAAAAATTAAGAATAACACTGTGAGTTTAGGATAAGACATATTGCTTAGGTAAAATGTTAAAAACAAAACAAAGCAAAAAAACAAATCAAAACAGAATGAACATGACCAAATTCATTCCAAAGACACAACAAAAGAAAGAAAATAAGCCAATTTTTCTCATGAACATTGATGCCATAATACTCAATAAACACTCTCAAAAGGAATCCAAGAATACACCAAAAAGATCATCCATCAAAATCAAGTAGGCTTCATCCCAGAGATGCTGGGGTGGTTGAACATATGAAAATCTACCATAGAAACAAAATGTAAAGAAAAGAAAAAAACACACATGCATTAGATGCAAAAAAGGAAAAAAAAGACTTTGACAAAATCCAGCACCCATTCATGATTAAAGTCTTGGAGAGATCAGAGATACAAAGGACATATATAAACACCCTGAAGGCAAAATACAACAAGCTTATAGGCAACATCAAATTAAATTGAGAGAAACTCAAATCAATTCCACTAAAATCAAGAATAAGACAAGACTGCCCATTCTCTCCATATCTACTTAATATAGTACTTGATGTTTTAGCTGAAGTTAGGAGATCATGAGTATACAAACTGGAAAGGAAAAGTCAAAGTATCAATATTTGAAGAAGTTATGATAGTATATATAAGTAGCCCCAAAAATTCTGCCAGGGAACTCCTACAGCTAATAAATGTCTTCAGTGAAGTGGATGGATATAAAATTAACTCAAAGAAAATTAGTAGCTTTCCTATATACAAGTGACAAATGGGCTGATAATAAAATCAGAGAAAAATTACCTTCTACAATAGCCACAAATAATAGATAACATATTGTGATAACCCTAACAAAGCAAATAAAAGATATTCAAATCTTTGAAGAAAAAAAGTGAAGAAGATATCAGAACATGGAAAGATCTTTCATGCTCATGGATAGGTAAGATTAACATAGTAAAAATGGCCATCTTACCAAAAGAAATCTACAGATTCAACTCAACCCTCATCAAAATTCCAAAACAATTCTTTACAGACCTTGAAACAATACTCAAACTCATATGAAAAAAAAAAAAAAAACAGGCTACTAAAATAATCATGTACAATAAAAGAATTTCTAGAGGTATCACCATCTCTGATTTTAAGTTGTACTATAAAACTGTAGTAATAAACACCAAATGGTATTGTCATAGAAACAGACTGGTAGATCAGTGGAATCTAATAAAAGCCTCAGACCTGATTCTTGATTTAAATTTTTAAAAATGGCCAGAAATATACAAAGGAAAAAAGATAGCATCCTCAACAAATGGTGCTGGTCTAACTGGATGGTGGCATGTAAAAGAATGCAAATAGATCCATATATATCACCCTGCACAAAACTCAAGTCTAAGTGGATCAAAGACTTCAATATAAAACCATACACACTGAACCTGATAGAAGAGAAAGTGGGGAATAGCCTTGAATGCACTGGCACAGGATATAACTTCCTGACCAGAATATATGTCACAGAGGCACTAAAGTCAACAATTAATAAATGGGATCTCCTAAAACTGAAAAGCTTCTGTAAGGCAAAGGACATTGTAAATAAGACCAAACAGCAGTCTAAAGAATTGGGAACGATCTTGACCAACCCCATACCTGACTGAGGGCTGATTGGCAAAATATATAAAGAGCTCAAGAAATTAGTCTTCAACAAAGCAAATAATCCAACTACAAAATAGGTTAGAGATCTATCTTAAATGACCAAGAACCACTTAAAGAAATATTCAACATTTTTAGCCATCAGGAAAATGCAAATCAAAATAACTCCGTAATTCCATCTTACATCTGTCAGAATGACTAAGATCAAAAACACAAATGACAGCTTGTACTGGAGAGGATGTGGAGCAAGGGGAACATTCCTCTATTGCTGGTGAAAGTGCAAACATGTACAGTCACTATAAAAACCAATATGGCACTTCCTCAGAAAATTAGGAATCAACCTACCTAAAGACCCACTTATACCATTTCTGGCACATATCCAAAGGAAGCAGTACGATATCACAAGGACACTTGTTCAACTTTGTTCATGGCACCTTTACTCATAATATTCAGAAACTGAAAAAAAAAAAAAAACCTAGATGTCCCCCAATGGAAGAACTGATGAAGCAAATGTGGTAAATTTATACAGTGAAATATTACCCAGCTGATAAAAACAACAAAATAGTGAAAATTGTCAGCAAATGGATGGAACTAAAATAAATCCAGACCCAGAAAGACAGACGTGGTATGTGTTCACTTACAAGAAGATATTAGGTGTAAAGGATAATCATGCTGCAGTGCACAGAAGAAAAGCAACAGGAAGGGATTAAGATGGAGAACACAAGAATCTCACTGTAAGGGGACATAGACATCATAGGTGGACAGTGGGTGAAAGGTCTGGATGGGAATTGTAGTACAAGGTTTCTGGCCTGGACTTTTGGGCCTAGTCTCAAGATTTAGGCTCGCAGATCCACAGACCCACAGAGACACATGGATACTTACAATAGTTTTAGGTTGATCGGCCTAAGGCCCAGGCATATAACTTTCTAACTCTCTACCCTTAATCTAATCCATGACTCTTATCCTGTTCAGCCATGCGGCTCAGTACCTTTCCTCAGAGCAGCATAGTTGTCCTCTGCTTCCTCTGGCTTCTTCCTGGCATTCTGGTATGTTCTACCTGTTCCTAGAGTCTTCTTAGTCTGGTAGTCTGCACACACTTCCTGTCTGCCTTTGGCCAATCAGTGCTTTTTATTAAACTCATAGGCGGGGGCAATTATTTACAATGGAACAACATAATCTCCCTACAGGGGAGTGAGCATAAGAACATGAAGGATCTGGTGGGAGCAGGATGGAGGGAGACAGTACTGGAAGAGACAATGGGAATCAGGGGGCATTTCTGGGAAAAGCTAGAAGCCTAGAGCAATGAGAATTCCAAGAAATCTATGAGAGTCACCCTAGCTAAGACTATAGCAATGGGGGATATAAGGCCTTAACTGTCATCTTTAGTAACCACTTAAGACTTCCAGTAGAGAAATTGGGACACCAACCCAGACACACAACCTTTGACCTACAATTTGTTCTGCCTACAAAATGTTCTGGGGTAAAGTTGGTGCAGAAATCCAGCTTTTGAGACCATGCTATGAGACTGAGTCCATCCCTGATGCCGACTGGGGGACCAGGACCCAGAGGCTGGACAGCCCAGAGTCCTAAGACAGAACCAAATAATACTGGCAAAAAATAAAATATAAAATAAAACTAAAATTAATGAAATGATTCTTAATGATACTATGTTATACTCAGAAAATGGTACCTAGGCAAATTGTCATCAGAAAGGCTTCATCTAGCAACTGATGAAAACAGATGCAGAGACTCTCAGCCCAACATTTTTCTGAGCTCTGGGAGTCCTGTAGATGGGGAGAAGGACTGTAGGAGCCGGGGGGGGGGGGTGTCAAGGACACACAGAATCAACTAATCTGGGTTCACAGTGGGGGCTCACAGAGACTAAAATGCCAGCCAGAAGCTGAGGTGGGGCCGACTTAGGAAAGCTGTGTAGCTTGGTCTTCTTGTGGGACTCTACAAGAGTGGAATGGGAGCAGAGCTGTCTCTGACTCTGTTACCTGCTCTTGGAATCCTTTCCTCTTACTGGGTTGCCTTGTCCAGCCTTAACAGGGGAGGAGTGCCTAGTCTTACTGCAATGCAATATGGCACGGCTTGCTGATATACATAAAGGCCTGCGAGTTGTTTTAAGAGAGAGAGGGAGGAATGGATTTCGGGGGCTGTGGGGCTAGAAGTGGGAGTGAGAGGAATGGAAGGGGAAGGAGAAATTACGATCCAGCTGGAAAAAAATAATTAATAAAAGAGAGAAAGACTATAAAAGGGAAATGATAAAGCAATGAACGAAATATTTGGAGTATATCTAGCTGAAATTTGGCTTGTATCAAGAATCTGTAAAACAAACAACCAAATAAAAAGATTTGAGTAAACACTCAGAAAGGGAAATATATGAATAGCCAATAAACGCATGAAGAAATTTGAAGCAAATCCATAATGAGATACAGCTCCACACCCACTTGAATGGCTAATCTGAAAGAGGCTGATGCTAGCGAACGCTGGTGATAATGTGGAACAAATGGCAATCTTATACCTTTGGGCAGGAATTTTAAATGGTAAAACTCTTCTTAAAAATAGCTTGGCAGCCTATTAAAAAGTGTTGGGGGGTTTTTACCACATTTTCCAACATTTCTATTCTTGAATGTTTATACTGAAGAAACAAAAACATATGTCCACAAAATCTTGTACACAAACATTCATAGCACATTTACATGCCTTATGGTGATAGACTGGAAGGTAGCCCCCACTGTCATGGTCTTCTCATTTTTAAGCCATGCCCAATATAATTCTCTCCCTTGGGGTGTGAATGGATCATCACATTGTTTCTAATCAATGGGATATATCCCCTCCTGTGATTGCACTACTGTCATTTGAATCCTTCCCATCATCAATCTCTCTTCTGAAAGTGTTGCTCTCTATTTCTGACATCTAAGCAACCAGCCAGTACTCCCCCTACAGCCTCCAGGAAAAGAATTGTGACAACAAGCTGAGTAAGTCAGCCTTGGCTGACACCTTGGTAGCAATATTACAGAGGACCCAACTAAACTATGCCTGTGAGATAGCAAATGTGTATTGCTTTAGGTGGAATCTTGGAACAATCTGACACACAGCAATATAAAACTAATACAAACTCAAAGTCTGGAAATAACAAAACACCAATAAATACATGGAGGTATGGCAGGTCCCTAGTGAATAAAGCAAGAATTTGCTGTTATTTGTAACAACAGGACAAATCTCGGGAATAGCTGAGTGAAAGAAACTAACATACTGCATGGATTCGTGCCTGTTGTTTCTTCAAACAGCACAGTCATGGGCTAGGGATGTAGTTGTAGTAAGAGGTTTCTGTTCCATACTTTCGGGCCTACCCTCAAGGTTTGGACCTGCAGACCCACAGTCCCACAGTCCTACAGAGACACACAGATGTTTACAATAGTTTTAGGCTGATCGGCCTAAGGCCCAGGCATATAACTTGCTAACTCTTTACCCTTATTCTAACCCATGATTCTTATCCTGTTTAGCCATGGGGCTCAGTACCTTCTCTTAGAGCAGCATAGTTGTCCTTGGCTGCTTCTGGCTTCTCTCTGGCATTCTGCTCTGTTCTTCCTGTTCCCAGAGTCTTCTTAGTCTGGTAGCCCCACCCACACTTTCTGTCTGCCTTTGGCCAATCAGCACTTTTTATTAAACTCATAGGCAGGACAATTATTTACAATGTAACATAATAAATCCACTACATGTACCACTGTTACTTAGGGGTTACTAACATTCGTAAAGTCCTGGGTTCAGTCCCTAGCCATATAAAATTGAGTGTGGTGATGCACATCTTCAATCCTATCACTTGGGATGTGAATTCATGAAGATAAGTTCAAAGTCTTTTTCAGCTACACAGAGAGCTGGAAGCTAACTTGAGTTTCATGGGACCTTGTCTCAGAATGAGTAAGGGGGCACAAACGAGCTTAATAAAATGATGTTTAGAGTATATATGTATTTAAATCTGTAAAAAAAAAAATTAATGACATCCAAAAGGAAGAGAAAAATTATTAGTATGTTAATTATCAGTATGTAACAAGGAATTATTGCAATGATTTCAGCCAGTAAATAGATGATAGATTTATAGATAAATATTAATAGACACACAGACAGCCAGATAGATAGATAATGCCTCAATTTAAGCTACATAAATGGAAATAGTGGAAGTATAAAATTATGATTACACAGGATTTGGCAGCTTAAATGTGAACACCAGGTGAAAGAAAGGTGCTGTCTTGGCTATTTCTGCTGCTGTAACAAAATATCTTAGACAAAAAGGTTCATTCACAATTTTTTTAAAACCTAGATAATTATTTCTTAAAATATGCAAAGTTGTAAAATCAAATATCAAGGTGCCTGAAGTCCAGTGTTGGTGAAGGCTGCTTTTTTTTTTTTTTCCTATAGCATCTTTTGCTTCATCTTCTTTTGATGGAGAGGTGGAAGAATAGAGAGAACCTGGCTCCATTTATGTCACTTACTGGGAACATCAAAGCAGTCTTGTGGGTGGGAAGCACTCCTGGGTATGCCACCTCTCTAAAGGCTTCCATTTGAGTCCCATTACTGATGGTTTCAATTCCAACATGAGAACCTGGAGGGATTCATTTATTGAAAACACAACCTGCTGTAATTAAGATTTTCTGGCCCTGCCAGCTCCATGGTTTGAATCTGCCTACCACTGCTTATCTGGACCAGCAATCCCAAAGTCTCAATGAATCTCACAGACACTTATATTAAGTTCATGCTGTTTGGCCTATGGCTCAGGCACATTGCTAGCTTGCTATTTCATCTTCTCAACCCATTTCCATTAATCTGTCCTGTCATGAGGCCTGTGGCTCACCTGTGTTCCTTACATGTTTCTTCTTGGGTGTCCGGCTCAATCTGTCTCTGACTCCACCCTCTCTCTGGTACCTATGCTTTGATTCCTCTGCCTACCTCTATGGTGTCTGCCATGGTCAAAACAGTCCTTTATTTAAAGACTGATATCCACAGCATACAGAAAGACATTCCCACATCAACAACCTGTGTCTAATGTAGCTTCCAAACTTCCATGGCAATACCACTAAAATGTAACAAAGAGAAAGAAAACCCAGGTGTTTTAGTTGCAGAGAATTCTAAGGTGGATACTTTGAACTGCCAGTTAATATATGAAATGTTTTCATTTCATTTTCCTGTTGGATTTTTACTTGTGATATTGATGATATTGTTCACTCAATATCTTAATAAGTTTTTGTTCAAACTTATTAAAATCTATATTTCAAAATTGTATTAGTATAAGGAGAATCTAACTTTTTAAAGTTACCTTGGATATTTTGAATAAAGAGAAAATATAACTATAAATAAACCTGGCTCATTTTCATATTGATATGCAACTAAATCTTTGGAACCACCTCAGTCAACTAATTATCTTCTGAAATAGGATTGTTCTTCTCCCCTTGGACCACCCATATGTTTGTTCCCAACACTTGGTGAGGCCTACAGGTTTTCCTAAAAGAAGGGTCCAAGATTCAAAATGGAGCCACCACAGGAAACAAGTTTAATGAAACACTCAGCTGGGTGGATCTATAATCCTGAGGAAACATGTCAAGTAGCGACCTTTCAATCTGTGCCTGTTGTAAAACTGATCATTATACAGTACGCTGACAACATAACATGTTCTCTTTTCTCTCCTTTTCCTGATTAGAGCATCACCCAACTTGCAATCAGAAAGAACACATCATCTGCATCGATACAGAAAAGAGAATTGTGATTCAATAAAGCAAAATAATCTAGTGATACATCCCAAAGACGGTGTACGGGAGATAGACTTTGGATGTGTCCTCCTGCTGCTCATAACTCATCACTGACGCCTGAAGGACAGCTGTTCCGCCTTAGTACCTCCTACCTTCACAGTTAGGACTGCACAGAGGTTTTAGAAAATGAAAACTGAAACATACCCACCAGACACTCCACAGCAGAGCCCTGCAATGAAATGGCTTCTTTTCCGAAGGCTACGGGACAGGCTTCTCATGTTTTCCCTTCTCCTCGGGCCCTGTTTTCCTTCCCAGGCCAGCATTCCTCCATTTTGATAGCAGCCCCGTCTTCTTTAAGGACGGTTTTCACTCAGGGATAAAAATCCTGGTACTTTTCCTCCTCCCCCTCCCCCCTTATTGATATTGTGCATGAGACTTTGATATCTTTCCTATTGTCTTCTGCTCCAGGAGGGGGCAAATTCAATCACGCAGGACTTCTGAAGTCATAGCTGCTGCTGATCTGACTCCCTGGTCACACAGTTCCTTGCTCATCTTCCGGTCAATGAGCTTCATCTTTGAACCTCCGAGGCAAGCAGTTGCCTCTGCTGAGATTTCAGTCTAAAGTTCAAGTTCTCTGACTGTAAGTTTCATCCCTTCCACCTTCTGAGTCCTTCACTCACAGTACAAGAGTATTCCCAAGACATACAGGAAAGGATTAATACCTCATAACTCAATAGGAAAAGGTCAAGCCACTAAGAGAAAATAAGAAACGTATTTAAACAGGCAATTTAGAGAGAAAGACCTCAAAAGACCTTCAGTTACTTGATTCTTTCTTTTTCTTTAAAGCCATCATTCTCACCCCATAATTTAAGCCCTTTCCATTCTCTCAGTTGAATCTGTAACCTCTCCCCTCCATCTGCTCTGAGTCACCACATCTTGTAGTAATCTATCTATCATTTTCTCCAGTTCTCCACTTCCTATGGGTGGCTGCTGGGTACAGTTATAAAACCTTGTGACGGTGTTTTTAAGGCTTTTAACCTCAGGTTGGGCCTAGAGTCCTACAGAAACCGTTCAAAACTTTTATACAGTACTAATGATATTTGTTTCCAGTCAATATGTTATATTTTTGTTGCTGTTCAGAAAACAAAAAAATCCAACTACTAAGTGGGAATGATTTGCATTTCCTTATCATAAATCAGTATTTTAGATCCATTTAATTCTACCAAAAATGCAAACATTTACTTAAAGATCCATGCACATGCATGTTTTCTGTCTCAGAGAAACTGCTTTTAATTTTTTGTCTGTGTCTTGAAATCATTTTTTGTATATGTATTTGAAATGTAACTCTGTACACAAACTATGTCCTGTAACAATTCGTTATCCTCTCCTTCTCTCTCACTCTCTCTTCCTCTCTCTTCTCCCATTTTAAATTTCTCTACCATTGTCAAGTTGTTATTCTTTGAAGTTTAGTACAATGTGAAATATGCACTGATGCATAAGAATAGCTTTTTCTTAAACTATAAGTGATACTTGACCCATTTCACTGGTCCAGTTGATGAAAACGGGCATTACATTGAGTTGCCCATCCCTTATTTGAAGCATGATGACTTCAACTGTTAAGCAAGTAGGTGCTTTTCAACCATGAAAAGTCATTTATGTCTTTTGCCCATTTTTCTTTTTGAATATTCTCTTTCCTATTGGCCAGTGATGGCTACATCATGAAACTATATCCCTTGCATATTTTAAATATTAATTTCCCCCATGTTCCTCTCTAATACCAGACTCTTATCCCTGTTTAGGGGTTTTAAGGTGAAATTTAAGGTGTTTATTTCTGACAGACAATTATATTAATCTTTTCACTAGAAATGTTTCTTCTTTTTATTATTTTTATTTTTCCAGGGTTTTTCTTTGTAACAGGTCTGGCTGTCATGAAATTCACTCTGTAGACCAGGCTGACTTCATACTCTTAGAGATCCACAGGCCTCTGCCTCCCAAGTACTTGGGGTTACAGGCACATGGTACTACCTCTGTTTTTTTTTTTTTAAAAAAAAAAATGTATTATTTTTTATTGAAAACAGATTCCTGTCTCCCATAACACATCAGGTCCTCAGTTCTCCCTCCCTCCATTCTCCCAACATCTCTCCTCTCTCCCAGATCCATTCTTTTTCCATCTGCTCTTCAGAAAAGAGCAAGCCTCTGAGAGACAACAGGTCCTCTGCATATGTTATGGCTATCGATTTGATGTTTTCTGTGGGACTCCTAACAGTGAAGCCAGTGTATCTATAACTGTTTTGCCTGTTCTTGGAACCCTTTTTCTTCTCCTGGGTTGCCTTGTCCAGCCTTATGGGGGCTTTTACCTTGTCTTGTAAGCCTATTTCTTATATAAAGAAAACCCTGACTTAAGAAGCTAAAACCTGCAACCTATATTTAAATGCTAAAGCTAATTCTTTATATACACCAACATGGGCATATCTGGGGTACACGTTTCAGGGCAGGCTTTAACGCATCTATAATTTACATTTCCAACTATATGTGGCAGGTAATTTTTATTATCTTTACCTAATTGTCACTAGGTTTTGGAAACTCCATTCAGTTCTGAGTGAGCATACCCAACTCCCAAGTTCCTCTACACCAAGGAATGTTCCCAAATTTGTTGTACTGTTCCATTGATTTATTATTTCTGCATAACTGCCATGACGTTATGGTTTTGTATTTCTAGAAGTCAAACTGGGGGCCTTGTGTTTGTCCAGCAAGAGCTCTTCTGCTGAGCTATACCCCAGACTTAACTGTTTGGCATACTGTCTGTACCACAAGTTTTGAAGTCATGTTTAGAAATTAACATTTTTTATTTCCCCACTTACCCTAATTTCCTTATTGTGTTTTTTTAAGTTTTCTCATTGGGTCTTACTTGTGCCATTTTAGAATTGTAGGTTAGTCTGGGCTATATTGAAATATTTAGATATTACATCTTTCCATGCAAGAACATAGTCTCTTCGTTTATTCTAATGCTCATTTCCTTTCCCAGTTCGCCCTTTTTCCTTATGTATGCTATTTCTACTATAGGGTATTCCATAGACTTAGTCATCTGTGGATATATTTGTCAGTCACTCCAGGTTCATAGAAGTCTATTTCTATGACTGGGATTTGCTTGGTAGACTCTTTATCTAGTACACAAAAGACTTGACTCAATTCCCAGCTCCATATAAATGACATCACCAATTCCAGTCCTACAGAGGTGGAAGGAGGAAGATCTGAAAGTTCAAGTCTATCTTCAGCTACATAAAAGGAAACAGATAAGAAAAAAAAATGCCACAAACAGCAACAACAACACCCCCACACACATACACAGAGATACATTTCTAGATATCATTGTCATGTTGCTGAAAGAATTTTCTCTCTCGAGGACCCCACCGTGTCTGAGCCCTTCCTTGGCACAATTACTTCTATGTGATGAACAGTCTTTTTCTGAGTGTGGAGGATGTTCCACACTGAACTCCTGAGTGTTGCTGGGTGCAGGAGCTCACCACACTCCCTTGTAAGCAATCTCAGAAATGCAGGTGTATGGTGGTACTCCTCTGCTTGGAATCTTCCAGTGGCATTGCTTCAAGGTTATGCCAGAAATGCTGATGAAGTACAGGGAACCTCCAGTATTTGGCTGTTGATTTTGCCACCATTACTTAATTACAACTGTGTTCCTGGCTCTTGGGTCCCCTGTAGGATGCTGAGCCACACCAAGCATCGTCCTTATCCCTGATGGTGCCCTGCTCATTTAGTCTTCTGTACCTTGGTGCACACTCTTTTCTTCATTTTGACATGCTCTTTTCAATTCAACCCACATGCCTAGTCTTTCATCTGGAACCTATCATATCCTCCAAGAAGCTTTCTCTCCTACTTGAGAAACCTCCCTGACTTGAGAGAACATATCTGTATTGCTATTTCAGCAGCTGAAACTTACTTGCACCTGTGTGCATAATACTCCCAGGCTATGATATTCCCTAACGTCTAACATAGTGTGTGCAAAGGAAAGCAAAATATAATGTGTTTTGAGTTTACTTACCATTTTAATAGCACAATACTGTTTCCCGGACATAGGTACTTGTCATGGTCAGTGCTTTTGCTATGGGTTAATAAAAAGGAGGTGTTTTAAATTTTTCACTTCCATATTCATTGTACATGGCACTGGGTTGCACAGGAAATTTTTACATGTGCTATACATTGTACATGTCCTCTATTAACACTACACATACCTCAGATGTAACTTCCATGAATAGCCGTGCTTCCTAATATAGGACATGATCGTAAACATAATATCTCTCTAGTGGAGATAAACTTTGCCCAAAGAAATTACAGCTTCTTAGAGTAAGAGAAAGCATTCCAGTTTGCTCACATTTCTCAAAAATAAAGAAAAAGTTAAAAAGGATAATAGTCTCACTATTTATAGTTTATGGTTTGTGGAGGTAACAAGATATAATTTTTAAAAAAAATCCCTGTAGCAACGAACACATTTTATATATACATATTATATATATAATATATTATATATATGTGCATGGTTCCCAATATATTAAATGTTTATACATATATACATACACACACATGTGTGTGAGACCTGCCTGTGTGTATGATGTGTGTGTGTGCATGTGCATGTGCGTGTGCGTGTGCGTGTGCGTGTGCGTGTGCGTGTGCGTGTGCGTGTGTGTGTGTGTGTGTGTCAACATGACCCAAATGGTTTCTGAGACACCATTATGATGGGTAGGGAGTCATTTTGCAGTGTGTGGCATGAAAGTTCATCTTATGTCAAAAAAGCTTTAGTCTTTGTCTCAGAATTAGAAGGCTATTTATCCAGAGCAGGTGATCAGCACATTTTAACAGTCCCAGGAAATTAAAGTCTAAGTATTTCAGATGAACTTTACATTTGAATCTCATCATTGTATTGTATACCTACGCCTCTCAATTATTTCCTTTACAGATGAAATAGCAGCTGTTCCCAAAGCATAATGATTTGCCCCGAAATAGACAGTGAGACCCAAGAAAAGGTTGAGAATCAAGTAGCTATTGTGAATTAAATAATGGGTTGATATACACATGACCCAGCTTCTTCAAGTCTCAAATATACCACGCACTACCCAGGTCTGGGTTAGCAAGAGGCTCTCTTTCCCTTAATTTGTTAGCTTTTAATGAATGAACACTAATTCTTTATAGTAAAGTAAAATTATTTTCTTTAAAATTCTCCTAAGCACTGTTAGTCCAAGTTCATTATCATATTGATATTACTATGATGATGTTTATAAAGAGTTTTTAACTGAAATCACGTTTCTAGGAAAATATACTCTATGTTTACATACATGAACATAAACACATGTGCATGCATAAGCAAAGCTGCTGACATAAAATGCTGTCACTCCCAAGAGAAGTCTACTTGGTCCTGTCACTACCCACATATGGGAACAGGCACCTCATTAGAACAATGGAGGAGTGGAGCTTGGACTCTGGACTCAGTGGTAAACTATGGTTAGCAAGTTCAAGGTCCCGAGATCAATCTCCAGCAATGTAGAAAAACAAACTGATCCTAGTGATGACCTACGAAAAGAAGCTAGTTTACTTTTATTCAGATCTACTTTGAGTTGTTTAAGCAGTTGTGGAATAAACTGTCCCTCTATTGCTAATTAGCTTTATCTCCTTATTGTCATGTTTTTACATTTTCCACTGAATATGCTATATATGACACTATAAAAGTCTATTTTCTTTGACTACCAGATGAGCAGACATACGTCTGCTTATAGACGGGTTTTTACTAAATATGTATGCAGAAAGTACATCCTAGAGCTCACCACAAAATATGTGTCCATCAAATATCAACTGCCCATATAGTTCCATCTTGAAAATCCCATCATCTCACATCACAAGCTCTACTGCCCCATTCTAGGAGCCAATGAATATTTATTAATAAATACATTTTTAATAAAACCCTACTAAAAACTTTTAGCCTGTTTGTTGCATTCTAAAGATAGGGTGGCAGAAACAAGCACTGCATCAGTCCACTTTCCATCACTATGACAAAATGTCTAAAAATAACTTGGAAGGGGAGAAAGCTCATTTGGCCCTTAGTTCAGAAAGTTTCAGTCCCTGGTCATTTGGACTGACGCTTTTGGTCTGTGGTATGGTCGCACATCACTGTGGAAATACATTGTCGGGGAGGGGAAGGGCTGGTGACAGGAAGCAAAGAAAAAGAGAAAGGCACTCTGTGCCAATAGCTCCTTCAGAGGCAGGCACCAGTTCTCCAACATCTTCCCATATAACCCTCTTTAAAGATCAAATCATCTTCCCACAGTTACAGACTAGCAAGCGAGTCAGTAATGTATGGCTCTGTGGGGATGCTTACCCAAACCATGATGCAGTCTGAAGAATGTTAGTTAGACCGAGTCACTCAATGATGGTTAAGAAGTGTTTGCTGACTTTATGGTGTCTGTTATGCCAACAAAGTATTCCTTCTATTGTTGGTCTTTAATTTATAATTTTTTTCCCAATACAAAGAAACTCTTGGAAACTGCTTCAATTCTGAATCACACTTGGAAAACTCTTAGTAATGGCATCTTGATTCTAAAAAGATGACAATAATTCTTGAATAAATGACTGGATGTACAAATATCAAGTCTGTTTATTCCCGGAGACTAGAACATATTTGGTGCCTACACAAGTCACACTACATGTCAGATCCAAATTGATGAAAATTAGATCATATGCTGTCATTCTCAAACATTTAAAGCTATTGTGCTTATGATTATTAAAATGATGAACATACTTCAAAGGCAATGTTCTAGACTTTTTTCTATTTGTATGAGTTAATAATATTATGAATTGAGCTTTGAAAACGGGTTTTAATTATATTTTTGCTAGTAACTTGTGTGCCTCGGGAGTTAGTGACCTTTCAAAATTCTTGTTGCTTTTTCATATCTAAAAGATGAAGAAAACAAATTCCATGTTATTATAGAATAGAATACTTGATTAATTATGCAAAGCTGTGTTGAATTTGTTTGTGTTGTGGAATAATTATTTAACTATATAAAGATATGTTGCATATAATGATATGTTGCATTTGCTTCTGCTGCATTTGTTTAATTATATAAAGATGTGTTGCTGTTATCTTGTCTGCCTAAGGCTCCTGATTGGTTAAAAAAAAAAAAAAAAAAAAAAGCTGAACCAATAGCTAGGCAGAGGCGGGATGGGTGGGGCTGCCCGCAGAGAGCAAAGAGGGCCTGCCAGCCAAACTCTGAGGAAGCAGCAAAGTAAGATCTTCAGAATGAAAGAAAGTAAAAGGGCCTGAGGTAAAATGTCAAGTAATAGAAACAGGTTAAATCAAGTTAAAAGAGCTAGTGGAAGCCTAAGCTAGGGCCGAACATTCATAATTAATAGTAATCTAGTGTACTTCTTTGAGAGCTGAGTGGAAACATGTCCTGCGCCTATCTCTCGCCCGCAAGGAAAGACGCAGTACACATTAAGGATCCTTCTGCAGTACAGTTTTAATGTATCTTGGGGGAGAGCATTTAGCTTATGGAAAATGGAGAGGGGAGGAGAAAGAGAGCCGGCAGAGGGCCGGCAGAGGCAGGGGCCGCTGCGCAGGAACCAGCGGCGGCGGGCCCCCAGCGGGGAAAAGGAAAGCCAGAGAGAGCTAGGCCCCGGCGTGGCCCGAGCCGGGCCATCTGCCACGTGGCCTAGAGCCCGCGCCCGGGAGCCGGGCCGGCGTCTGTGCGCATGGCGGGGCGGAGCAAGAGAGAAAGAGACCACGAGGTAGGAAGCACCCGGTTTTAAGTCGACCAAACGGTCCTCGCTTTAGACGTAACATCTTCCTATAGGTTGCAGTTCAGTACCCCACATGACGCCACGGAAGAGGCTGAGAAACCAGTCTCGCGACTATAGACTCAGGCGGGTTGGCCAGCACCAGATAATAGCGCCACCTTGAGGAGCTGGAGCCAGCAGCCTCCAACAGAAACACAAACAAAATGCCAACTTCACCATATTAATGAGGTTCCATTTCGTTGGTTTAGTCTCCACTGAGCTACAGGAGTCAAATGATGGATGATCTAGACACTTGTTGAGTAAACCATTCTTTAGTGATTTGGATGAGGGTGACTCCAGATTTCATCATATACTTGAATGCTTGGTCTTTAGTTGGTGAATCTGTATTGACAAGAATTAGAAGTTATTACCTTGTTGGAGGGGGTGTATCACTAGGGGTAGGCATGGAAGTTTCAAAAGCCCATCCCACATCCAGTCTCTCTCTGCAGATAAGATGTAGGCTCTCAGTCATGGCTGTAACACCACACCTGCCTGTTGCCATGCTCCCTCACAATGATCGCCACAGACTCGGCCTCTGAAACTGTAAGCAAGCCTCCAGTTAAATGCTGCCTTTTACAAGTTCCTTGGTTATGTGTCTCTTCATAGCAATAGAGCAATAACTATAACATGTCCTTTTTCTTTTCTTTTTTACAGTGTTGACTTTCTTGGTAAGAAATGAAAAAGGAGTGTGTTTAAAAGTCTTCTTGAAGTTTTGTTTAAAAGTATCTCTAATAATATTATAGATGAAAATTTCAAATGAATTTATGTCCTGGCCTTATTTTCAGATATAATATATGATGAATACCTAGGAAGCATCTATGAAACAAACTTTATTATTTATCTATATTCCTAAAGTATCCACATGTAAGAATCCCCATTTTTAGATTCCTCAAAACCAAAGTGGCATTAGCCACATTACAAAAAAAAAAAAAAAAAAAAAAAAAAAAAAAAAAAAAAAGCCTTGAACTGGTCAAACCAACATTATATCATATGCATTAAATAATATGTATATGTCATATATACAATAGTTGTAGGTGTTAAAATAATTCAATGGGATAAGGGAAATTGTGCATGTATACATAGGCCTATGTGAAATTACATTTGTGTTTGCAAGCACATGTGTGAAAATATGTGCAAGGTTAAAAGCCAATGTCAAGGGTCACTCCTCAGGAGACAACCACTTTGGGTTTTTTGTTTTGTTTTGTTTGTTTTGTTTTTGAGACAGGGTCTCTCCCTGGCCTAGGGCATTAGGCTGCCAGCCAGGAGGTTTCCATAATACTTGCCACAGTGCCAGGACTACGGCATCGTGAAACTCAGCTTTTTAAAGGGACTGAGAATCAAACTCAAGTCCTCAAACTTGCACTCAAAGTACTCTCCTACCTGAGATATCTGCCCAGACCCTAAAGTAAAATTTTAAATAGAATTTCATTGCAATCATGGTCAAATATTTGCATCAACTTTAGGAAGGCATTTATTTACTACTTACTTATTCTTGGCACTTTATATGTGGTGTGTTCTCAAAATTATGTTGTAGGTTACACTGCTTAGTTCAAGAACTATCGCTCATCAATTTGATTGTGTTAGCCATTCATTGGCTAATCCAGTGTATGATCTGTTGGAAAGATAATTTCAAGTTTAAAAAATGGTCATTCCTATATCATATTAGTCATATGTACATATTTCTGCCCAACAAATACAATTTTACTATTTTAAAAATATTTTTTCAATAGGAAGTTTAACAGTTTCTAGGCTAAATTGGTAACCTTAATAAAAACTGAATATGGTAGCTATGGGTAAGATATCCTAGATTTTGGCTAGATGTGAAGGCACATGCCTTTAATCTGAACACTAGGGATTCAGAGGCAAGCTAATCTCTGTGAATTGGAGGTCAGGCTATTCTACATAGTGAGTTCTCTGCCATCCAGGGCTTTATAGTAAAACTGTTTCTCAAACAAGCAAACAAAAGCCAACAGTGGGCTGGTGCACACACACACACACATACACACAGGTACACAAACACATACATATACATAGACACACACACACAATCACAAATAATAAATGAAATTTTAACTTAAAAAAGAAATCAAAGCTCAGATTTCAAAAACTGGATTTTTGTGTCAAGAAAATTAAAGATTTTTTTATTCTTTTCTTCATTGAAATATAGAAATTATTCCTCTAGATTTATTACTTCCATTTTAATGATAAAAGTCATAAAGTGATATAGGAATATAAGTGAAAGTGAATAATATTACAGCAGAGAATGAGTCCTCCCTGAGCAAGGAGCAGCTATTTCTAAGGCTTTGGCACAGTCTAGGGAATTGCAGAGAAGAATGTGAAGAGAAATAAAAGTTGAAACTTTGGCTGTGAAGAGATGAATTGACTAAAAGTCTCAACCTCCACATGTCTGTTGGCAAGTAAGATTGAAATCTGAAGGAGTTTAAACACTTACAACATCCATCTACAAATGCTCACCTTGGGAGTTTTTCTGAATACACAGCATCATTGAAAATGATAATAAATTAATTTTTAAAAAAAAAAAAAAAAAAGACAAGGTCTTTGGATTCAGGGAGACAAGTGTTACCAAGAACTAAACAAAATAAACAAGAACAACAAAAAATGCATTTCCTTGGATCCATCTAATACTTAAAGATAGAAGTGAAACCAAGGAACTCAGACCTGTGTGTGCTACATTTCTTATTGGTTGAAGGCAACCTTCTTCACTCAAGACTACTGGTTCTCAACCTGTGGATCACAACCCCTTTGAGGTCACATATAAGATATTCTACATATCAGATACTTACATTGCAATACATAACTGTAACAAAATTATATTTATGAAATAGCAACAAAATGGTTGCTTATGGTTGGGGGTCACCACAACATGAAGAACTGTATTGAAGAGTCACAATATTAAGAAAATTGAGAACTACCACTCTAGACTTTAGAATCTAGACTCAAGAACAGAGAACAAAACAAAGATTTTCTGAAGCAAATTAATATCTATTGTGGCTTGTACATGTGATGTCTAGTACGTAATGAAAAATGTGAAGAAGAAAATATGAGCCAAAATCAATGAAAATTAGCCAACAAAATAGTATGTAGTGATCAACTACTGTTTAAATTAGCAGTACAGGTCTTTGAAATTATTACTGGAAATATGAAAATAGCCTAGAAGAAAAAATTAATGAAGAATTTTAATAGGAGAAAAAAAGAACCTTCTTGAAAATAAATTTAAGATTTGAAAATATAATATATGAAATAACAAACCTAATGAATATCTTACATCTGACCTAATGTGTGCATGTATGCACAAAAAAAAAGATGAGAATGTTATGCCATTTGAAGACATAAAAGTAAAAAATCTCCCAAACTGAGCAGGACTATTGGCTCACAGAAGAAGCATCCTCAGAAAGTCTCCTAAAGACTAAATACAAAGACACGAACATCAGAAACCCAAAGTCAGACTGACATGAGTTTGGAGATTGTGGAGAAAAGGGATCATCTACTTTTCCAATATAATGCTAGTTTTGAATATATCCCAGTCCTTTCCCACACATTATCTTAGGGAAACAACATTAATAATGATGGTAAAAATCTTGGGGGAGGAGGAAGTAATGAAAACCAAAGATATTGAAAACAAATTTGACTTACTAAAAGGAAAAGATCCATTTGCCTAGAACTCTATGCCCAAGGAAAGCATCTTTCACTAAAGACAGAACAGAACAAAGGCAACTCTGACAGTGAAAACTTGGATTTATCATCAGCAGAACCAAAGGAACAGCAAGACAGTTTACTTAAATTCAGTCTGACCCATGAAAATATTAAATGTAAATAAGCTAATCTTTTTGAAGTTGATTTTCTAAAAGACACAAATATATGATATTTTTCAAAATGTAGCTTAAGTCTGAGGATTGATAGGATTAAAATTAAAAGAAAATTAAATATATTCTACCAAACTAATCATTAGAAAGTCAGGGGACTGGTAAAATGAAAGAATGGAGCTAATCCCCAAGTCTGACAACCTGAGTTTGGGCCCCAGAATCCACATAAGTAGAAAGACAGAATGACATCCTGAAGTCCTCTGACATCCTGACATGAGTCCCAGTGTGTATGCCTACACACATATGCTATCCATACACACACACACACACACACACACACACACACACACACACACACACACACAAAATATAAAGGTAAAACATACAATTTTTGTTGTTGAAGATACCTGAATTAGATAAAGCCAATTTTAATAAAAAGAATCACCAAGAAGATGCTGAGATACTTCATAACTAAAAAGTCAATTAATCAGAAAGACCAACAGTTAAAGTAACATGCTTATAAATAATTTCATACATTAATAAGAAACTGACATTGAAAAAGCAAAATTATGAGATGTCCACTGCTCAGCTTCAGGCCATGCTAGCCAAAAGAACAGCTAGGCAAACTCAGGCAGAGACTCACTGCTGGACCAGCGACCACACGGGCTACCAGAACTCCAAATAGGAGGCCACTCTTAATCTTCCCTCACTCTCTCAGTGCCCCTCCAATATCCTCATTCCTCCATCCTTTCTCATCATATGTTTCTCCACCCAGTTAAGGCAGAGACTCTCCCTGAACTAGAACAGTGTGGTCACTGGTCTAAGATCATACAAGAAAATTCTCCAAACCTAAAAGAGGAAATGCCTATAAAGGTGCAAAAAGCATACAGAACACCACATACATTGGTTCAGGTAAGGCCCCTCATCGTATAATAATAAAACACTAACCATACAGATCAGAACAAAGAATATTAAAAGCTGCAGGAGAAAAAGAGAAAATAACATATAAAGGGAGACTTATTAGAATTACACTTGACTTCTCAATGGAGACTCTAAAAGCCAGAAGGTCCTGGACAGATGTCCTAAGACTCTAAGAGAGCATAGGATGTCAGCTCTAACTACTATACCCAGCAAAACTTTCAATCACCATAGATGGAGAAAGTTATGCCATGATAAAATCAAATTTGAACAATATCTACCTACAAGTCCAACCCCAAGAAGACACCAGAAAGAAAATGCCAACCCAAGGAGGTAAATAACACCCATGAAATCACAGGAAATAATCTGATACCAGCAAAATTAAAACACAGACACACCACCACTGCCACCACACCACAGCACAGCACAGCACAACCAACACAACAACAAAATAACAGTAATTAACCATCAGTAGTCATTAACTACTGATCTCAATATCAATGGACTCAATTTCTCAATTAAAAAAAAAACATAGATAAGAGAATATATATGAAATAAGATCCATCCTTCTGTTGCATAGAAGAAACATGTCTCAGCATCAAAAATAGATATTAACTCAGAGTAAAAGGTTTAAAAAAGGTTTTACAAGCAAATTAACCTAAGAAGAAAATTGGTGTGGTCATTCAAATATCTAACAAAATAGTCTTCATAGCAATATTAACTAAAAGAGACAGAGAAGGACAATTGATATTCATCAAAGGAAAAATCTACCAAGATGAATTTGAATTCTTAACATCTATGCGTCAAACACAAGGGCACCAGAATTTATTAAAAAATAAAATTATTAAAGCTAAGATTATGAGCCTTCACACATTGGTAGTAGGAGACTTTAATACTCAATTCTCCTCTATGGGCATGTCACCAGACAGAAACTGTAGGGGTATTGTATTGTTTCATGGTAAATAATTGTCCCACCCACTGGTTTAATAAAAAGAGCTGATTGGCCAAAGGCAGGCAAGAAGTGTAGGCGGGGCTACCAGACTAAGAAAATCTCTGAGAGCAGAATGCCAGAAGAGCTCCAGAGAGAAGCCAGAGGAAGCCGAGGACAACTATGCTGCTCTAAAGAAAGTTACCGAGCGGCATGGCTGAACAAGAGACATGGGTTAAATGAAGGGTAGAGAGCTAGCAAGTGATATGCCTGGGCCTAAGGCTGATCAGCCAAAAACTAATTAAAGCGTCTGCGTGTCTCTGTGGGTCTGTGGGTCTGCGGGTCTGCGGGTCTGCGGGTCTGTGGGTCTGCGGGACTGGATCTTGAGGCTAGGCCCGAAAATCAGGGCCAGAAACCTCATACTACAAGAAACTAAACAGAAAAATACTGGAAAATTTAATAGATGTTATGAACCAAATGTTCCTAACTGATATCTACAGAACATTTCATCCAAACACAAAAGAACGCATCTTCTCTGCACATCACAGAACTTTCTCTAAAATTGACCACATCTTTGGTCACAAAGCAAGTGTTAATAAATAAAATTGAAATATCCTCTGTATCCTATCAGATCACCATAGATTAAAACTTGATATCAACAAGAGAAACAGCAAAAAGCCTACAAACTCACGGTCAAGGCAGAGATAAAGACATTAAATACTGCCTTGAATTAACTGAAAATGAATGCACAATATACCCAAACTTACAGAACACAGCAAAAGCAGTGCTGAGAGGAAAGGTCATAGCACTAAGTGTCTACATAAAGACATTAGAAAAGTCTCACACTAGCAATTTAGCAGCCCACCTGAAAGCTCTAGAACAAAAAGAAGCAAGCACACCCTAGAGGAGTAAGCAGCAGAAAATAATCAAACCCGGGCCTTAAAACAATAATGTGGAAACAGAAAACAGTACAAAGAATCAATGAAACAAAGTTTTGGTTCTTTGAGAAAGCCAACAAGACATACAAACCTTTATCCAAAAAACTATCTAAAAGACACAGAGAGAATATCCAAATTAACAAAATCAGAAATGAAAAAAAAACCACGTTAACAACAGACACTAAGGAAATCCAAAGAATCATTAGGTCATATTGTATAAACCTGTATGCCACAAAATTGGAAAATCTAAAAGAAATGGAAAATTTTCTCAATAGATAATATTTACCAAAGTTGAATCAAGATCAGATAAACAACCTAAATATACCTATAGTCCCTACAGAAATAGAAGCAACCATTGAAAGTCTTACAACCAAAAATCACAGGGCCGGATGGTTTTTACATAGAATTCTATCTGAATTTCAAATGAGAGAAAATGTCAATATTCCTCAAATTATTCCATAAAAGAGAAACAGAACATTAATAAATTTATTTTTATGAAGCCACTGTTACCCTGACACCCAAACTACATATACCCGGCAAAGAAAGAGAATTACAGACCAATTTCCCTCATGAATATAGATAAATTCTAAATAAAATACTCACAAACTGAACCAAAGAACACATCAAGAAGATTATCAACTATGATTAGGTAGGCTGTATCCCAGAAATGAAAGGATGATTCAGCATATAAAATCTGCCAACATAATCCACCATAAAAACAAACTGGGGGGAAAAAAACCAATATATGATCATCTCATTACAAGATGAAAGGCCTTTGACAAAATCCAGCACCCCTTCATGATAAAAGTCTTAGAGAGATTGTGGGTACAACATACCTAAACATTATAAAGGCAATTTAGAGCAAGCCTATAGCCAACATCAAATTAAATGGAGAGAAACTCAAAGCAATTCTACTAAAATCAGAAACAAGGCAAGATGTCCACTCTCACCATCTACTCAATGTCATACTTGAAATACTAGCTAAAGCAATAAGACAACTGAAGGAGATCACGGGGCACAAATTGAAAGGGAAGAAGTTGAAGTATTGTTATTTGCAAATTATATGATCTTATAAATGAGAAATGCCCAACATTCTACCAGAGAATTCCTACAGATGATAAACACTTTTAGTGCGTGGCTGGATGGAAGATTAACAGCAACAAATCAGTATCCCTCCTAGATACAAACCATGAACAGTCTGAGAAGGAAACCAAAGAAACCCTCCACTATAGCCACAAAAATATAAAATGTCTTAGAGGAACTGTAACCTAGCAGGTAAAAGACTTGTATAACAAGAACTTCAAGTCTTGAAGAAAGTTCTTTGAGTTCTTGGAGAAAGAAATTGAAAATGATATTAAATGGAAAAATCTCCATGCTCGTGGATTGGTAGGATTAACGTACTAAAAATAGCCATTTCAGCAAAAGCAATCACATATTTCATAGAACCCGCATCGAAATTCCAAAACAATTCTTTAAAGACCTTGAAAGTATAATACTCAACTTCATATCGAACAACAAAAACCCAGGATAGCCAAAACAATCTTGTTCAATTAAAGAACTTCTGGAGGCATCACTATCCCTGACTTCAAGCTATACTACAGAGCTGTAGTAATAAAAAACCACATAGAATTGCCATAAAAACACAAATGTTGATTAATGAAAAATAAGTTGAAGACCCAGATGTAAATCCATACCCCTATGAACACCTGATTTTTTTTTTATGAAGAAGACAGAAATGAACAATAGAAAACGAAAGAAAGAATCTTCAACAAAAGATGCTGGTCTATTTAGAAGTCTGCATATAAAAGAATGAAAGTTGATCATTCTGACCTCTGAACTTTGGCAGAACAAGCCGAGATGGTCATTCAGATTCCTGCTTTGCAGAGAAAACTGTCAGACATTGTTCAAGACTCAAGGAGAAGTCATTGATGAATGGGCAGAGCAGATTTCCTGCCTCACTGAAATGAAAAGAGACTCTGGGCCTGTAGGTTAAAGACGGATGCCCAAACTTTATGAAGGAACTTTGGGTGACTGTCCAGGCAGATAGGTGTCATCTCTGTCATTTCTAGATTTTGGAAGTTGCTTGTACTTCCGGTTTACTTGGGTAAATATATCCTTCTGTGGTCTTTGATGTAGTTGAAGATTAGACAGTTATAGGTATAGATTTTCTTAGTTATTTTAAAAGGTATATTGGATATGAAATTTTAGATTCATAAGGAATTTGCTAAATACAAATAGACTAGATATTATAACTGTAATTCTTGCTTGATAGCTATTTTGTTACATGTAATTTTGCTGTGTTAAAATTGAAACCTTCCTTTTTGATTAGACCGAAAGGGGGAGGTGATGTAGGAATTTCTTTCTGTATGCTGTGAATATCAATCTTTAAATAAAGGAACTGTTTTGGCCCATGACAGGCACCATACAAAAATTAGGAGGGGAAATCAGAACATAGGTAAGAGAAGCAGGGCAGAGTCAAGACAGACTGAGTCAGCTGCCCAAAGAAGAAACGTGAGGAACACAGGTGAACCACAGGGCGTGTGGCAGACAGATTAATGAGACTGGGTTGAGTTAAGGTGTAAGAGCTAACAATGTGCCTAAACCATAGGCCAAACATCATGAAGTTAATATACGTGTCTGAATCATTTCTGAGGGCCTGAGCAACAGAGGGTGGCTAAGGGGTCTGGGGCTGCAGGTCTGTGGGTCTGGACCTCTGTCTGCCTGGTACCAGAAAACCTTAATGTAACAAATATGAGCCCACACAATCAACTTAGTAGGGCTCATGGGTGCTCACAGAGAGTAATATGGCAATCAGGGAGCCTGCATGGGGCTGTGGGAGGTCCATGTACGTTATAGGTGTATAGCTTGGTATTCTTGGGGAACACAACAGTGGAAGTGAGCATGTCTCTGACTCTTTTGCCTGCTTTTGGGACCATTTTCCTCCTACTGGATTGCCTCATCCAGCCTTGATATGATAGTATCATATGAGAGTATGTGCCTAGTCTTACTGTAACCTGTTGTTCCATGTTTGATTGACATCCCAGGGAGACCTGCTCTTTTCTGAGTAGAGATGGAAGGAGGGATGAATTGAGGGTAGAGGGGGGTATGCTCTTGTACATTGTTAATATTTGTTCCTCCTATTGGTTTAATAAAATACTGGTTGTCCAGAAGGCAGATAGGACCTACCAGACTAAGAAAAATCTGGGAAGAGAAGAGCAGAGAAGAGATGCCAGGATTTTAGGCTAGGCCAGCCCAGAGACATCTTACTACAAATATAGCACTCTAACATGATGCATCTGCATCCACATAAGGCTTGAAAGAGGTTTAAAAGGGTTCTGAATACAGAAACAGAGCCCAAAATATTTTCCTAGTTGTGTCTCTCAACTGAGCTATGGTACAGAGTAATTTGCAGGCTTGAACTATAAAATGTCAGGCTTGCAGCAAGGCCAGTTCCTGAAGTCTCACAGGAGCCTCCCTATAAGCACATGTTGCATATGATGGATATAAGCTTTATGTTCTTACAGACAAAACGGGAACAAAGTCAAGCAAGGCTTCATAATAGCATTATTGGGGGGGGAGCTCTGTTTTCTAGTGGCAAGCAGAGGCACAGCTCCTTTAAGATAAGCCTCCTGACACAGTGTTAATGGTTAAAAAAAATTTAAAAAAAAAAAAAAAAAAAAAACCTGCTCTTTTAAGAGGCCCTGCTGTCAAACACTTAAATGGCATTTATGGCTATGCTCTACTTGGTAGCAGTGTGGACCCTGAAATTACCCAAAGTTGGGGTGGTAAACATGATATAGCAGTGAATCTGTGGGGTCGCGACCTCCTAATGCAATGGAATACCCAGATTAAAATCCCTCCTGGTTATGATGTCAGCCAAAGGATCAACTATGTTTCCAAAAATGACAAAAATTCACCAGCCATTCAAGTTGTACAAAAGAATCGCCCTCTTAATAAGACACTCACAGCACTGCCTTTGAAATGGTTAACGGAAAAGCCTATTTGGGTTCAACAATGGCCTTTGACAAAGGAAAAACTTCAGGCGTTAGAACAGTTGGTACAGGAGCAGTTACAGGCTCAGCATATTGAAGAATCAACCAGTCCCTGGAATTCTCCTGTTTTTGTTGTCAAGAAGAAATCTGGAAAATGGAGGATGGTGACAGATTTAAGAGCAATTAATAAGGTGATTCAACCTATGGGCTCCTTACAATCTGGTATTCCCCTGCCTTCTCTACTACCTAAAGGATGGCCTATTACAGTTATTGACTTGAAAGATTGCTTTTTTACCATACCTTTACAGGAACAGGACAAACAGAAATTTGCTTTTACAGTGCCTACTCTTAATAATTCAGGGCCAGCTAAGAGGTACCAATGGAGAGTCCTGCCCCAAGGAATGTTAAATAGTCCCACTTTATGCCAATATTTTGTACAACAACCACTAGAAATACTACGCAAGCGCTTCCCACAATCTATCATTTACCATTATATGGATGATATTTTGTTGGCAGACCCAAACCCACAGACATTAGAAACATTGTTTGAAGAACTACAGAAAGTATTGCCTAATTGGGGACTGCAAATTGCTCCAGAAAAAGTACAGAGGGGAGATTCTATCAATTATTTAGGATATAAGATAGGTTTACAAAAAATTAGACCACAAAAGGTAAAATTAAATAGAGATAAATTGAAGACTCTTAACGATTTTCAAAAGCTACTAGGAGATATTGCTCATATACGGCCCATGATTGGTATAAAAAACTATGAACTAGTTAATTTATTCAAGACTTTAGAAGGTGACAAGGGTTTAAATAGTCCAAGAAAACTATCTGATGAAGCTGAGAAAGAATTAGAGTTGGTAGAAAGAAAACTTCAGGAAACACATGTGGATCGTGTGGATCCAGACTTGGAATGCATACTTGTTATTTTACCCTCAAGACAATCTCCAACAGGAATCTTAATGCAAAGAGAAAGCATCATATTAGAATGGATATTTCTGCCACATAGGCCAAGCAAAAAGATGAAGACATATATCGAAAAAATTGCTGATCTGATTTTTAAAGGTAAATTGAGACTCCGCCAATTGACTGGAAAGGACCCTGCAGAAATTGTTGTGCCTCTGACTAATGAAGAAATTGAACGATTATGGGCAGACAGTGAACCTTGGCAAAAGGCTTGCAGTGACTTTTTAGGAGAAATTAATAATAAATATCCCCAAAACAAGAGAATTCAATTTATAAAGGAAACTAATTGGATCTTTCCTCGTGTAGTACAAGATGAACCAATTTCTGGAGCTCCTATATTTTATACAGATGCAAACAATTTAGGGAAGGCTGGCTACAAGTCTGAAAACCTAACTAAAGTGGCTCAGAGCCCTTATAACTCTGTTCAAAAGTCAGAACTATACGCGATCATTATGGTGTTGTTGGATTTCACAGAGCCTCTTAACTTAATTACTGACTCTCAATATGCAGAAAGAGTTGTTTCACATATTGAAACTGCTGACTTCATTCCTGATGATACGGACTTGACCTTACTATTCATACAACTACAAGATATCATCAGAGGTAGGATACATCCTATGTACATAACACATATCAGGGCACACACGGGCCTCCCAGGCCCTCTAGCGCAGGGTAATGAGGAAATAGATCGGTTGCTAATAGGAAGCGTGCTAAAGGCCACAGAATTTCATGAAAAGCATCATGTTAACAGCAAAGGGCTGAAGAAGAGTTTTCCCATCACTTGGATTGAAGCAAAGGAAATACTAAAAAAATGTGACACTTGCTCTTTCTATAACCAACCATCTTTACCTGCAGGAACTAATCCTAAGGGTACACACGGAAATGAGATATGGCAAATGGATGTGTTTCACTTTCCAGAATTCGGAAAGATGAAATATGTACATCATACTATTGACACCTATTCTGGAATGCAATGGGCGACTGCCCTGAGTTCAGAAAATGCTGATGCTGTACTTACTCACCTTTTGGAAGCCATGGCCGTATTGGGAATTCCCACTCAGATTAAGACTGACAATGCTCCAGCTTATGTCTCCCGAAAAATGAAGATAATTTTTGCATACTATGATATAAAGCATATTACAGGGATACCACACAATCCTACAGGACAGGCAGTCGTGGAGAGATCTCACCGCACATTAAAAGAGATGCTTTATAAACAAAAGAAAGAAATGAAAAAGCCCAGAGAGAGGTTGCATAGTGCCTTATTGACTTTAAATTTTCTTAATGCTGATGAAAAGGGAACTTCAGCTGCTGAGAGACATTGGGTAGTAGAAAAATCTTCTGAGTTAAATCAACCCATTTACTTCAAAGATGTGTTGACTTCCGAATGGAAGCCAGGGTATGCGCTTCGGTGGGGTAGGGGTTTTGCTCTTGTTTCAACAGGGACAGAAAAGATATGGGTACCAACAAAACTAATAAAAGCCCGCTTCGAAAAGGAGTCTCTTCCTGAACAAGAAAAGTAACTGCTCATCCCTGACATGACAAACAGATGCGTGGTAAGGAAAACACACTTAACAAACCTGGGGCAGGGTCTCTCAGTTTTGTCTTTACAGGAAAATGGATACAACTATTTTTACGGCATTGTCTAAACATTGAATAATTACTCACCTGCAATAGAAGACAGACTGATGATTAAAGACTGTACAAGACGGACTACGAGACCAACTGATACACATGTGCACTACTGGGTAATTTCTCAATTTTTACTGCTTTACATCTTACATCTACATCTCAAAAAAAAAAAAAAAAAAAAGGTCCTGATTTGACTATTAATAAGGCTGGATTTGGATTGGGAACTAGTGGCTTTCTCCCTCTCTAAACCCAAGCATATTGGTAAAGAAATATGAAAAATTCTGTCTCGCATCATAAAAGCCACCTGGTGTGAGACAGAAGGCATAATATTTAGGGACCAATATTACTGTGACTTCATCTTAAACCTTGTTCCTCCCTGTTTCTGTACTTCTCAAACATCTCATTCTGTCTGCTTCCAGTCTCCTAAAGTCATGAAAGATATAAATATCTTTTGAATATCGACAATGCTTAAGTTTTCCACTGTAAATAACATTTCCTCCTATCAGCTATCTACAAAGAATCTGGAACCGAAATGGGGCCTCCACCGGAACAACTCCCGCTAGTAAAACAAAAATAAAAGAAAGAGTATGAGAGAGAGAAAATAAGAGACAGGTAGACAGACAGAGACAAAAATAGAAAAATCAAGAACTTGGTGTGCACCGGTCAATAATTGCTTTCAAGAAATAGATTATTCAAAAACAGCTGCAAGATAGCTCCTTATGATTATCCTTCAGATCACACTGCTAATTAAGTTTCCAGATGGAGTTAACCACTATCCTAAAATTGGTTATAGATGTATGTGGTCAGTCCATTAGGAACTAACCATTGTTTTAGCTTTTACAGGACCCCAAAGAGATGCCATCGCCCTTAAGTCAGCAGGAAGCAACCTTATAAACGACTACGCCCCCTTTCCCAATAAGTTTTATGATCCAAAGGTTGTGGGTAAAACTGGGTAAAAGACAAAGCTATAATATAGCATCAGAGATCTTTTTTTTAGAAGAGAGGGGGAATAGATAGGATAGATAAAGGTAGACTGTTCTACCTACCTATACTTCATTTTAGCTGAATGTATGGGCTAAGCTAAAGACAATTTGCACTGTCATAGATATCTGTATATTGATACTAATGCAAAATCATTTTATATGTTTAATTGTGATAATTTGTACATTGGTACAAAGTTTAATCTGAGATTGTTTTATGTAACCAAAGCAACTTGTACTTCGATATAAATCTGAATCTGTAACTATTATGTAAAGCTGAATCTAAAATTGCTATATTTTATGTATGCTCATACCTTTGTTTAAAATATTTGCACATCATTGCCATGTATACTATGCAATTACTACCTTCATTTAACTATACTAGATATAATGTATGATTGCACTAGTTATGATATATGCACAAGATGTTTTATATACCTCTGTTTAGATGATATATATGTATTTACATGTCTAAAATGCTGTGGACACTTTACCTGGTAAAATACCCCTGGCTAATGCTCGATAGTTCTACTAAGGGTCATTGTTCAGAGATTGTACATCCCTTATATAAGTATTCTAATTTTTAGTACAGGGTTTATTCCTTAAGACGATAAGATCTGCCGTCAACACTATTTAAGGTATCATATCCCAGTCATTTCAGATACAGGTTAGAATATCATAGATGGACAAGAATCTTCAACCGTTTCATAGACCCAGAGAATATGGCATTTAACATTTAAAATTTGGCCACGAGAGACACGACGACTCCTGGTGTCACTGCTCCCTTCACGAGATGGTGTTGAGCATCAAAGATACTCCATTGGAGTTGGTCCTTTTGGCAAAAAATGGCCGGTTGAGTAAGGAACTGTCCTTACCTTGATTGCTGACAGTACACACATGATATCAAGCTGGATGAACAAATTGAGATGGAGACTGACGAAACCTGCCTAGACAGGATAAGACAGTCCCTTCAAAACTGTTCTGCTTGTAAAAAGATCTGTCAGATGCCATAGGCCTATAGCCAATCCGATAGATGCTCTAACGGTGCACAAATCCAGAGGTGATTGTCCAGGTAGCTGTGTTGCTGTCCTCTCCCAAATTTTGGAAGTAGCTGCTTCCATGTACTTCTGTCTTTCAGACAAATTTACCTTCCTTCTCAGGTCTTGAAGAGGTTGAAGAATAGATGTTTAAGGTTTCCACCCTAGTATCCCTTAGATAAGAACACTCAGGTGTTAGATTCTCACTTTCCCAGATTAACCCTTTAAAATAATCTATACACCCTACTATCTACCAATATTCTAAAACTATTAGATATACCTTATATAAGTTAGGCTTTGATTAGCAATTGTACTTTAACCTCTCCTAGATACTACCTCATAATGATTCCTACTGTACATAGTCTTAGTTTAGAACCTTCTTAGTTAGAAAAAGGGGGGAGATGTTGTGGGATTCAGGTGTCAGCTGATAAGGTCCAAAGAAGCTTATCCAGGGTCCCGGGCTCCTGGAGGGGGTGTGGCCAACCCCTTTGATAAGGGGCTGCTGGGACGCTGGGGGGCTCTCTTCCTGGTTCCTGGCTGCTGGAGGAAGGACCCCTTCGTCCGTCCGTCTGCAGACTTCGGTCCCTACTGTACTTGGTTACCTGTACCGTGAGTTCTGGATTATATTCTAATAAATATTTTTCTAGTATTGGTGTTCTTGTGGGTAAACTCCGCCTACATATGCCATTTGTTTATCCATCATTTTCTGTGTACCAACACTGTGTCCAACATACATGCACTTTAAAATTGTGTTCTCATAAATTGGTGAGGTGCTACATACTCCTGACTTTACCAATGTAGAAACTGATTGGGACTTCACTCCTGGAAGATGAAGTCCCTGTGTGGTCCAGAAGCCCATCCATCTACCTTGCAACTGGTCTTCAGGGAGGAACAGCCGATGCTCGGACAGTTTGTCAGAACTACTAGAGAACTTCTTTGCTTGGAAGTGTTTTCATTATTAATTGAACCAAAAAAAAATTAAGGATTTCGGGGGGTTGGTGTTTACCCAGCTGCTCTTACAATCTGTCCCACTTCAAACTGCGGGAAGTGTCAGAGGGTGTGTGAACCAAGTTTGCTTATCCTTGAAATTTTCAAGGATTACTGAGTGTGAATGTTTGAATCCCAGGTGTTTTCATGTAAAATTGAGTTAATTTAATGCAAACAGGAGAGAGAACTTCTTCTGCCTCTTAAAATCTGGTAGCTTCCCTCAAGAAGCTGGTGCATAGTCTCCTCTGAACCTCCCTCACCACTTACCTAGATTTAGTATTTTACTGTCATCCTCCCTACACTTTCTAGTTGACCCTTTAAGAACATGTATAACTCAGTACCCAACAGAAAACCCTTAAAGGACAAAATCTGGGTCTTGTTCACAATCACATATGCCCAATGCCAAGTACAAACCAGCTACTCAATGAATATCAGTTGTATAAACAGACATAAAGCACAGAGCCCTGGGTTCTATCTCTAGCATAACTGTCTCTGTCTCTCTGTGTCTCTCTGTCTCTGTCTCTCTCTCTATCTCCCTCCCTCCCTCTCTGTCTCTCTCTCTCTCTCACACACACACACACAAGCAAAGACAAGTATTATTTTTAGAGTATTTCATTGTATCTAAGAAAAATTTAAAGTTCTATGTTATTTTTGTTCAGCTGACAATTTTTCTGCTTGTTTATTTTGTTGATTAGTTGACTTAAGACTGGGTCCTTCTATTATGGTCCAGACTGGCCTCAAAGTTACTACACTTAGCCTAAAAATATCTTTTTGAATTTCTACAATTTTTCAGGCATTTAAAGGAAAACAAAAATCTATTGTTTTGTTGGAATACATATTGGAATAGTACTGCCCAATAAGCAAGATGCAAAGGTGGTGCTTAAGTAATTTCAAATTGTCTGGTACCCACATTCAATTTTTTAATCCAATTTTAGTAATATATTTAATTTAACTAATATATACAAGATACTACTGTTTCAGAATGTAAATAAAGAGTCATCAATGGGTACTTTGTTCTTTTGGAGCTGCCATACTTCACTTGCTCAATAGCCTCACAGAGCTATGGAAAAGGAGATGAAGAACAGAGTTGGTGCTTATGGAAAAGACAGCTTGATCTAGAGGAGAACGGGATGTCACTGGCCAGTAGAGAGGTGGAAATGAATAAAGGCATCCATTCTGAGCCACACGGAAAATAAAACATGGAAAAGAACATTTTTCTTTTCCACGCTTAGTTTTTATCCTTACGGTGGGTAGCATGAGTTGGAGGGTTCTAACAAAACCAGGATGGGAATGTTTCCTGGAAAAATAAATTCCAAATGAAAGGAGAATTTACTCTGTGAATTGAGGCATAATGAACATTTTAAGCACTTTCATGCATTAGTAATTTCTAAAAAGGAAAGGGTTGAGAAAGTTCTTATGCCGTGGTAGAGGGGTACCTAGAAACTAAGATCTGCATACCTTCCATTTCATGAAAAGGATAATCAGTTAAAACCCCAAAAGTCTTTGCTCATGCCTGTGTCACTGAGAATAATTTGTAATAACTTCTATTTTTCTGAACTCTACAAAGTAGATTATAGACAGATTGTAGATGGTTGGGAATGTAACTCATTCGTACAGTGAATAAACTTGATAGTGTAAGAGGACCTATCTCCCTGAAACACCATTAACCTGCAATCTACAGGTAGCTAGCTTTCCTTTGATTAAAGTTTGGCACATCCTAGTGCCTCAAATATTGTTTCAATTCCTGGTCTAATTCTGGGCTTATGAATCCACATCATGAAATCTAAATCCCAGCCAATAATTCCAGTTTAGGCAAATGACCCACAATTAAAGGCAGGTGACTTTATGACCCTTCTGCAAAAAGAATGAAGCTCTTCAGTGTCACTGAGCCTTGCTGCCCTGGTCATAAGGCCCATCACAGCAGACTGAGCTATAGATTCCAACAGGCCAGATTGTCTTTTCACCTAGCAAAGTCTACACACAAGTCTTTTACTCAAAAAGGAATCCTTTTGTCCAATCAAATAAATAATGAAATATTCCCTAAAACCTCGTTAGTCGTTCAATTATTATAAAATGCCATTGACTTGAAAAAGTCTATAATATTATACATCTGTGTGATATTTTAGTAATCATTTGAGAGTATCATTCTACCTCTTATTGAAGTAAATTCCACGGAAACAATATCTTAGCAACAATCTTTGTTCAGGCTAGTGATAATGAAACAGGTAAACATTTGATATGAACTATCCTTGTTAAACAACTGCCACAGAGTAAGTTCTCTGTTGAAATGAAGCATAAACAGGAGATACTCAGGACTTTGGTGGACCAAGGAGGGCTGTGGAACAAAGACATACCGTGTCTGAAAGCAGTAAGTATTGACTTGTGAAAAGGATCAGAAGTTAAGTATTTCCAGTGAGTTTTTTCAGGCATTTTGAAGCCACGCAGGGATTATAAAATGTAGTTCTGACTTAAAAAACAGTACTGAGGCAAATTTATTAATTTTCTTGGAGCAAGTTAATCTGCGCTGCTCTGTGCTCAAATTTCTTGAACTGGTTAAAAATGAGGTGAGTCTTTGCATCAGTTAAAGCCCTGGTCTTGGAGCAATGAGGTTTTGTTTTTTTTTTAATGTGGTTTCTCTTACTCTGGTCTCCACTGCTGTAAAGGTCAGTTTGTTAACGCTGGTGACAGCCTCCCCCTCATGGCACATGTTCAATAAATGTCAGTAAGTGAACAAAGAGGAGATGCTGGAACACTTTTGCCCTTAATAAACTGAAAAGGTGGTGGGGAGCCGAAAGTTAAATGTATTCAGAAGAAAGGGGCCTTTAGAGCCCGTTTTTTCTGGTTGAGAGATCAGAGCAAATGAATCTGAAACCCAAAATAGAAGTTGTTTTATTCTCATGGGTTCTGACATTTCAGTGGTAAGCTGAAAGTTATAAAAACTGCTACTAAATCCAAACTGCTAGCTAGCACCATATGGAAAAAGATGCCTGTGATATGTCTTCCATCGTGTGTGTAGAGTGTGTGTGTGTGCGTGTGTGTAGAAAGTCGTTGCACTTGAATTGTTGCAGAATGACTCTTTAAATAAGCGCAGTCTCAGGGGAACTCAAGTATTGGGAGGCCAAACAGACTGTGGCAAGCATAAGGTAAGCCCTGGGCTTATGGTGGTATTGGTCATGTAAGTAGGTGACATTTGCCTGGTCCTGAGTGAAAGTGGTGATTTTCATAAAGCAGTCTGTCATACTTATCTTAGCCAAAGATGACAGCTGACTGACATCTATCGAGCTTCTTAGAGTGCAAGGCCTGGAGGTTTCATTTGAACAAAATTAGCCAGACGCAGATCTAAAATAAATGTATTAGGCCCAAGTAGTGTGAAGCACTCTAAGTATGAAATATTTTGAAACTAACTGTATATTCGCCTTCCCTTCCTTTACTAAGAGAATAACTGATTAAAATCCCTTGAAATCTTTAGCTGCAGATACACTGTGTAAAAAGTAGAAGGATGGGACACAAAGTGAACCCACTCTGAACACAGCAGAGGTGGGACATGCAGGTTCCTAAGAAGAATACATCTTATTCCTGCACAGGTCTAGTGTCAGGTCTTAATGCCATCACCTTGTTTCTTCCTATCACAATCCATACTTTGACTATCTTCTGAGTTTTCATTCTTTTTCATGTGATAAGAAACATCTAGAAAGTACTAAGAAGCTTCCAGATATAAGAGATGACTTCCTGTTTCCTGGTAGATTTTCACCACAATACACACAGCAGCAATTTATCTTTCTCACTGTCGTTTTAAAAAACACATTAGAGGGTCCAGAAAATCCCTGTTTGACTGTACAGTGGAGTCACCTGGGGAATTTGTCAAGTTTCAATGTCCAATCTTCTATCAAAACTGCGTCATATAATCTTTAGTTGAACGAGAAACTCTCAAGATGACTCCAATCTGCAACCAGGGTTAACACATTGAGTTCAATCAAGTTTCTCAAGAATAAAAGGTAAGTTCGTGTACATAGGAAACTGTGTCTCTAGGAGTCCCACAAAAGATCCCTTGGTACCCAGAAAGCTAGCACCAACATCCATTATACAAACACATGACTATCATGCATCAGCCAACAGCTGGTTCTGGGGAAATGAGAATGACTTGTCTCTTTATACATTTATCAGTTCATATCACCTAGGATAATTTCTTAACCTGTGTAGGGAGCCACACTCTACAGCTCGAAGCTGTATTCATAATGCATTAGGTCACCAGGAAATGTTTTGTGCACAAAGTTCTCCCATCCTATGCTCTTGGTTACTTTCCGCACAAATGTTCTGTTTATCACTCCATATATATTGCCAGAGGGATTCTGTAATATTGCTATGTGTTCCTAACTTAAAAGTTTATTATCCAGGAGTGGCATATAGCTACCATGGGACGATGCTGGGAATGGAAAAATCTGTGGTGTTTTTATGTAACGAGTATAAAACTTTCCATATGATAGAAATTCAAATTCAGGCAGCCAAATCACTAGCGGCTGAAAACAATAAATCTAATTAACTCGATTTTCCTTAAAAAGAAACAAGCTATACCACTTCTAGTGGCAGTATGGACTTGATATATTTACTTTACATATATATGCTGCCTAGATTTTTTTAAATTATCAGTGTAACTGTTCCTCATGGATAGTAAAGGATGGGATAATAGCACTATACAATGTACCAAAATAAAGGCTAAAGAGATGGCTCAGAGGTAAAAAGCATGTGCTGCTTTTACAGACCACCTGAGCTCAGTTCTAAGCAATCATATCTTGTGGCTTCCAAAGCTGACAACTGCCTTTAACTCCAGCTCCAGGAGATCTGATGGTTCTGGCCTCCACAGGGTCCTGAACTCATGTGCACGGCCATACACATCATCTAATTTAAAATGATGTCACGAGCTATTTTACTATACACTAATTGTGTAATTGTGCAATGTACACTCATTATATATCAGCTAGAAGTCAATTAAGCTGAAAAAATAAAAATATATTACGGGTTTGTAGGCATAGCTCAGTGGTAGAGTACTTGCCCAGCATACCTGTTCTTCCATTCACAATTAAAAGAATGAATGCAAGAAAATAGGCAGTTTCTACTGTGTAGAATCTACACAAGGAAAAGTCAAGATGCTTTGAGTGACATAAGTGAGTGAAGAGCAATATAGAAGAAAATAGAAATACCAAGAAGGTACTCATATGTTACAGAGTCATTTTTAAACTAAAAATTCTAATCAAGATTCTACTCTTGTATTTTTGGATTATGGATTTTTTTTTCCGAAGACAAAACAGGGAACAATTAAGACTAATGAGAAATGATTTGTTTGGAGAAACCAAATATGAATCTTTCTTCAACACAATATTGTACTTACACAAGAAAAAAATATATAATTTAGTAATCAAAGCAAAAGCCCAGAAATTGACCTTGATTATAATCGATTTTTAATTATAATTATTTATAACTTAAGAGACAAAAAAGGTCAAAAGGGCAAGAAAATGTGTGTGTGTGTATGTGTGTGTGTGTGTGTGTTGTAAATATGTGTGTTCTTGTTCATATGGATACATGTAAGTGTGTATGTATAGGGCATCTAGAGGTTAACCTCAGGTATCCTCTTTAGCCATCACCCTGTCTTTGAAAAGGGATCTGTCATTGATCTGAAGTTCATGAACTGGTCTAGGTCAGCTGGCCAGCATCCCCAGTGGTCCTCCTATCTCTGCCTCACCAGCAGTGGGATTGCAAGGATGTACCACAACTTCTGCTTTCTATGTGGAAATTGAGGGAAGACCTCAGGCCTTCATGCTTTGGACCAGTAGTTAACCAACTGAGCTATCTCCTCAACCCAGAACACTATTGTTCAATGACTGATTGGGAAACTAAGTATTTTTCAAACTAAGCTTACATATTTTTTGTACTATATACAAGGAAAAAAATAAAATACAAATTTTAAACCTCTGGAAGAAAATATAGATTAATATCTATCTTTCTTATAAATGGAAATAAAACTCTAGAGGCATAAAGATAATGAGTTTTAAGAAAAAATAATAGACTTGATGTTCTATTTATGTTAAATATTTACATATTTTAAAAAAAATCTAAAAAGAACCCTAAGTGGGGAAATGAAGGAAATACTTGCCATAATACAATATTTCTTTCTTCTTTATTGTTTATTTGGTTGTTTGGTTGGTTTTTTTCTACATAGTTTCCTCTATGTATCCTGGCTGTCCTGGAACTCACTCTAAACTAGGCTGCTTGCAAACTCACCAAGATCTAATTGCCTCTGCCTCCAGAATGTTAGGACTAAAGGTGTAAACTGGGGCGGGGCAGGGGAGACTGGAGGCTGGAGAGATGGCTCAGCTATAAAGAACACTGACTACTCTTCCAGGAGACGCGGGTTCAATTCCCAGCACCCACATGGCAGGCGCACAACTGTCTGCAACTCCAAGAACTTGACACAGAAATACATGCAGGCAAAACACCACTGTACATAAAATAAAAATAATTTTTAAAAAAGATGTAAACCATCACAGCCCAGCAATATTCCTTGATGTAATTAACTTATATAGTTAAAGGGTCCAGCTCCAGACTGTGGGTCTACCACATGAAAGAACACTTGGATAACATGTGAAGCCTGGGTTCAAACTCGAATAGACCAAGCACCGGAAAAGAACTTGGTCCCATCTGCAGAGCTCTGTTAGCACACTAGAAAGCAGATGAGGACAATGTCATTAACTTGAAGGAAAGGGGGTAAGGGATGTAATACATGGAAGTAACAAACAAAAAGCACAGACCTGTTATCATCTTAAAAGTGTGCCCTGGAGATCCAGGTGCTACTTTGGATACACTAAGGGATAATGGTTTTCTAAGTCATCATAGTCAGTGACAATCAGGGTACCGTGGTTAGTGCTCATATGAGCTGCTAAGTGAATGGCTTACCTGGAAAACAACTTAGCCATCTGGAGTCAATCTGAAAGTAAGATCAATAAGTTACACACTATGATGTTAGCCAACCACATTCTATATAACAGTGAGTCAGAAGCCTGAGACATGGTCCCAATGATTAGGGAAAGGATAAGAACATGCCACCAAACAATATAATAATTCAGTTAATAAATAGTATACTTTTTTAATGTAATGATTTACAAGTATGAGGATATAAAGTGAAGAAGCAGAGTACAATAAAAACAGCATATGGAAACCAGAGCCAAACATTTGTAAAGTGTTTTACATCCTACCATGTGCATATGCTCATAAAATACCCTGGAAAGGAAATATACTAAAAATCAAATTTCCCAACAGTTAAAATTGGAGTTGTTATTTGCTTTCAAATACTCTTTACTTATTTTTGTTGCAGTAGAGTACAAGTTTCTGCCCTAGCCATAATTCAATTCATTAGAAATATAATTTAAATATAAGACATTCTTAAACCCACGTTCTTTCTGTTTTCAAACTCACTCTCGTCTGATCAGTCTCCCCTTTCCCAGAGCAAGGATTACAACAAGCACATACATCACCCCCAGCTAAGCACATTTGCAAGGTTTTGCTCTTGATGTCATCCTAGATAAGGAACAGATTGGAAATGACTCAGCACATATTCCATCAGATTTACTCAGGAAGAGGAACAGAGCAGGATAAACGTCTCCATCTCCCCACGTCGGTCTTCAGGCTCCTGGTATGAAGGTTTAGGCAGAAGGCCAGAGAGATCCATGGCCTAGTCAGTGTTGCATTGTGTGTCTTCCTCTTCTTTTGAGTTCTAGTCTCTCACTTGGCTACACTGATGGCCAGAAAGCCACCAGGATCTGCTTTTCTCTGCCTCCCAGTGCTGGGATATACTAGTACCTGCAGTCATGGCCAGCTTTTTAAGATGGGTGCTGGTGGCGGTGGACAGGGGGTCCCAATTTCTGGTTTCCAATGGATGGAAACCAGAAAGTAAGCTAATAAATGGCGTTCTTCCATGGTTTCTGTTCATGCTTCCTCCCCTGAGTTTGTTCCCAGCTTCCCTCAAGGACAGCCTGTCATTACCTTAAGGTATAAGTCAAAAAGCCCTTTCCTCTTTAGGTTGCTTTTGGTCATGGTGTTTACAAAGCAGCAAAAATTCTAACCAGGTTGGATGCTCAGCCTATGCCTCTCATCCCAGCACTTGATGGGCAGAGGTAGATGGATCTCTGTGGGTTTGAGGCCAAAGTGAGTTCCAGGAAAGCCAGGGCTATTACACTGAGAAACACTGTCTCTAAACAAAGCAAAGCAAAACAAAATTTAAAAAAAGACCACCTTTCACTAACTGTGTTCTCTAACCTTGCTTCCTATTTGTATTCTTTTTTTATTTTTATTTCAAAGGCAGGTATATTTCACCTCAGAAAAAGATTTTGGAGTTGGAGCCACCAGCTACTTTGATCATTTAGAGCCAACTAGACACCTACCTTCATAAATAGTGACTTCAGTCATAACCCGTTTGTATGTACACATTTGTGTGGAGAGATGTGCATTGCTGTGACACTATGACCATGGCAATTATTATTTTAAAAAAATAAAAATAAATAAAAAGGCATAGAATTGGGACTTGCTTACAGTTTCAGAGGTTTAGTACACTATCAACATGGTAAGAAGCATGGCGGTATATGGGTAGACATGGTAACTGAGAGTTCTACATTCAGACCCAAAGGCCACAGGGTAAAAGAGCCACTGGGCCTGGATGACCCCTGAAACCTCAAATCCCTCCCCTACAAGGAATGTACTTCCTCCAACAAGGCCAAATCTCTTCTGTTAAGGCCATACCTTCTAATATTTTCAAACAGTACCATTTGGTCGCATCCAAGTATTCATGTCTATGAGCTTAGCGCTATGAGCATTCTTAAACTTTTGGTTGTAAGCCTACCCTTTAATGGCTGAGCCTTCTCTCTAGTTCTAGATGCTCAATCCTATTCAAACTACCACAAAACATTAACATTAAAATAGAATAATATTCACTTTTACATAAGAAAATGCTTTTCCCAATAATTACGTGTGCAGTATTTACAGGAATGCACAGGAAAAGGAATCTCTGACATTGGGAGATGACCATCAAAGGCATAGGCTTAGGAGAATTTAGCAAGAGATTTCATAAAGACTAGTGCCTTTTAATTTATAAACTTACCCTCTAAAAATCACTCATGGACCAAAACTTAAATAAGGAAAAAAAAGAATTCTAGATGAAACTATGTATTAATTACAATAGTATAAAATATGAAATAACTTCAAGGCCCATCAAGAAGCTGTTTAATCTCATTCTGTCAGTCAATAAATTGTGCCAGGAACTGTTTTTAGAACAAACAGAGTGATCTCAATGCAGACCCTACAGCCAAAAATCTGAGGGGAGGACACTCTACAAATAATTACACAAGCACATATTCAAAAAGTTATAACTCGTGATAAAACAAGATATCGAGCAGATATGAAAAAGTAAAAACAAAAAATAACATAGAAAATAACAGCAAAGCTGTCTTTTAGTTGGCGATATTTAAATCAAGACTCAAGGAATACAGGCACATCAAAAGGCAAATGATAAGAAGCACCTTGGGGGCTAGAGAGGTGGTTCAGCAGTCAGGAGCACTTTTTCTTACAGTGAATGGGGTTCAATACCCAGCTCCCATATGGAAGTTCACAACTATCGGTAACTACAGTTCCAGGGGATCTGCTGCCTTCTTCTAACATCCATGGGCACCAGGTACACATGTAGTACACAACATACAATGAATATATACGTCGTGGTGGTTTGAATGAGAAGGACGTCTAAGGGCTCATATATTTGAATGCATGGTTCCCAGTTAGTGGAACTGCTTGGGAAGGATTAGGAAGCCTGTGTATCACTATGCTTCTAGCTATACTGATAATGGACTAATCCTCTGAAACTGTAAGTAATCCCCAATTAAATGTCACTGTGGACAAGTGTCTCTTCCCATTAACAGAACATTGATTAAGACATTTCTGAGTGAGGTGGATAGAAACTGCAAGTTATAATAGTCTAGGAGACAAGAAATATGAGAGGAGATATCTGAGCAAAGAGAAGGAAGGGACACAAGGGATCTTCCAGGCAGAAGAGCGAATGCAGAAGAAAAAGATCAGAACCTCCAGGAATAACATAAACATGAATGATTCCTCCTTCGTTTTTAAGTCTGTATGAGGCATAAAACTAGCAAATTGTGAGTAGCTTGCCTCTGGAAGGTCCCTTAGTTAAAGCACGGTCTTCAGTTAGTGGTGCCATAAAAAGGTGGTGGAACCTTCAAGGTGTGGGGTCTATTAGCAAGAAATAAGGTTGTGATGAGCCTGGTATGCGTGCTGGGACCCTGGCTGCTTCCTATCTCCTCTGCCTCCCTGTTGGGTGCAGGTGAGCAGCTCTGCCATGTGATGTGCTCCTACACAAACTTCTGTTACCACTGGTCCAAAGCAACAAGTCAAGCACCCCTGGGATGAAACTATGAACCAAGCAAACCTTCCAGCTTTTAAGTTGACTCTCTCAGGCATTTCATGACAGTGACCAAGAGGATAGAACAAGGGGTTCTCTAAAGTCATATGAGCCGACTTATGATTTTAAGAGAATCAGTCAGCTTTCTGAGCCAAAGCAAATGGGGAGACCAAAAAAGGAGTCTATAGTTTCCCTGTGGAGATAAAATGTGTGATCAGAATCATGCTGCTAAGCCTCACAGGGAGTCAGGAAGGGTATACAGTAGGCCTCCCACACAGAGAGAAATTAGAGCAAGCGTGGCCTCGCCTGGACTGCAATCAATTAGATATGTTAGTTTCCCACTGGATCCTAGTTCCAAATTCTTCTTTCCTTGTTCGTTGGTTACTTTCTCTGTCCTCACAGCTTGCCATGTCAAATAACACAGAACCCCATTCCCATATCAGAATGCTGACAGATACAAGCAATATCAAATCATAGCTGCTTCACAGCGTTCATCTCAACCCACAACTTGCACAACCCACCGAAGTCAGTTGTGGGAGACAGAGGGATGGGATGGTGGTGACATTGTGCTGTCACTGGAGGGATTGAAGTGATGACCCCGAAGCTGCCAAACTGCTGCACTTAACTAGTGTGACTTTCTTTCTGAAAATGTCCCCTCTGTCTTCTGCCTCTCGAAACATCTTGAGCTTAAAATAATTTATTGGAGCCTTTGAGGCATGCGGCTGGATTGATGGCAGTGAGGGAGCTTTCCCGGGCCTGATCTGTGGTGCCTTCTTGCTCGGCTCTCCCTTATTTAGCAGTCTGGATGGCGTTGATTTGTGCCAGGCCTCTGGCAACCCCTCTGGTTTTCCATGTGCACTGACAGATTTTACAGGGTACGAGCTGCATAATTACCCGCTGCTTTTATGAGCTCAGCCATAGCATGGCTGGGGCCAGGTGTTTTTCCCGGCTAACTTTCACTGTGGGTTTTAGATGTAGTTTTGATTTCTTCCCTAAGGCTTTGGAGGCAGGCAGGGTTTCGTGAGGTGTATTTAACGGGCCCATTATTGATCATTTTCCTTGGAATATTTAACATCCTTTTCTCAAGTCTGAGCATTTGAACCATACTCTCAGGTATTTTTCTTCTTGTATCTGAAAACCCCCATGTCTGGAAGGAGAGCCGTCCATTTCAAGATGGTCTTTCTGAGTTCTCTCAGAAGTCAGAGAAGCAACCTGAAGAGAACTTTTGAACAAACATGGGAAGGTCTTTTGATTGCATGTTGATGGTGGGACATTTTCTGATTGGTGTAATTACGCATAAAAGCTTGAAAAAGAATTACATCAAATAATTATTCCTTCTAAGGACAAAAGTATTGAAGAATATCTTGACTATTTTTGAGCTACTAATTTCTTACATCCTTCTTATTAACCTTGAGAGAAATTACTTCTATGCACTTCATAAGTCAGAACTCAGACAGATGAAGAACAGATCTTGGGTGAGAAAGGTAGACCATAGGAGCTCCTAAAGACAGACGATGGAGTTTCTTCTTGATCATTTTAGCAAATGGTTTTGGGGGAAACTTTCACAGTGACACTTAAAGTAAATATGGAACCATTCTGGGAAGAGAAAGTCATGTTAACATGCTCTGATTCATTGGGTCTGGGTAAGCCAAGTCCTGGATGCTGGAGGGGATCTGGTGCTGATGATTCCTAGTCCTTCCATTCAGGAGCAAGACATTTAGAACAATTGTTCTAACAGAATAATCAGTTAGGGAGTGTGTTGAGTCTGGTACTGTGAGGGGTAGCCTGGCACTGTGGTGGGTAGCTTAGTACTGTGAGGGGTAGCCTGGTACTCTGATGGGTAGCCTGGCACTGTGGTGGGTGGCCTGGCACTGTGGTGGGTAGCCTGGCACTGTGGTAGCCTGGTACTCTGATAGGTAGCCTGGCACTGTGATGTGTAGCCTGGCACTGTGGTGTGTAGCCTGGCACTGTGGCGGGTAGCCTGGCACTTGATGGGTAGCCTCGTACTCTGATGGGTAGCCTGGCACTGTGATGGGTAGCCTGGCACTGTGATGGGTAGCCTGGCACTGTGATGGGTAGCCTGGCACTGTGGTGGGTAGCCTGGCACTATGATGAGTAGCCTGGTACTCTGATGGGTAGCCTGGCACTGTGATGGGTAGCCTGGCACTGTAATGGGTAGCCTGGCACTGTGGTGGGTAGCCTGGCACTATGGTGGGTAGCCTAGCACTGTGATGGGTAGCCTGGCACTGTGATGGGTAGGCTGGCACTGTGGTGGGTAGGCTGGCACTGTGGTGGGTAGCCTGGCACTGTGGTGGGTAGCCTGGCACTGTGATGGGTAGCCTGGCACTGTGGTGGGTAGGCTGGCACTGTGGTGGGTAGGCTGGCACTGTGATGGGTAGCCTGGTACTCTGATGGGTAGCCTGGCACTGTGATGGGTAGCCTGGCACTGTGATGGGTAGCCTGGCACTGTGGTGGGTAGCCTGGTACTCTGATGGGTAGCCTGGCACTGTGATGGGTAGCCTGGCACTGTGGTGGGTAGGCTGGCACTGTGGTGGGTAGCCTGGTACTCTGATGGGTAGCCTGGCACTGTGGTGGGTAGCCTGGCACTATGATGGGTAGCCTGGCACTGTGATGGGTAGGCTGGCACTGTGGTGGGTAACTGGGATGCAATGAACGAGGACAGGATTGAAGAAGTAGCACCACTGCAAGCAGAAGGCCTGGGAGGACATGCTTGCTGTTGTGTAGATTAGTCATGCCTCCCTCCAAGGGAGGAAAATGGACTAATACAGTTAGCTCTGTTAGGTAGCCAGCATGCAAACAGCAAGCATTAGACAATCATAGGAAAGAGAAGAAAAAGAAGTAAAGGAACAAAGGAATTTCATGGGAGGATAACCTGAAAGAAGTGAAGCTTTTCAGGAAGGCGTGACTAATAACAGAATAAATACAATTCAAGTCTGCTGACCCAGTCTCGTAGAATACAAAAGCTCTGATCTTCTACTTCCTTTGTTAATGGCTAAACAAATACAATACGATATTGCTTTAGCTCATTATGTAACAAGTACATCTCATCTAGTACCTAGAGTAGGCCGAAGACTCTCCTTCAGAGTAGCTAGAGCTTGGTCTTTTTTCTAGTCTGGTCTGGTTTGGTTTTTAGTTTGATGCAGTTTTGAGAGACTGTGATCACAGAGGTCAACTTTATTGGGGCCTTTCCTGGACCTCTCTGACGCTGCTTTTCTTCTCTGGTTCCTGTGATGGTTTTACACATTCTCCAGGACTTAATGTAGTCCAGGGAAGCTTCTCAGACCACTGTTCCTCTTAAGCTGAGGTAAGCCATTTATCTTGCAGATGTTACCCAAACATCTGCTGCTTCTGTTATAGCTTCTACATGGTCCTTATTTCTTTATCATTTCTCTTCCTTCTATGGAATACTCTTCCTTGGGAAAGAACTGGGTTTTGATACCTATTAAATCCTAACTTCAACAGGACTTCAAACACAGGCGCTTCAATGAAGAGTTATAAAACTTGCCCAAATTTTTAATAGTTTTTGAGTGCCTCTGCAGAGGTGGGCAAAGTGATAGATAGCTGTGCTGCATTAAAGAAGTCAGACACCATCCCATGCCAAAGGGAGACGACAAATAGCTTAGTAAACAATTAAGAAGCTCTCGGATAACAAGGAACTCTGCACAGAGAATCCAAGCCCAGGCATGTTCTAGATGGTGACTGGGTGACAGCATTAACCTGAGTGAGAAATCATTTAAGGAAAAACTGAATGATGAAGAAAAGCCACCGCTATGAAGAATCAGAGGAGTCTGTGTCAGTGTGAATAGACAGAAGCTCAGTGTTCAGTGGATAAAACTCAACGGCCTAGAGAACTGTGCACAGGGGAAATGACAGCGAGGTCAAATGTGTAGCAGGTGGAAAGTGAGTTTCTGCAGGATTTTGTGGCAGTAAGAAGTTTGAATTTTACTGTGTATGCAACAGAACACCACTCACTGGACAGCTTGACTCTAGAGAAGAACATCATTGACTTATGCCACCAGTTATTCTTTGACCAGAATTCTAATAGTTTATGAGAGTCTACTTGGAGGCAGACATGGATAGATAACTATGCTACAGTGAACGAAGAAGTCAGACATCCCATCCCAGTAGGAAAAAGACATAAAGATACAATAGCCGCTGAGTAAACAAGGAAGAAGCTGTTGAGTAGGGCAAAGTTCTGAGCAGAGAAGCCAAACCAGAAGGTGTGCTAGAGGGTGACTAGGTGACCGCTTTGAGCTGAAAAAGGGGTCGGAGACATGACTCAGAAGATGCCCGCTGGGCATCTGAGAGAATAATGGGCCACTTTGTGTGATACGCAAAGTGGAAAAGTAAACTGTTAGGAGAGATGTGGGAGATTATGTTGTTCCATTGTAAATAATTGTCCCACGCACTGGTTTAATAAAAAGTGCTGATTGGCCAAAGGCAGACAGGAAGTGTGGGTGGAGCTACCAGACTAGGAGAACTCTAGGAACAGGAAGAACAGAGCAGAATGCCAGAGAGAAGCCAGAAGATGCCGAGGACAACTATGTTGCCCTAAGGAAAGGTACAGAACCACATGGCTGAACAGTATAAGAGTCATGGGTTAGATTAAAGGAAAAGAGTTAGCAAGTTATTCACCTGGGCCTTAGGCCGATCAGCCTAAAACTATTGTAAGCATCTGTCTCTGAGGGTCTGTGAGTCTGTGGGCCTAAACCTTGAGGTTAGGCCCCAAAGTCCGGGCCAGAAACCTCCTAATACAGAGAGAGAAATCAAGAGCCATAATCTGATTGTTGGAAACATCTAGCATTGGTAGGTTTGAAGTGTATGTTTACTGAACAATAACAACAGAACCAGCAACACCAAAAAGAGAGTTTCATATACTAGTCTGGTAACCTGGGATGGATCCAAAGAAAAGTATTTCACAGAAACTAATACATAGAATCGTAAGTCATGGCTCAGGGCAATGGAAACAGAGGTATGTATTGATGGGTTAGGACACTGGGCATAGAGAAAGTATACATAGGTGAAAAGGAGAACTAAGAGGTGGAGAGAAGGGAAGAGGAGGGGAGAGAAGGGGGGAGGGAAGATGAGGGGAGAGAAGGGGGGAGGGAAGAGACCGTTAAGCTGAGAACATGATGATGAATCTTTCAGGTAGCAAATCAAAGAAAACAAAACTCCACGCAGGCAAGAGAGGCAGCACAGCAGTTCTGAGCAACTACCTCTTTTCCAGAGGATCTGAGGTCAGTTTCCAGCACCCAGATGTGAGTGCTTACGACTGCTTACAGCTTCAGCACCAGGTTGGGAGAGCCAATGCCCTCTCCTGGTCTCCATGAGCACACGCGCGCGTGCATGCACACACACACACACACCATACTCAAAAGAAAATAAACCTTTTAACCAATCTGATTGATTTAATTAAAACTTAAAACTACTGTTCCATGAGAGACAATGTTGAGAAAATGAGGAGACAAACCATAGGCTGGGAGGGGGTGGGAGAAAGCACAGCTGATAAAGTACTATGCTACAAAACACACCAGGAGTCCCGAAAACTCCAAGCTAAGAAAACAAGTAACTGAATTAGAAACTGGGTCAAAGGCTTAAACAGACACTAAAGAAAGTATACAGATGACAAAACATAGAAAAGATCCTCCACAGCATATGTCACCAGGGAAACAAAAATTAGAATACCAAAGTGGTACCATAAATACACTTACTAGGAAGGCCAGCTTCCAAAACACTCAACTAACTCCTTCATTTTGAAAGAGTTGTAGAAAGGCAGAGGCTCTTGCTCAGTGCCAAAGAGCACAGCCACTTACTAAGACATGTAAGTGTCTTACTTATCATGTGGCCTGGTCACCTCATTCCTTAGTACTTGCTCACCTATAGAACATACACCTATTCAGAAGCTTATACATCACAAGCTCCTGCCTCAAGTTTCTGGCTGGATTTCTGACATGATGGATGGTAGCCTGTAATTCAAAATCAACCTTTCCACCCCAGATTGCTCTTGGTCACAACGTTTGCCACAGCAAAAGATAAGTTGTTTTCATACAGTGGGTAGTTCTTGACTGTCTCCGCTAAGCCTGACCTTTGTTACTGTTTGTCTCTTGTCGACACATTTTAAATCTTGACTTGATTGGGAAGTCCTAAAAATCCCATATTTTATACCCAATTCTTCACTGTGTGCCTCCAGGATGTAAATTTACTTGACTTTTCAGGTGAAAAATAAAGCAAAACAAGCAAAAAGGCTCACCACCTAGATTACCTTTCACTTTCCCACACCTCCAAATTGTAATTATTTACTATTTAAATGAAAATTTATTATTTATGAAAATGGTATTTTGAATGGTATGTATATACGTGCATGTGTGTTATACACATACATGTGAAGGCCGAAAGAAGGTGTCAAGTGTCTTCCTGTACCTGTCCCCACCTTTCTGTTTTTGAGGCAGGGCCTCTTGCTGGTCCTAAAGATAGGGTGGCAGCCAGAAAACCTAGGCATTCTCCTGCTTCTGTCTCCTTCATTACTGGGGTTATAGACATGCACTGGGCAATGACTGCCTTATTATGTAGGCCCTGAAATTCAATCTCTGATCCTCCAATGTTCAGAGTGTGAGACACCTTGGAACACTTGGCCTTCATCAAATACCATCCCTCAGAGTTCAGAAAACTATGTGGAAAAGGAGGCAGAAAGACTGTAAGAGCCAGAAGAAATAGGTGACTCTGAAGAAACAGTGGCTTCCAGACATAATTGGACAGACACACGTGAGAACTCACAGAGACTATGTTCCCACTGCTGGTTCCTAATCTTTCAAATGTAGACATTTAGAAGTCATTGGAATTCTTGATTTTTATGAATCTGACCCACTTATGGCCATACTTTAGTATTATGAAAAGTTCTATGATCTTTAAACGGAAAGTATGAAATAATTTTCCATCACATTGTCCTTACTAGTATATTCACTTTTTTATTATATAGAGAGATCTATTTCTCTCCTTATTGTTCATTCAGCATGGATTTAGGCTAAGAGGCTTTACTGAACTGATTCATACAGACAACTATATAGTAAAAAAAAAAATGAAACATGTCAGAGAGAATATGGTTTGTTTGTTTTTTTTAAAATCTCACTGGTTTAAAGAACTACAATTAAAAAATAAATAAAACTAAAATACCCATAGTAAATGAAAATTTATCCATGGTAAATCTAAAACATTTGTCCAAATCTTGCTGAGACTATTTGATTTCATAACCCTAATGGAAAACCCCTGCTCCATAAGAATGGATGGATGGAGGGGTGTGTATAAAGAAGAACCCATGCCTGCATGGCCTGTGAAACTAAAGTTGTTACAGAAAAAGTCTTCTGACATCTCCTTTCATGTCACCTGAAAATTTATGCAGTCCAAAGAAATGGAAAAGTTTATGATTACTTTAATTCTAGCAGTGTTTAAAAATTTAATGTAAAAGACACTGTATTAAAACCGTCTTCCCTTTGGAGTTCAGCAAAATAATACCGTAAGAGAGATATTGGATTTCTTTTCCTTGGCAGAGAACTACCATCTGGATTTCTTTCATCTGAAACTCTTCACCATCTTTAGAGAGGGAGCAATAGAGATAATGGCTGATTTGTTCATTTTCCAAAGGACCCAAAGGGAGCTGGGGCCACCCCTTCAAACAGTGATGTTCAGCAGGAAACTCCAAGTGAGTTAGGATGGTGTATCCTGAAGTATTGCTATACAGCAGAGACGCCAGAGAGGGAAGCTGCCTTTAGAATGCATATTGAGATCTAAAAATGTCCCATGTGAAGAGTCAACAGGCATTAGTTAGTACCAATCTGTTGTTAAAATTATAAATTCACAGCTAACCACAGCACACCCTCAAGGGAAGCAGCTGATATTTTACAGTCTTACTACAAAATAAACTGAGCCAGAAGTCAAGAGAATCAAATTAAACAAAAACCTCGTTGAGATCTTGTAATTTGAGATTCTCATTTGGTTTACCTAAATTATCCAGATATATTGATATTTTGGCATTTGACTCCCAATGGTATTTTGCATGAGGGACAGACAGAAGAAACCAGGCATTAAATGTAGAAATTAAATGTTTCAGAAAGTTCTTCCATGGAGTGCTGGAGACCATATGGCCCGGAGATGAGAATATGAAAATAGATTGCTGTTCTCCAGCTGGGCAAGACTGGCTGCTCTCTGTGACATCTCTGGGTATTGCTGTCTCCTCTGTAAAAAGTAGTGAGTGAGTAGATAGTATCTACCCAGTCTAGTGCTGCCTAGGGGCAAAGCAGGAGCCACAATAATTAGTAAATGAAAGCCACTGTGGTAGCAGTGTGCTTGAGACACTATTTTAAGTTCTTGGAAGCACTATCCACTTTAAGTTGGAACTGATAATTGTGTGTGTGTGTGTGTGTGTGTGTGTGTGTGTGTGTGTGTGTGTGTGAATGAGTGGGTCTGAACTGAATGGGGAACAAAAGAACATAATTCAACTACTTTTCTAACAACTACCTAAAAAGCTTGGGCACTGGCAGAAGCAAGAACATACTTTTTATTTTTTAAATAATAGGAATTACACTACACAAAAAGCTCTCCTCTCCCTCTGACCCCAAGGTGACACTAATGGCCCTGGGAAAGGGCACAAGCCAGAAACTGCAGGTTTTCATTCTGATCCAGCCACTTTCCACCAGCAGTCATCCCAACAGCTGGGAAGAACTGTGGAAGGTCACCATGAGATGCACATCATATTTCCTTTGAATGGAACATTAAATGATCATGTTTAGTATTTTACTCCTTGGAGGCATTGTAATGCTTTTACAGGTGAAGGTTTTAGATTATCTGCTGCCTAGATTTTTGAGGAAAAAACTATTCTGATTTCTTAGTAGATAGAGGTATCTGGTATAAATATAGAAAGAGATTGGAGTACTGTTCGTTATACTTTCTTAATACCGTGCGCTGTGAGTGTTACTCCATGTTTCATGGATGTGTTGTGTTGCCTTAGACTCTTCTCATATGCCTCTTCCCAGCTCCTTACTGAGGATTAAAGGGTTAGGGTGCAGCTGATAACCCACCTCTTCAGGATGGCTTATAGCATAAAGGAATAAGAAAACTCAAGAGTGGACTGGAGTAAGACTGCGCATCTTAGGGAAGTGTGGTAAATATTACTCATGACATGCACCAATCCTGCAGTATCAGTTATCTTTAAGATTTCATATACTCAAGGCTACATAAATGACAGGACTCCAGTTGCAAACACATTGACCCCAACATGTAAAGTGAAGTACTTTCACAAGACTGCAGCGTGGTCTCACATGTATGGGGCTTGATTACATGATTCTACATAATTATGACAAACCAGAAGAGATGGAAAAAATGACAGCCTCAGCTCACCTCCATCTGTGGCAGTCAAACCAAGAACTCTGAGTATTCATTTTTTCAGCAGGGCCTGACTTTAAAGTAGAACAATTTATGACTGTGGATTCTGATCTGTGTAACTAGACAGCTTTAGACTTAGTGAAAAATAGCATAGTTTTTCCATTCCACCAGGGAAGGAGGTGGCGGGGAGACAAAGAAATTTTTGGTGAACTTATATCAGAAGCGTTCTTCAATAAATTTTTATATTCTTACCTCAAAAGCCTCACAGTAAACAATGCAAATACAAAGCAGAATTAGAGACTCCACTGGCTTTTGTCCCAGACAAAGTCCGCTCAGCAAATGAGATTTTTATATTTCTAAACATCTGCATTTAATTCACATCTTCTCCCAAGTAGGAAATATGAGGCAGGAAAAGGGACCCACTCTCCATCAGAGATCAGGGGCAGTGACTTCATTGGGCATTTTAGAAAGTCATGCAAATCTTAAGCTACCCTCACTGGGTAAGTCCTGTATGCCTCATGCTACCAAGTATGCGGTCCCAGTCACTGCTGAATTTTTTTTTTTAAAATTTGGTAATAAACAATTGCCATCTAGACCATTTCCTTTTGCAGACCCACAAACTCAGGGAGAGAGCTGAATAGTCCCCTTCCTTTGATGGCTTGGCCCAGGGGCTGCATTCGCACCCCATAAATCCCGTAATTGTAGAGGATCCTCTGACAGTGTGTGGGTTTCTCTGCTAAATCACAGTGGGAAGACATCAAGAGGCAAGTAGAGAATGAGGTATTCTGAGGCATTAGGGCATTCACAGAGGGAGCCAAGAGCCCCAGTAAAGCCCCAGCCAGGCCTTTACTGCTGGCACTCAGGCACAGCTAAGTGCTGCTTCTCTTGTGTTGGCAGAAGACAAGGAGAGTTAAATCTGGGTCTTTCTTCCTCTACATATTTCCGGTGTCGGGGAGTGTGTGATGGAATTCCAAAGGAGTTGGACCAAAGATAGCAGCTAAGTTCTGTCCTTCTTTCTAGATGTTTTATAAACACATTTGTCATATGGAGAAAGACAAACACAGCAAACAGAATGACTAACTAGGTATACAGAGTATGTGTGTGTGTGTGTGTGTGTGTGTGTGTGTGTGTGTGTGTATGTGTGTGTGTGTGTGTGTGTGTGTGTGTGCGCGCGCGCGCTGGGATGACACTCTTTTTTTTCTGTCAATCACATTTCCACATCTCAAGGATGTGAGCATGCTTGAGACGGTTGAGTGCACTGGGCCAGGTGGAGTTGATGGCTGGAAAGAAGGTGACAGTTGGTGCAGAGCCAAACCTTACCGCAATTACTAGAATCTGTGCTAGTCCCTGGATGAGAAACCTTAGCTGTTGTGTTTATAAATGCCTTGAGAACAGAGGAACATAAAAAGACACGTGAAGTATTTCCCTTAATGGTATCAGATTTAAGCATTTTCCAGCATGTTGAAACCAGAATAAAGCTATAGTAATTAGCAGATTAAGACTTATCAACAGACTTCTCACATCAGAAGTTAAAAGGAAAATTATGGGTCTCTTAAGATGCTTAAATTTTCTCAGAAAGCAATGGCAAGAAATCACTGCACTCCAGTGCTAAATTGGACAGGCTATATAATTTCAAACTCCGTGAGGCTGGGAATCCTAGAAAATGGAAGCTTCATATTTTTAAAAGTGATTACCTCAGTGTAAGAAATATGTTGAAAACAACTGATAACAAACATCGCCAGTTTGAGGCTCTCTTGGGGCTTTTTCTGAAGCCATCTGTGTCTCTCCCAGTGGAAGGGGCATTAGAGGATTCATAGCAGAAGCCAACAGCCCAGACCTCTCCAGGACATAAATATGCCAATGAATTTCAAGTTCATTGTCTCACTTGGAGCCTCTACCTGGGTTCCAAACAGGTGTGCTGTGAGGTCTGGCTGACTCTGCTGTCTAATGTGGCATGCTTCTCAAAATGATGCCCAAAAGTCTGCTGATTCTCTACCTCACTACACACCAGAAATAAGTAAAAATAAAGTTCTCACCATCTTGGCTTTCCCCAGCCCATTAAAAATCACCACTGTTTTCCCAGTCATCCAGACTCAAGCCTAGGAATTTCCCATAACTATTCTACACCCTTCCCTCCCTCTAGCAACATCCATTGTTTCCACCTCTACATTTACCCAAATGCTGCCACTTCTCCTGTATGCCCCTGCTGTCCATTGTCCCTCCTTGCTCCAGGGAAGTTTTCCTACTTCTATGCTAGCACTGGGTCTAAAGAAATAGGTCTATTAAGAATACACCCTATGGTGATAAGGAGCCAAAGGAATATATCTTAAAGGGGGCACAAAAATTAGACAATGTGTAACATGATCTATCTGAACAAACAGATCCTGTGACATGGGGCCACTGAGAACGATGCAGGAAGAGGGTGGCCACTGAGATTGGTAATATGATCATTGCCAAGTAAACAGGAAAGTTTCACATACAGAGCCAGCAGAGAAGCTAGGGTCCCTCCTGCTTCACATGCAGCCTGTCACATGGCAAGGTATGCAACCACATGGGACACCGTTTCTAAGGAGCCACAACTACCATTCATCAATATGGTCACTTTAATTGTCAACAAATAAGCATCAAGCCAACATCACACCCAGGTGCCTTGGTCTACCCTGGAAACGTGGAAGTGACAACCCACCAGCCTTCTCTAGAGTTTACAGCCTAGAAAGAGCAGACAGCAAGTAGTTAGTGTCGCAGATGACCAATGTTCCTGACATCACCAAGAACCTGAGTCAGTAACAGAGATGTCACCGTGGACCAGGCTTTTTCTTTGGGGCCACCAACCAGCTCCCAAATCATAACATAAAAATTAGTAGTTTTGAATGCTCAGCTTATCTTGGTCACATTTCTGGCTAGCTTTTTCAACTTAAATTAACTTGTTTCTCTTCACATACCTTTTGCCTTGGGGCTTGTGATCTTTCTTATTTCTTTAAGTCTCCTGCTGCTTCTCTCTCTAGCTCACTGGTGTCTGCCTGGCTTCTTTGCCTGGCTTCTTTCCCTGGCCTGTTGCTCGTTCTCTCTTCCTTGAGCCTAGATTTCTCCTCCTATTTATTCACTCTGCCCGCCAGCCCCGCCTATCCTTCCTCCTGCCTAGCTATTGGCCATTCAGCTCTTTATTAGACCAATCAGGTGCCTTAGGCAGGCAAGGTGAAATAGATGCAACCCATCTTTACATGATTAATCACACAGCCTTACATTGTTAAACAAATGCAGCATAAACAAATGTGACATATCTTTGCCTAGCTGAAATAATATTCCACAACACCACCATGCTTGAGATGTGTTATGTGAGTCACACATGTCTGTCGACCTGTCCCTATCGGCACAAAAAAACCCCAGCATAGCAAAGTAATAAATATACCATCAAAAGGCCAACTTGCTGAGCCAATTTGTTTGTTGTGTTTATGTTCAGAAGTGCTGGTGAGGGTTTTCTTACAGAATCAGGAATGACCCTGGAGCTCTCTAAACAATTTATATATAACCCTACAGGTGCACTCATCTCCTCTCCCCAACTCAGTAAGTCATAATCTTACACACTTCAGCTTCTTCAGACACGTGAGTTTTGTTTACTTTCTGCATCTCATGAGTCTCTACCCTCCTTCCTGGAGAGAGCGTTTCAATTCAGAGGAAATTGCTACACAAGAGATATGAAGGATTAGATGGAGGTTTTCTAGGTGTGAGTGGAAATGTTAGAAAAGAGGGAGAAGCAGAAAAAAGTAAAACCAGCATTATTCAGGCTCACTGATGACTAAGCGCCTACTGCACACACACACACACACACACACACACACACACACACACACACACACACACACACACGCATGCACAGACATGTAAACATATACATGCACGTACATCATTAACATAGCCACAAAAGTTTGTTTTAAATGTCAGATATGGAAGCAATCTTCTTATAGTATGGCAAAACAGCATTGCACTGTTCAGAAGACTTTGCCTTCATGTAGTATGTTAACAAGAGAGATGCATAGCAGAAAGGATTGCACAGTTGACTGCTGGCTGGCTTTTAGATGGTAACCTCCTTTCCCTTACCCGCCCTCCTCACCCCTTCCTCCTCTTGCTCAATCTCTGGCACCTTCTAAACACCAGGGTGCATGGGAAGCACCCTCTTAAAATGACAAAGGTGCCTTCAACTTTAAGAGTGGACATTGAAGATCTGCACAGCCTTAGAGAGATGACTTTAAGAGAATTAAAAAGGACTTTTAAAGAAAAACAAGAGTCTCTTCTTGGGGAAAAAAAATGAAAAGGACTACATCCAACAGGAAATTGAAACAATACACCCAAAGAAGAGCCAGCAGCAGCTCCCTGAAGAGAGAGGAGATTGCTGTGACTGTGATTGCTGACGCGGTAGAGTGTGCAGAGGATGGAGATGACAACAGAGGAGACCTCCTAAAGATGATGACAATGAACAGGGGGTGACCAGGAGAAAACTATGGAGAATGGAAGATGGAGACCATGGAGGCAGGGGCAGCCTCCAGGTCCACCCTATTTGGGCCTGTTTCTCCTCTCAGCTGTAGTTTTGGAAGAATGATGAAGAGACCCAGGAAGGAAGGGATGAAGGAGACGGCAGTAACAGGGAGAAAGAGGCTATGGGAGAAGAGGTGACTCCTAAGCATATACTGGCTCTGGAAGTCTTACCATGTCTAAGATAAAAATCGGACCAGATTCACCCCCTACCATCTTCAGCACAATGCACTGTTTGCCCCATTCAAGTCGTTAACTCAAGTCACTCTGCATGAACTTCCTGTTATTTCTACTTCTTTCCACGCTCCTAGATGTTCTTATAGATTCTCACCTATAGTTTTGGCTTTTAACTTTTATACACCTTCATGACATAGAAATAAAGGGATATATGTCACCAAAATGCTGTCTTGTTGTGCGGGGAGTACACCTTTATATGTGACCGCAGTAACTGGTATCCTGGTTGAGAGGCAGTCTCTGTCTGTAGCAGCTGAGAGTGGTTTGGGTCAGAGGTCTGTGTGACAACCTCCTTAAGACTGCTGAGAGGTTCCAGCACAGATGTAACAAGGCATTGTGAAGAATAAGATCCAGCGTGTCAAATGGATCCTCTAGGGAAATATTTGTTGTCTGAATATATGCTGTCTAAAATCGCCACTGTAGGGCTAGAGAGACAGCTCAGACATTAAAGGATAGGCTGATAAAAATATAAAATTGATACTGTCCATTACATTTGTTATCAGCCCATATTTTGAAAATCCTTTCTCAAAATAAATAAGTCTTTGCTATAAATAAAAGTTATTTTTTATTTTATTTTTTTTTAATTTAAGCTGCCATGACAATATGTAGCATATCGAATTAAGAAGAAAAATAGTGGTGGATGCTAATACCTGCCCACTCTAAGAAAGATGAGCCTTGCGTTTCTATGGTAAATAGGAAATATGAAGATTCTGTTGCAGTCCCATATACCATTTGTTCATTTAACTTTTGGGGTAAGACCTGCTGTAGTTCGGGTCTTGAACTCGGCCTTCCCACTTGGCTTGTTAGCTAGCATGTGGCATTGTTAGAAGGTAGGAAAAGCCTCAGGAGAAAAGCCTAAAGGAGACGTTAGGTGTCTGGATGTTTGTCCTGGGGCATATATTGTAAGGTCATCTCCTTTCTTTATTTCTCCTTGCTCCTGGGTAGCCACGAGGTGAAGCAGTCCTATGCCGCATGCTTCTGCACTACTCCAGCCCAGTACAAATAAGCCATGAACCCACACACCGAAACTCTGAGTCAAATTAGTTTAATTGGTTATATCAAGTATTCTGTCACAGTGATAGAAAACTCACTAACATAAGACTCCACCTCTTTAGATAAAGGTGGACCACCTAGGAGAGTGGATTATGTGGAATCTACAGACCACTCTTTTCCAAATTTTACTTAGCACAAACAAAGAAGCAAGTGTTCAAAAATCATAGCATGTGCTTGCAAACAGTGTGGTTAGCACAGACTCATGAGACATCATGTTTACTGGACTCATACTGTGTTATGTGATATCTTAATTTATTATTGATTTGTATACCTTACAACAATCCTATAGGATAAGTACTAATATTACCATTCTCACCAAACACGGAGCATTGGCTCAGGGATCATTGGCTACCTGACTATCTTGGTTTTCTGTGGCTGCTGAAACACATGACCTAGAATGGAAATCAATTCAGATCTGGATATCAGAAAAACAGAAGCTCAAAGCTCACTGCTGATGGACCTCATGAGCCCAGAGAATTCTTGTTAATTCCTTCCATCCAGCTTTTAACAAAAAGTTGCATCACTCCAATATCTGCATCCCTTTTCAACAGTCTTTGGTCTGAGCATGTCTTTGCCCCTTCTCTTCATGACACTTGTCACTGGAGTGAGGACCAGGATGCTCTCATCCGAAAAGCTTGACTTGATATCTGAACGGATGGAATACTGGGATATGGACAAATTTGGGGAACCGGTGAAGGAACAACCATTCAACCACTGCAATTGCTGTCAGAATCAGAGCTGGAAATCAAGACCAAGTCATGTTACAATTCTTGTTCTCCAAACCACTCCCCAGATCCCAAACACTAAAAGCGGGGACGAGAAGCAGACATGGAACTTTCCTGAGAATTCAGCTTCAGAGAAAATTACTGAACTTATCATGTGACTCAACTAGCATCACAATAATGATCTATTTATGATTGCTTGGCAGTCCATGGTTAACTGTAAAATACTGTGGTGGTTTGAAAGAAAATGACCCCCAAAGAGAGTGGAACTATTAGAAAGTAGGGCCTTGTTGGAATGTGTGTGGCCTCGGTGGAGAAAGTGTGTCACTGTGGGGGTGATATACCCAGTGTCTCAGTTCACTTCCTGTTGCCTGCAAGATAAAGAACTTTCAGCTGCTTCTCCAGCACCATGCCTGCCTACATGCCTCCATGCTCCCTGCTTGTTGAGGTGTGGCCTGGTTTGGGGTGAGAAGTCAGGGTTCCCTCTATACTCAGGGTCCTGTTTTTTCCCTTTGGAGTAGGGGGAAAAGATGGCGTGGAAGCAATGACACAGCCTCCAGAGACAGGTTGAAACAAGCAAGTCCAATTTTATTTTGGAGGGGAAGACCTTAAATACTTTTGTCCCAGACCACCCCCTCCGCCCCCAGCTAGGGGAAAGGACTTTGATTTGCTGGTATCTGTGCCTGTGGGTGGTAATCTCTCATTGGTCTAAGATTGTTATATCTGGACTCTGCCTTCATCAAGGCCCCAGGCTCAGACTCCAGGTTGGCTTATGCAGAAGTGTGCAGGAGCCCATGTTTTAAGACACAAATTATCACCAGTTTGCGCTGGCTGAGGCCAGACTGGTCTTCAGTCCTCTTAGAAGCCATGATGATAATGGGCTAAAGCTCTGAAACTGTAAGCCAGTCCAAATAAATGTTTTCCTTTATAAGAGTTGCTGTGCTTATGGTGTCTCATCACAACAATAAATTTCTTCACTAAGACAGCATTCTTAAAGCCTGATATTATAGGTTAAAATTCCTGCCCACAGCTTCAAAAAACTAAAGCCTCGTGATGAGCGGCTTTCCTCATTCCCTGAGAAACCAGGTATGAACTTTCTGAGCAAAACTCACACTGTTTCCCAGGTAGAGAGAGCAGACTAATGATTCTCCCACCCCAGAAGAGGGCCTTCTCCACACAAGGGCAAGCAGAGCCAGCCACATGGATGGGCTTCTCAAATTCCCTAAGAGCTAGTTAATTATCCTTGGCCCTGGCAGTGGAGATCCCTACTTGCCTAGATGTGCCCTGCTCTGTGATTTCAGTTTTAGGAATTAAAATTCCATCAGGCAGAGGTGGCATATGCCTTTAATCCCAGCTACTTGGGAGGCAGATCCAAGTTTGAGGCTAGCCTGGTCTACAAAGCAAGTTCCAGGATAGCCAGGGCTACACAGAGAAACCCTGTCTCAAAAACAAAAAACAAAAAACTAAACAAAAAAGAATTCAAATTTCTATTTACATTACTAAATATTTAAAACGAATAAGAGTTACTCAGAAGCTTTTGTGTTGAGGGATAAAACCCAGGACCTTGGGAAGACTAGAGAGAAGCTCTACCTGCTACACAACAACCCACCCCTCAGAAGAGTTTGTAATGCCTTACCAGCTGCACTACTAAGGAATAAGAAGTTGAAGAAAACTCATCGAGTTAGAATATTTCTCTCCCCACTGAGTTATATGCTATTCAACTTCACTTCAGCAATGGACTTCAAAGATGGAACAGCCCCTGGAAATCTTCAGACAACTGGAGATGGATGTGGGGTTATGCTGGTCTTGTTCTGCCCTGCAAGTTCACCAGAGAAGAATTTCCCCGTTCGTTAATGATCTTAATATCTGCTGGGAAACTTCAATGAGAATTCATCTGCTAATGTTGCAAACTAATTAGTAATGGTAAAATTCAAACAAATAAATCATTTTCAGAGGTGGGTGCTCTCAATTCTGGGAAGTCTGACTACGTCATTGATTAAGTTGTAAGTTGCTCCAGCATTTGTGTTTAAAAGTCACAGATTCCAGGAACATTTTGAAACAGGGTCTCACTGTGTATTCCTGGCTGACCTGGAAGTCAGTGTGTAGACCAAGATGGCCTCAGACTCACAGAGATCCACCTGCTTCTGCTTCCTGGGTGATTGGATTAAAGGTGTGCCCCATCATACTCAGACTTGGAACTGTTTAAAACTGTTAATGGTTCAAATAATCTCCTTTGTGCCCAGAAATACTTGTAAGTATATTTTTTGAGAAAACACACATCTTGAATGAATTAATATGCTTAAGTATAAAGTTTTCATGTCTGAGACCAGAAATAATGATGTCAGGGAAGCCAGGTGGCCAGTTTGGGGAAACAGTTTGTTTTCCTTGCCCACTTCATTGGAAACCGATACTTAAATGGATGGTCATGAGCTATACAATCTCTACCATATTGTAAGGACTCACAGAAATTCATCAGTCATGAGAACTGAAAAATCTATGTTTAACCTGAAGGCAATATTGAGACAAACAAAAAAATCTTCCTTGTCAATTTGCCCTGGTGTGTTCAGAACTTTGAAACTCAGTCTGAGAGAAACAAGAAAAGTAGAGACCATAGATACGTCAGTCCTAGAAACCACTTCTGAACAACACCTGCAATCTTAAAGACCTTCACCAGCTAGGTCCAGCAATGTTCAAATGCCCAACAGAACTAAACTTGCCCCCTAAAAATTCTTTGTTTCCCAAGAACCAGTTTCTCTCCTTAGCCCATGGCAACATCCATCATTTCACCACCTTCTTATTTTAAATGTTTGATTTTGCTGAGAACCTCACCCAGCTCATTCTGTGAACTTCCTTCCTCCCAAATTAACTTCCAGTAAATCTTTCAGCATTTCACCCACAGAGGAAAGAGGTGGAGCTTCAGCACTCATTTGCTCTCCAGTTTTGTCTAACTGTATCGTCCTACTTGTGTCTGGAAGAAAAATAAAAATGCTGTCATCATCCAACCTACAGATTGAGTCTATAATAAAAACGCTATAGGCTGGTCCTTTTTCCTTTACAGAATACATATTCTCCATAGTGAGACTTAGTTCTTTGTAAATAATGCAACATCACAAGAAGAGAGATTATGGTATAAAGTATAGTTTCCTTTCTACAGCTACCCTTTCTAACATAACTCTCTGCCAAATGCTAACATCTTTCTTAGAGATGCTACATGAGTCTACATAAAGCAGATCTGTGCACAGTAATTTGATAAAGGAACTTGTCAGGGAGCCATGGGAGCCAGTGTGGTCATATAAAGATGTGCCAGGAAGAATGGAGAAAACTAAGCAATAAAAGAGCATGGGATGTCCCCATTCTACTGTGTTACCTCTGCCAAATGACCACAATTCCTTTTGCCTCTAATTTATATCTACAAATTAGAGATGATAGGGTCTGTGCCAGTGTGTGTGTGTATGTGTGTGTGTTTGTGTGTGTGTATGGGTGTGTGTGTGTGTGTGTGTGTTTGTGTGTGTGTATATGTGTATGTGTGTGTATGTGTGTGTGTGTGTGTGTGTGTGTGTGTGTGTGTGTGTGTGCATGTGGTGGAGAGGTATTTGTAAACACATGTATAAATACACAAGCATGAAGATCCAGGAGTTGACTTCAAGTTCCATCCTGGTCACTCTCTTCCTTATTTTTGAAGAGTTTTCCACTGTACCTAGAGCTCATCAAGTGGTAGACTAACTAGCTAACAAGCCTCTGTTCGTTCCTGTTTGTTGCACGCATGCACTCTCCCAGCACTGGGATTTCAAGGCCTTCCATTGCAGGTGGTGATGATCCAAAATCAGGTACTCATGTTTACAGAGCAGGCTCTTCACCAGCTGAGCCACTCCCAAAGCCCTTACCTTTAAGCAAGTATTATTTACTCTTTTTGTCACATTTGCTATTGGCAGCCAGTATCCCCTCTGACTGACTTTTGAGATACTATTACTTTCTTAATATCATTCAGGTTTTCAGAGAATATATTCTCCTACCTTTAATGATGAGGGTTCTCTGAAACACTCACTTTAACTGCCCCCATCTTTTTTAATTCGCAGAATAACATCATCTTTACACACAGGATTAAATGTTTAAATAACTTCTTTATATAGTCATAATTCCAAGTTTCATAACTCTGACTTAGGCCTCTCTTATCCAAATGTTCTCTCTCTCTATATATATAGATAGATGACCATCTCTCTCTCTCTATCTCTCTCTCTCTGGGTGTGTGTGTGCGCGTGCATGCATGTGTGGCTATGTGTCTGTGTGTCTGTGTATGTGCGTGTCTGTGTGTTTTAGTTTTGCTGGAAATTGAACCCAAATCCTATGCTGACTATGCAAATAGCCTACACTGAGATCTATCCTTAACCTTGCTTTTTAAAACAATATGTATTTAGTATTTAATGTATGTATACCTCAGTGTGTGCATGTACATCACATGTGTATGGGAGCCCAAGGAGGTCAGAGAAACCACAGAACTGGAATTACAGGCAGCTGTGAGCTACCACATGAGTGCAAGAAATAAAAACAAGACCCTCTGCAAGGACACAAATGCTCTTGACCTCAGAGCTATCTTTCCTGCTTCTACTTCCTCACACCCCAAGCTTTGTGTTTTGTTTTCTTTTGTTTTGAAGACAGTGTCTCTGTTTCACCAGGCTGGCCTTGAACTCATGATCTGCATGCCATAACCTCACATGTATAGTGGGATTAGATTGTTACATTATATATAATTGTCCTGCCTACTGGTTTAATAAAAGTGTTAATTGGCCAAAGGCAGACAGGACGTGTGAGCAGGGCTACCAGATTAAGAAAACTCTGGGAACAGAAAGAACAGAGCAGAAATGCCACAGAGAAGCCACGCAGACACCATGATGAGATGCCAGCAGCTGCAGAGGAAAGAAGTTGAAATGCTGCTCTGAGAAAAGGTACCAAATCGCATAGCTGAACAAGGTAAGAGTCATGGGCTAGTTTAAGGATAAAGAGTTAGCAAGTTATATGCCTGGGCCCCAGGTCAATCAGCGTAAAATTAATACAAGTGTCTGTTTGTCAGTGGAACTATGGGACTGTGAGTCTGAAAGTCCAGGCCACCAGGCTAGGCCAGAAAATCTGGGCCAGGAGGCTAGACCAGAAAGTAGGGCCAAAAATGTGATACAATACACGTTTGAGGGTTACAGGCATGAGCCAATATGCCTGGTCTTACTGATTTTCTGCACAATTCTGCTGGACATTCCCCCCACACTCTTCATCTCAATTTGCTCACAATTGACTTCTCTTCCTCAAAATCTGTCTTCCCTCCACATGCTCTCGAACTCCATGAATAGAATGACTTCTGTTCAAGTGGTCTTTGTGTTCAGGGATCCTCAGGGACGGTCGGTCTCAGTTTCAATGAATCCTTGAAGGATACCCAGAGCTTTGGAAAGCTGTACTGCTCAATGTTTTAGGTTCCAACATTCATCTAGCGGCTTCCTGACTCCAGGTGCAGGGTGACCACAGTCATGCTGTCCCTGCCTTGCCACCATGGTGGATAACGCCTTAAAACTGTAATAGAGAGTAACCCCATGCTTCTTTAAGATGTTTCTTGACAGTCATTTCTCACAGAAAGGAGAAAAGTAACTGATACCAAGACTATACTCTTAAATCCCACAATGAGCCTGGCATATCTTAGGTCAGAAATAATACAAAATATGGCCTCTGGTAGTGAGGTTATATTGTTAAATAAACCAATCCAGATAAAGCTACAAAGAGCACATTTTAAGAGCTTTCAAAAACTTAAAAACATTTGCATTGTTTTTCCAGATTGTGGTATCTCCAGTTGTTGCAATGTGTGTTAGAGATGTTAGCAATTTTACCAGTAGGAATAAACTTTTATCATCAAGAACCAAAAAACATATATGTCTATTTAGTGGAGGTGCAATTTTTTTATTTGTTTTTTGGCCCTTTTGAAAAAAACAAAGAAAGAAAGAAATATTCTGTTTTAGTTTTATTGGCTGTCTGGCAGAACAGAAGTCTAAAAGTCGGGGGGGGGGGGGGGAGAAAGTTGCTGTTTTGTTTTTTTAAATACAGATTAGTATTAATTATCACATAGTGAGCTGAAAATTCCTGCCAAGAAACAATGGCTCCTAGATCCCTTAATGTACATTTTCTTCCTACTGGGTGAAATGAAAGTTTGAAAGACGGATTTGGACTGTGGAAATTGCTAGAAGCTGTTTATATAAGTTAGTTGATAGGAACCGGGCATTTTCCATCAACAGCCTTCCCTGCTGAGGTTTGCCCTTCCAGCCCTGACATTTTCTGCAGAATGCTGAGGCTCCTGGTGTGATGAGTGCTGTGAGCAGGGAAGATACTAGCAGAGTACAGCATCTGCTCATGCCATGCTGGCATCGGCTAGCCCATGACCAGAGCTCTCTATTTCCAGATTGAGAGAAACATCACAAGCTTATTATCTAACCCTAACCTCCAAAATGGACTGGGCCTAAAGCAGACACCCGGATATAGGAGAGAAGCCCAGGACAAGATATCACCAGGAACAGAGTGTAGGGCAGCCCTCTGAAAAGGACTCCAGAATACTCTTCCATCAGTAGTACCTCTAAGAGTGTTTTTGAGAAAGGAAAATCTAAATATGTCACACAGAAATAGTCCCTGGCTGTTTTGCATGCTGGACCAATGTTCCCAGCCAGCATTTTGCTTTAAGAACAAATTCTGACAAATGGCCCAAGTTTCTGTACATCAAGTTTCTGTGCCATCATACTCAATACTCCTTGCCTAACATCCAGATTTGGACCTGCAGCAGACCGTTCTTGAGGACATGAAGGAAGCCATGCCTGATAAATTCTAGTGACAGAGCACTGCAGACTCATATTCTACTTGCTCAGTCTTTCCTCTTTCTGTCCACCCCAGGAATGTCCTCACCAGCACTAGCTGTTGGGGGTTTATTAGGTCACAGTGTGAACCACAAGTTAGCATTTGCATTAATTAAATAAAATTAACCTAGAGTCAGGAGGCTGAGCTAGCAGCTAGTTGGTCAGAAAGTAATCATAGAACATCAAAGGGCATCTGGAAGAGATAGAGTGATGACCTGGAAGTAGTAGAGGGCGGATTTTAAGTGGCATAACTTTTTTGTTGGAGCAAAGCAGGACATTCTTTGGGGGAGACACAGCATGGAAAGTTTAACTAGCTGCTACTCAACTTCTCTGAACTAGCAGGTTTTCACCACAGCCTTTGAATCTCGAGTTTGATTAATAAATAAAACAATAGAGACTTAGTTAAAGGTACTTTTAGTGTCAGCAACAGAGCTGGTACCTGAGGGAACAGAATTTCCACTAGGCTTCCGTTTGAGAGGCCAGGCCACTACCACAGAATCAGGCCAGTAACTGCAGAGTCACAATTTCTGGCTGAAATAGCACAAGATATAGATGCAGCCACTGGGCTGAAGATAAAACAGCTGGTTCCTTCACCTATCACTGATTCATTGACTTTCCTCTAATGAATTACATATATGTCTAACTCTGCTTTGATGTCTGTTTCTATTACAGTTCAAATTTGTCTACCATTCAGTAGTATACCAATGGATACTGTGATACAAAATACATTGGGGTATTTTCCCTATACCTTGAATATGCAGAAAACCCAAGATAAACTATCTCAGTGATCCTTGAAGTCCATTGTTCCTTCAAGACCAAGGTTGGGATGCTCAGCTCTAGTATAAAGGATAAGCTTTATCTTTCTTTCCAACACCCATGATGTTAGTTTTGGTGCCTCATGGTCACTTCTTGATGCAAAATGACTGATAGAGCTTTAGCTAACCCATCTGCATAAGGCAGAAAAAAAAAGCAAAGCTAATGGACCACAATGGTGTTTCCCACAATCAAGCGTTCTTCAAGAGACTTCTTGAAAGATATATGCAACACCTTCTGTGTTTCAAAGGCTAGAACATGACCCCATGGGCATCCAGATTGAAGAAGAATATGAAGATGGCATTTTATTGTATTTTTAATATTTATTTATTTTATGTATACAGTAGTCTGCCTGCATGTATCCCTGCACCAGAAGAGGGCATCAGATCCCACTATAGATGGCTGTGAGCCACACTATGGATGCCGTGAATAGAACTTGGGACCTCTGGAAGAACAGCCAGTGCTCTTAACTTCTGAGCCATCTCTCCATCCCAAAGATGGCATTTTAGCTACAGCCCTGACATCCAGAATACCATTGCTGTTTGCTTACTTCAGAACACAAGCACAAGCATAGGCTGACAATTTTGGTCCCTCACAACAATGCTTTCCTTCTCTATTTCTGGTAAACATGAAGAAGCTGGATGGTATCTGTTTTGAAAAAAAAAGAGGAACCCATCTATGTGTTCCAGGGAGGCATATGACCCCTCCTGACTTTTTAAAGGGCTTTGCCTCAGGGTTGAGCCAGCAAAGGTCTTTAGTTATCACAAGGGGACAAACAGCACTAGTTTTATGAATCTTCAGATTTGTGATGCAATGGTTAGAGGCAGAAGTGCTTAGAAATCACGACAATCACAGCCAAACCCCAACACTGAATTAATGGCCAGACAAGTCCTGTCAGACAGCAGGAGCTCAGAAAATGTTAACTCTTGCTTAATTGTTGTATATGAAGTAAAAGTCAAACCCTTAAAAAGGGTGTTCAGTGGGCTAAGAATGGGCAGGAAAGAGCAATGTCTGTCAGCAGGAACTGTTTGCCTAATGCTGTGTGATTTACATCGTAACTGTCCGTGATTGATAAAGACTTTGAAAGTGGGGAAAAGAATTCTAAAGACCCTGGACTACTGAGGTGGCTCAGCCAGTAAAGGTGCCTGCTCCCAAGCCTGAAGACACAACTTCAGTCCCTGGACTCTCATGGCAGAAGGGGAGAACCAGCTCCCCACCAAGTTGTCCTGTGAACCCCACACTCTCACTGTGCCCACAAACACACAAATACAACAAAGCTAAGTAAAATGTAATACTTATTTTAAAAAATTAAAATTCTTTAAATTTAGCTTAGCTCATCGTAAACACCACACCTTAAACAACAAATTTGAGGTCATTGTTTCTATTCTCTGATATATCGTCTCTTTTTCTCAAAATTTCTATGTTGATTCTCTTCAGTCTCTCTCCTTTGTTTGGTCTGTAGTCAGCATTTTTATTTATTTATATTTCTTTCTTGCCATGGAATTTTTTTTTATTTAACTACAGTTTTCTATCTAGATTGTTCCATGCGTCACCTTTCAAACCTTCCAGACTGTTAGACCTCAGCCAAGCTCTTTTGGTTTCTCCCAAGCACATGCTACTGAGTGCTATGACATCAGCACAACCTCCCAAACCTCCAGACTGACTCTACAATTTGGAATCACCAGGAAATGGTATCCAGTAAGCATATTCTCTGGAAAGTTTTAATGGCCGTAATACTCTAAGACCAGAGTATGTATTTTCAGACAATTTGTTTAGGTGATGGCAGCATACTGTATGTCTAGATAACTTGAACTTGATCCTGAATGAATTAAAGAAGAGATGAGAAAACATCTTCATCAAAGCAGCAAAAGCTTTTGTGTGAAAAATCAGATAGGGAATCTTAATAATCTTTGAGCTAGAGAGTGGCATATTGTACGACAATAAGATGGGGTCGCTCAAATCATGCTGTACACTTAGATATACAAGAGTAGAGCACTTTTTAAAGTGCTGTTTAAATAGATGTCTCATCTTTCTCTCTTGCTCACTCTGCTAATAACCACTTACACATGTCCAAGCTCATCAATGAAAAGAGACAGTTTCTCCTACTTAGTCTTTTTAGACCCATCATAAAAATTACACAATATGCTATTATGGTGTCTGCCAACTAAAAAAGTTGAAACCTCTTTTTTCTCCAAAGAAGATCCTGTTCTTATGCACGTGTTCTGTGGAGAGAGAGAGAGAGAGAGGGAGAGAGAGAGAGAGAGAGAGAGAGAGAGAGAGAGAGAGAGAGAGAGAGAGAGAACGGGACCCCAAAATCCCAATAGCCTTTTATGAATGGGGTTGGCCATGCGCCCTCCAGGAGCCTGGGACCCTTATCAGCTGACACCTTATCTTCGGACCTTATCAGCTGTCACCTGAATCCCACCACATAGCTTTGTTTCCAGAACTCAGTTACCCGATTTGGCTAGAGATGGTAACAGTACATACCTGGCAGATTGTTCTAAAACCCTGAGGTAGGAGGTTATACAAATGAAGCAATAAGCCTAGCAGCACAGTGGTCCACAAAGGGCATGATTGTGGTAATCATAATGATCATAGGGCAGAAGACACTACCCAGGACAATGACGATGAGGTAGTGATGCTTAGAAACAGATATGAAAGTAAGAGATGAAGGGAATGGGAAACTATTGCATGAATTCTATTTGGTATTATAATAAAAACGTGGAGCCAGATATTGGGGAAAAGCAGAATATCAGAGAAACAAGGCACAGCCACTTCTTACCAAGCCAACTGCTCAGGCCGAAGAGGGTAGGTCCTGTCTCCATGAAGCCTCAGACTCAGTGCCTCTGAGTCCTCAGGGAAAAGAGAATGCAGGTAAAACTGAACTCCTCCCTCCTCTCTCTCTCTCTCTCTCTCTCTCTCTCTCTCTCTCTCTCTCTCTCTCTCTCTCTCTCTCTCCCTCTCCCTCTCCCTCTCCCTCTCCCTCTCCCTCTCCCTCTCCCTCTCCCCTCTCCCTCTCCCTCTCCCTCTCCCTCTCCCTCTCCCTCTCCCTCTCCCTCTCCCTCTCCCTCTCCCTCTCCCTCTCCCTCTCTCTCTCTCTACCAAGCTACCTCACTTCCTGGTTCAACTTCCCTAGTGCTTGGATTAAAGGTGTGTGCCACCACCACCTGGTTCTGTTTGGCCTTGAACTCACAGAGTTCCAAGGGATCTCTGCCTCCCAAGGGCTGGGATTAAATTCCTGGGTCACCACTCCCTGACTTTCATGGCTTGGCTCTGTCCTTTTTCAGACAAGCTTCATTATACAATATATCACCACAGAGAACACAGGTGTGTTTGTGGGCTAGTACCCTTCGCTTTATAGTATCAGAAGAGCCATGCTTCTTTTGAGAGCTTAAGAACGACCTGTTGTCTTGTCTTCTCCAGCTTCTAAAGGCTGCCTTCATTCTTTACTCATGGAATTTTCCTTCCATCTTCAAAGTCAGTAATGGCATGCCAGATCTGTCTGGGACTCTGAATAGCTCCATCTTCTCTTCCATCACATGGCCCGGGTTTATGTTCTTCCCTTCTGTTCTACTTGATAAATCCCATACATTTACCCTAAGACCATTCTAGAGTCTCTTCACATCCTTATTTCCCATCAGTAAAGAACATTTGCCATCCCAGAACATAACCACCAGTTATGGACATTTTTAATGACCATTTTCTTGCCTACACAAAGGAAAATGAAACTATTCATCGCAATGGGGATAACTTAAATATTTGATTCTAAGGAATATAGTTTTTCTTAGTGATCCATGGGAAATGAAAGTTGTATAATTTTTTTAATCTATTTAATATTGTTTAACAAAGCACCTGAGACTAGATACATTTAAATGAAATAGGTTTATTTAGCTCATATTTCAGAAAACCAGAATATGGTTTAAACATGTGTTAAGCTCCGCTAAAGGCCTCTAGATGGGGTGGGGGACAAAAGCGAGATACAAAGGAGAGAAGATTAGCAAAATTGATAGAATAAATTCACTTTCTAATGATCCACCCACATGGGGCTCATTCCAGTTCCACTCAGGATATCTCAGGAGACATCATTATTCCACTTATGAAGATGAATTCCTATGACCTTAACACCTTCTATTGGACCCCACCCTTTTTATATTTTTATGTAGTTAGTTACCACTTCACATAGGTATATGACACATTGCCTTTAAAAAGAAAAAAGAAAGCAATCCTATTGAAAAATATGACAAGCATATGTGGTCATATTCTCAGTCTCCAGTTTTCCTCATAGAACAGAAAAGGCAGCAAAGAGCTGCACTGAGAATATGAAAGACCCTGTGTGTACAGTTCTGTTTTTCTCTTCATTATGTGGATTAGAGGATGAAACTCCAGTCATTTAGCATCAAATGCTGTTTGTTATCCACTGATCTGTCTTACTGACCCTTTTCCTGCTTGTTTAGTAAAATTTCAAGAACTTTTGTGCCCTCACAGAAACCATCTCATCCAATGCCTCTGGGTTTGTAAGGTTGATGGAGTATGGGTTGACTAGGAGAGTATATCTTAACAGACCCGAAGTCTTCTGGAAGATAGAGTATGTGATTCCATATAACTCGACCAGCAGAGTTGATAGTCATGGTCTTAACTATGGTTTGTTAATAACCTTAGTTGGAAACCAGGAGCCCAAAAAAGGTTAGTATAGGTAGCTCAGAGCTCAAGCGGAAGTTGGAGAGCGAAAACTCCATTCACACAGCATGCAATGAAAGTTAACATTTTCAATACAGCTTCACTGGGAGATATACACTAGGGCATGTTTTTAAAAGGCTGCTGTGTTTGGAGCAGAAAATTAAACCTCATTGCAGCCTGAGCATGTGTTCAAGTATCTCATCTTCTGACGACATGTGACCATGAGATATATAAGCAGTAACACTCTGTAACACCCCCTACTCATTTACTTTCTGCTGCTCTGTTAAGGTGTTTGAAGAGTATCCCAAGGTTGCTTACATTTTCTTTTTAAATTAGCATATAAACTAACAGGTTTTCTTGTAGAATTTTTATGCCTACTGAGTTTTTTAGTTGGTACTAATCCAACTTAGTGCTCTCCTATCAGCCTGACCCTCTCCTCACCTTTCCTCTTTCCAGCATTTTTCCTTTCCATTTTAGTGTTATATGTGTCCTACCGTCCATACCTCTCACTCCCTGAAAAGCCTCCCCACAGCTCTCGTGGGGTCCTCTATAGATTCCTGACTTATACTTACATTCTTTTTCGTGTGTGTGTGTGTGTGTGTGTGTGTGTGTGTGTGTGCGTGCGTGTATAAGAAACTGGAACCTTCATAACAGAAAACATGTTTTATTTGTCCCTTTGAAACCAAGTTATCTCACCTAATATATATTCTAGTTATATCCTTTCACAATTTAATTTTTCTTTGGAGCTAAATAAAATTCACTTAAGTTGAAGTACTATATTCTCATTATCCAGTCTTCTATTGATGACTGTACACTTAATCCATTCCCTGGTTATTTTTAATAGAGCAGCAATAAATGTGGATGTGCACATATCTCTGAGATAGGATATACAGTCATTTGGGCATATGCCCAGAAGTGGTGTAGCTGGGAAAAGGCACTTCTCCAGATCCTGAAGTGATGGCTCAAGTTCTCCATTTGTGATTTTTTTTTTCCTATCCACTGGCTTTCTGCCTTCTCTACCTCTATCCTCTTCCATTCCAGCTGAGTTGGTTACACCTGTCACCTTCATCATCTCAGCTCCAGCATAAAATCGAGGCTAACACGGCTGCTGGTGCAACACTGCCAGTGAGCTGCCAAAGCCAAGAAGTAGACAGCAGAATGAATCTGTGACACCCTCACTCTGCACACGTTACACTCTGTGCAGGCCTCTGCTGTTGTCCTGGGCTCCCTCTCAAGAAGTTAACAGGGCTGGGTCATACAAAAAATAATTCCTTTACGTCTATATTGCCCGACTTTAGGACAGACCTAGGAGAGGTGGGAAAGGGTACTAGGCGATGCCACCTGGGGTGCTAAGAGTGCAGCAGTGACTTTGTAGTCTTCCATGGTGCAGTCACTCCTTTACTCTCCTCCTACCTGGTCCCGTCATCCCGTCCTGCCCATCCCCCCCCCGCCCATCCCTCCCCCCTCCCCGCCCACCTTCTCCCTCCCCGCCTTCCCCCCATCCTCCCCCATGCCTGGGTCCCACTAACCAGTCATTTACAGTAGAATGACTGAAACTCTAGACAGAAGCATGACCAAAGTAGCATCAGAAAGAATTTCCTGAATATTACTAACAGTCCCTTGCTTTTTCCCACAGTTGGAAACCCCAGGACAAATGAGTGTTCTTCGGCTGTATTACTCAGTGTCTATACTCCTCACAAGTTACCCTGCTGTTCATGAAACAGCTACAGCTCCCCACTCAACTAAGAAAATAGTTCTTTAATGCAAAGCCAAAAAAACACTCACTTCAAATCCAATTTTTAAATACAATGCATAATTTTAGCCAGGCTTTTTATAAACAAAATATGCACAAAAGCATTCATAACCAAATGAACTCACAAATGTTGATGCAATATTTGAAGCATTTTTAATCAGCTCCGCTGAATTCGTTCTAAGAGAAATAGATATAGTACCTGATTTTGATAATCAGCACATGTCTATGTACTTTTATGATAGCATTTTCATAAAGCTCAAGTATAAATTACAAACCTATTCACCTTGGAGGAAAAGAGATGACTAGTTAAAAATGTTGTATGAGTTGGCAGGGCTCTGGACCAGGCAGGCTGTCACGCAAAGAACAAGATGGAAATAATTTTATATTGGAAGATCTGCTTTGTGTTGAATAGTTACAAGAATTCCTCCTCTGCTTTATAAATCAGTTGCTTAATTACCATGCTCTGTTCCCGGCAACTCAAGCCAGTCTGTCTTAGACTATGTAAGTCTAAAATTATATGGTGAACTTCTTCATTTTTTACATATCAGATCAACATAGCTGAACAAAGTTATTCTGACAGTCCTGGATTCTTTAGGCCATCCCAGCTTGTCACTGATACTGTTCTTTTACGTAATAAAGCTTTATTCAAGGCTAAAATCTATCTTTCTAAAGCTTACGGACTGAATTAGGTTTTAGCAACACACATACACACACAACACAACTTCTTTAGATATTTTTACCCCGAAACATTTCATTTTCCTGACTGGATCAATGCTCATAATGTAACATGCTCTTAACCATGGAAAAGAGAAAACAGACTCGAAACATTATATCAATTTAGCCTAAGAAAGGGATATCTACTTCCCAATGTGCTTGCCAGCATTTCATTTTATTTACTTATAGAATGAACCAAATAGGAAAAAAAAAAAAATTGTGGAGTCTCCTGTGAGAAGAAAGAAAGCATCTAAAATTGCTTCTCATTTGAAGTATTACAGAAAATGGCGTAGTGAGTCAGTCAGTGCCACCCTGAGACCAGGCCCGAGGATCCAGGGTCTTACAGCAGCCTATGCACAGATAAATGGACTAATGGAGCAGCCAGTACTCAGAATCCCATACACAATACAGTCTCTAAGCATCAGGGAACTTAGGATAAGAACGCATATCAGGGCGGGGGCGGGGCGGGGGGTTGTTTGTGCTGCTGCCAACTCCCAAAGTGCTGTCAGAACCTCTGAGTTTAAAAAAATGTCACCAATAGGGTTGGTTCTAGCACAGCGCTCCCTGTGACTGATGCAGTTAGTCATTTTCCCGTCTCTTGTCCTATGTCTACTAAACCAAAGGCGACTGTAGCCACAGGCCATGACAGCTAGATACCTGACAGTCCAGAAATATATCATTTTTTGGACTTTATGGAAGACCTAATTGGTAGAATATTTTAGGCAAAAAAAAAAGACAAACTGGTTTATTTGTCAAATCTTTCCCCTTTGCCAGCTTTGATGAAATAAATTCTTCTTTTTTTTGTAACATCACAGTGACCTGTCCAGTATCCATCATGTTTGATAACAAGTTAGCATTGCAATTAATGCCACCAAAGTCTCCTCGTACCAGAAAGGGGAAGTACATACCATATTTTAAAATGGAAGGGGGTGATACAATAAAGTCTTATATAAGGAACCTTCATAACTTAAGCAAAAAGAGCATAAATCAGTTTCTTTTCGAAAGGAAAAGAAAGTCTTATGCCTTCAATTCATAACACTTGAAGAATTGTATGTTTTCATCTGAATCTTCATCCACATCCCCACAGCCTGTTAGCAGAACACTTAAGCAAACTTCAGAATAAACTCAATTATCTTGGGCAGCTCACAATTTCGGTCATATTAATGGTGCAATTTGGTATATTTATTTTGTTTATCCAATTAAATCTTATTTTAAAATAGAAAGCTAGAACACATTTTACTGAATAGGTTAAAGTTTAGTTCATAACTTTAAATCTCTGGAATTGCTATTTAATTGGATATTCTTACTTAACTGGCTATTTATGAAATTGCTTTTCAATGCCACAGTCCATATTACATTTGCTATGCCAAGGGACCAGTCATTCTTCTATAGTAAAATATTGTTAATTGTCCAGCATTGTGAAAATATGTGATTATAAATACAAATTGGATCATATAAGGCAAACCTGATTTTTCTGCTGTCATGTGACTAAAGCATAGTAACTGGCTATCACCATGACTATAAGTACAGTCTTTTAGGTTTTTTCATCATGAATATTTTGATAGTTGAATCCAAATTAAGGACTTTAAAGGCAGTTAGCAATGTCTGCAGTTTCATGAGACCTACAGATTTCCAACTTTTCTCTCTGAAGCCAAAAAACGTTTCAACCCCACACAGGATTTTTTTAATACACCCATGTACAGATTACAACTGTCCTCAATCAAAAGAAATCTTCTTCAATCTAAAATATGTGATCTGAAAATTTATAATAAAAGGAGTGGATCTGTACACATCCTCATTGTGAGTTTGGGTATCCAGTCATCTCTGACAGTAGCAGCCAACATGCGCTGGACCTAAAACTCACTGATTCCTCTCTCCAGTGTGCAGACTCTGTGGGCAATCACTGAACACATCTTCAGGATCCAATGTCAAAATTTAATTAGATTTTGTTTCCTGGAAGACAGGAAACGTATTCTATTCCTCAACCTCTGAGTCTAGCATCTGGTCCATTCCAGCATTTGGACAATGTCAACACCATAAAAACACATCTCTTCTGCTGTGTTTGTATCAGAAAAAGCTGAAACAGCAATCTATGCCAATATAACAAAAGTGTTAACGTTGGGATGGAATCTGATTTGAAACAGTCCAGAAAGCCATGTTAAAATAATAATAATAACTCTACATCTCAAATTCACATTCCACAGAATTTAGCTGAAATTTTTTTCACTTTGGTCTTCTACTATAAAACAATCTTTTGGGAAAAGATTATTTTCTTTGGGAATATGGAAGCAATAGAACCAGAGGCTAGTAGTAAACAAAAGGCAAGGCAAAGACAATATTTTTTGCCAACATCTTATCAGAATTCCTTCTGTGTGCATACCATTGGTGATTGTAGACAGACTATCAGCCAGAACTTCCCTATTTTGTAACAATGATCATTAAAAAAAAAAAGGTATTATATCACAGTATTTTTCTAGCATCTCAACCCAAGATGCACTCAATATTTTTGCTGGTACACTGCAGCCATGTACTATATGGAATTTCCTTCCAGACTCATACAAAGAAGTCAAGGCATTTACTCACAGTCATCACTTAGCACTTTGCACAAACAGGCAGGTTGAACAAGGAGTCAAAAAAAAAAAATTGCAAGATTGGGGATATCTTTCAGGAACTCAACAAAGGCAAAAATGAGTAGAAAATTATAAAAATAAATAAATAAACAAACAAACAAACAAACAGATGGAAAAATGGGAAGGCCCTGTGTTTGGGAGGGAAAGACAAGTGGCAAAGTGGAAAACAGATTACTAGGTATGTAAGTTACAGATGTATCCATCTATCAGCTGAAACTTGTATGTTAAATCTTATTAGATTCTACTTCATCCCTAAGTGGTGGAACTGTTATAGAAGGACTGAGAGGACTGGCCTTGTTGAAGATGTTCCACTGGAACAGGCTCCGACATTTCAAGAAAATTCACCTCTATCCTGGCATCTATCTCTCAGCCTCGTGATTGGGGATCAAGATGTGAGCTTTCAACTGTTCATTCTTTCTGCATCATGGACTCTAACTCTCTAAAACCGTACATCAAAAAGAGTGTTTTCTTTTATAAAATGCTTTGCTCGTGGTATTTTATTATAGCAATCAAAAAATAACTGAGACAGAGTTTATCTACTTAAAGTTGTCACTTGTGGTGGCATATTTAATTAAAAAAAAAATAGCGTGAAATATCAGAGGTCAGAGCCAAGCCATGAAAGCCAGGGAATGGTGATCCAGGCCTTTATTCCCAAGAATTGGGAGGCAAGGATCCTCTGGATCTCTGTGAATTCAAGGCTGAACAGAGCCAGGCAGAGATGGCACCCACGTTTAATCCTTGTTCTAGGAGTGTTGAAAGAGGAGGTAAGATCACTGGGCAGGGAAAGAAATGTAATGAGGAAAAGGCAGAGTTCTACCCTTTCGCCTGTTCCCCTGGTCAGTCTGAGGACTCAAGGAGACAGGACCTATCCTGTTCGGCCTGAGGAATTCACTGGGTGAGAATTGGCTGTGGTTTGTTCCCTGTCTCTCAAATTTCAGGCTATTTTTTTTTTATTAAATATTCCTGTTGATCAAATATTTAAAGCAAATGCATGAGAAACATCCTACTTATGAGCTACAGATAGATAGTGGGTGGCAAAAGTTTTGGCCTAGAAAGAGCCCAGTTTTGCCATTGGGAGTGGAATTTCTTGTTTTATGTGCATTGGTGGTTTGGCTGAATATTATGTCCATGTGCAGGTGTTGGATTCTCTAAAACTAGAGTTAAAGGTAGCTATGAGCTGCCATGTGAATGTTGGGAATTGACCTTGGGCCCTCTGAAAGAGTAGTCAATGCTCTTAACCACTGAAGTAACTCTCTACCCCCAGAGTGGAGTTTCTTGTAATAGGACCACAGTGGAGTCAGAACAGAGCTATCTTCTGGTAAGGAAACAGCAACAGCCATCTGTGATAGGCTTTCCCTAATAATTATAGCCTACTTATCGGTTTATTGGTTTCTCTTTATTTTGTTCCCTGTCATACCCTAATTTTAGGAGATTGCCTCAAGCCTCCAGACACAGAAAACATTCAAAATGTCCCTCTCTTAGTGTGACCAGAAGCAGAATTATAGAGCTCAGGCTGATATATCCTCTGCTTCTTTCTTTGCTTAAGAGGAGCAAACAATCTATAAAATACCAATGTGTTGTTCCTTAGTATAAAATGGTAGATTATGATCACAATCACAGACACAGAATCTTGCCAAACCCTGAAGCCCATGAGTAGACATTGTTGCATTGAGAAATCACTGAAACCCAGTGAGCTTCCCAAAAACACTATATGTGCCCGAGAAAACAGGAGTTAAAAGGTTGATTTAAATAAAACCACATGAATAATACCATTCAAGCCTAGTGTCTGATTTCTACCCTTCCCACCTTATACCACATTTGAAAATCCAGGCCATCCTTGAAGTTAGGGCCTCCTGGGAACCTTGTTTCCTGGTTTTCTTTTCCATTTTAAAGTGTACTTTAGGCCTTAGGCTTTATTCTTCCAATAGCAGATAATCTTTCTATTTATCTTAAGAGCATCATGCCTCATTCAAATCCTTCATCTAAAATAACAGTCCACTCTGGCAGGGTGATTATGATTTCAAGGACAGAGTGGGCTAATAAGATACTGTTTCAAAAAATAAATTAAATGCAAAAATAGTTGTCCCTATTTGTTGAGGATTTAACATGTTTATAGTTGAAATAATCATTATTAACTCATCCCCACTATATACTGCCTATTACCACGTTTGTTTTTTCATATTTATATTGCTACCTGCATATGTGCCATGTCCATGAATTTGGCATCATTTTAACAGAGCTGTGTGTCCTAATATTGTTTCCTGTATCGAGAGTATTTTGCTTTTCTTTCGAGGTCTCTGAACACACGATTTTTAGTGGCCACAGAATTATTCACTCTATACCTGTAGTATATAACATACATCATTAAAGAGTCTTCTGTTTCAGAAAGAAAAAAATTGTCCCTGAATGTAATGGGTAAACGTCAAGTATCACCTTGATGAGGCAAATGGATGCTGGTCAACATCATCTGTGGCGCTGTGGGAAGAGGATAGAGTGACTAAAGAATTCCTACCCATTCTAACGTGGACGTCACTCAACCTCAGAGACCCAAAGAGAACAAAACAGAAAAAGGAGGAAAAACTTCTTGTATGCCTGAGACATCTGTCCTCTCCTGTCTTTCACTACTGGACCCCTCTCTGGCTTTCAGGAATTCTATGTGGACCATCTTCCCAGGAGTCAAGCTAAAAATGAATCAGGCATCTAGTTTAGAGACAGCATTTAGATAAGATCAGTCTTCCAGGCCCAAGAACATTCTCCAGATAAGGGCAGGTAGAGGGAAGAAAGTCTTGCTGGGGAGGGAGGATTTCCATATTTCCATGCTTAGAGAAAGCTGCCAGGCTAGGGTAGACTGTGACTGATAACCAGCAAACAATGTATTCCAACAGTTTATCAGCTGACCAGTGTCGTATCATATAGGACCCGGCACCATCCATAATGCTGATTGCCCATTCCCACAATATCCCTTTTCTTGTATCTCTACAGATATTTTCCATTTATATTTGTTATTATCTGAAGGAGCCAGGAGAGAACAACAGTCACCTCGTCTTCCCCCAGTCGGCCCTGAGTAACCCAAACGGACAGAGAAGGTGGAACTCACTTTCCAACTTAAACAGGGCATTTCTGGTCCCATATATTTAAGAATAGCTTCCCTTTCACTCCCAAAACAAAAGTTGTTAGTCTATAAATTGTTCCCTTTAGAAGAATGCATAGCAGATCACCTTTCACTTTTACCACAGCTAGAGATAGAGAGGGTGCCCCTTCTCACCACAAACCCCCTTGAAGTTGTCTACACTGACCTCTATCATCCTGCTTGTCACAGAGAAACTTATTTCTATTGTGTATTCTTTGTCTACAGAAGCTTCAGAAAGCACGGCCATGAGGTTAGGGGTTCTTAAGATCTAAAGCAGCTGTGGTAGGTGTCACCGACTGATGACTTGGAAACACATATAAATTTCTGAATTTATCTTGCCATAAATATGCTACGGGAGCTCAGAGTCTGTCCTTCAAAAGCTGTTTCTTCAGTAAACTTGAGAAACCTCATGGTAAGCAGGTTTGAAAACGAAATACTCATAAAAGCATTTTGTATTTTAACATGTGCTCTGTGCCCATGGAGGTGGAAGGGTGGTTACACTGAATGTTCACCAAACTCTTTTGACCATGGGGCACATTTTGAAAGATAATGGTTCAGAATTAGTATTTGGCCAACATAAAATGATTTCCATGTGTTTTGCACATTTGGGGAAGTAATACAACTTTAATTTCCCAAACAAATACTGGATTAGTGATGAACGGGTAATAACACACCATTTCATCAAATAGTAGACTGTGTTGAATTCATGTACAAAATCAATCTTAGGAAATCATACCAGGAAAATAATTAATCTGCAGTTATCACATAAAGAATTAATTGCCAAGCTTTCTATTCAAAGAGGTGTTCCTCACAGTTATTCTAACATTAACTACTATTAAGTCACAAACTTGGCTGGAAGGATTAAAATACACATTTCTTATACCTTATTTTTTTATTTACAAATAAAGTCAGCATCAAAAAACAATGTATTCACTGGTACTGTTAATACATGCCTCCTTTTGGGAGAAATTACCTACCCATTTTCATTACTTCCGGAAACTCTGGAATACATTATATCTTTTTTATTTTTTTAAATCATTTTAACACTTCTCAAAACTTACAACAATGTCTTCCACAAAAGTCTAAACTAATAAGACAAGTAAGATTATTAAATCTTTTTAGCTGTTTGCTTGTTAAGACATCATAAATCTCTAACATATATACATACATCCAGGTTCTTTGCTATCACTATTAACCCAAGGCCTGGATGTTAAATGGCTGGGTCCTGAGTTTGATCTACTGGGATATGGTTGAAACACCAAGAGGTGCGTTAAAGGGGATAGTAAAACCTCAGGCCCTTCCTCTTAGCTTTTAAATGCCAAATGGTGAGAAGTTTCCTCCACCATGCACATCACTGTGAAGTATTAACTTCCCACAAGCCCCAAAACAGCACCCCTGCTGACCGTAGACCAAACCCTCCTAAAATGGACCAAAATAGACATTCCTTCTTTATAGGCTGATGTAACTCAAGTATCTGTTACAATAATGAAACACTGTCTAATGATTTTTCTTCCTTGTTAAGTAACTTCTTATTTGGTGAGTGAAAAAAAATACTTCTATTTCGCAAATATTTGTGATATTAAAATCTCACTCATTTGAAGGTCTTGACCATTGTAATGTGTATAATGGTTTGATATTTGCATGATTCACGACTGACTTTGCTTACTTTTCAGAAAATCTTGTTTGTTTTAAAATTTACCATCTCAAAACGAGGAAAGCTTTTTGTAACATAGATATGTCTTCAGCATTTAAGTCTTATTTTTTCTAAGGAATAGTTCATTGACTCTCATCCCAAATGAGGCACAGCTCTACATATTTGTACTCTGAGTGTATTTCCTTATATAATATGCCATGTACCATGTCTATTTCCATCAGTTATTAAGTTTAACTGACCAAACAGCGATCTTCTAATTACCACCTCACAATATTTTTAGGATGAGACCAGACATAAATAGATACATAAATAAACAGAACTAGTAAATATCCTTAAACATTTTTCCTATTAAAACCTTTTCCAATCAATTGTGCAACTGTCTTTCTTTCTATCCCAAATATATGACAGCATCTTCTTAGATTTGTTTTTAGAAAGCCATAAAAATATAATCACAAATATAGTTTTAAAAATCAAACGTGAATCATTCCTCTATGGTCTGGCCCAGATATTTTACTAGAAGATGTGTGTGAGCACCTACATGTGTACGCTCCCACTTGAGGATTCAGCACGTGTTCAATTTCAACTGAAAAGATTATTTTCAGGTCTGACTTTTTAGATTTCATCATTTTCTTATTCATTTTCTCCTCATTTACAGGTTTGTTAATGTCTGTGGGCAAAACTTGTTATAGTGCTTTCTTGTGTTAACTGTAGCCCATGTTACATTAGTGACTTTTCTGTTGCTGTGAAAAACTACCATGACCAAAAGTAACGAAGGACCAAAGGATTTATTGTAGCTTAGGTTCCAGAGAGTTAGAATCCGTAATGGGAGAAAGGACCTTACAAACAGGTTGCAGGAAGTTAAAGGATCTCATTTTCATCCACAAACTGAAATAATTGAAGGATAGGATTCTTGTCCACTACAGCATGATAACATCAGTTAATATCTATAAACTCTGAGGGAAACATTTGTCTCAATTACAGAGACCCTTTCACTAAACAGGAAAACTGAAGGCAAATCCTCTTAGCCAGAAAAATAATAATTGCATTTTTACCCTTCTGTCTAAGATTAAGATTAAAATTACTCACAGAACTTTATTAACACACTCTTAAACGGGTTGCTATGATTTCTTTAATTCCACATTAAAGTTTTTTAATTTGTCCATCAAACATGGTTGGTAGACTTGGTCTTCTTCCCTTCTGTGAAGGAACTGGGTTAATTGTGACAGTCTTGAGGTTTGACAATAAACAGCTTCAGCCTTCTGCTTGTGTGGTAAGTCCTTCTAGGTCATTTAGTAATAGAGGAAGTGAAAAAGATCCAAGACACTGTGATACATAAAACTCACGCAAATAAATGTATACCAGAAAAGCAAACCTCATCTACATAAAAACAAAGTCCTCTATAGCTAAGAGAGACCATCTCAAGGCAGGATCTATGGTACATGCCTGTAATCCTGCCATTTGAAGGCTGAGACAAGAAGACTGGGGATTCCTAGCTAGGGTTAGCTGCATAGCAAAACCCTCTTCTCTGGACCCTCCCTGGGCGGAAAAGCACAAGAAGGGAGGGCTGTCTGCAACTTTAAGGCTAAGCTGGGAATAGACCTCCACTGATGAGTCTGGGGAAGATACCTGCCACTGGGTTCTAACAACTCAGGATGGGAAGGGAAGGACCTAAGACTTTGGGTGAATACCTTCCCAGAAGTCATTTACAGTTTTGAAAGTAGAAGAATGTCCAATGGCTACAAGCATAACTTTCAGATTATTTTTACACAGTCACAGGTGACTTTCTTATTCTGGTGGGCCACAATGATTAGCATGCCTGCACTGTACTCATTATGTGTGACCTTTACTGTGATAGCACCCATGGACAACAAATAATTATGCGGAAGAACATCTAGAGATGATGTTTACTCACACATACTGGGGCAAAGGCACCACGGGATAGAATCTATCCACTGACCAATAGAGGCCATGTGACCTTTGTCTGCGGAATTCTTCAAACACAGGCTACAGCTGTTCCACAGGTCAGGTGTAGTCTTGGGGGGACGGCTCTCCAGTTTCCTCTCTTACTCCCCAAATTATATGCAGATATGTTCTCCAGAAAAAGTTTGCAGAACATCTGTTCTCCCCCCGCCAGCCCTTCAGGAGTCTAATTCAGAAATAAAATAAAATACATATATCAGTAGTATTTATGTTGACCATTCAAGCCTCAAAAGGGTATTCTTTATTTCCCCTGAAATTTCAAGAGCTGTCAAATGAACATTAAAGAAATCAGGTGAGCTTTGAAGCGTGCAGAAAAATTACCTCAACTTACTGCTTCCAGCTGTACAGAGAATCAGCATGAGACACCAGACAGAAAAACTCTTCCACAGAATTATGGTTCTCCCCCCCTAAAAAAAAAAAAATCTGAACAGATCCATCTCTGTAAGATGGTCTGCTATCTGTGGAATGTGTGGGGAAACTAAAAGGCAAATGTGCACCGTAAAAAGTCATTGTGGATATGAACTTTCTCTAATATAATATAAGCTCTGTGTTGATGCAGTGAGAAATTACCGTATATATCTTAGTTAAGGTTATCATTGGTGATGAAACACCATAGTCAAAAGCAAGTTGGAGAGGAAAGGGTTTCTTTGGTTTCTATTTCTATATTACTGTTCATTATAGATGGAATTCAGGACAGGAACTCAAACGGCAGGATCCTGAAGGCAGGAGATGATGCAGAGGCTGTGGAGGGTGCTGCTTACTGGCTTGCTCCTCGTGGCTTGCTTAGCTTACATGGAACCCAGAACCACCAAACCAGAAATGACACCTCCCACAATGAACTGAGCCCTCCTGCATCAAACACTAATTAAGAAAATGTCTTATTGTATTGTCTGCAGCTTCATCTTATGGAAAAATTTTCTCAACTAAGGCTCTCTCCTGTTAAATAACTCTAGTTTCTGACAAGTTGGCATAAAGCTAGCCAGTAGCTGGGCAGTGACTGTACACACCTTTAATCCCAGCACTTGGGAGGCAGAGGCAGGCAGATCTCAGCGAGTTCAAGGCCAGCCTGCTCTACAGAGTGAGTTCCAGGACAGCCAAGGCTACACAGAGAAACTATGTCTCAAAAACAAACTAACTAAAGAAAAAGGAAAAAAACCAGTACAACAAAGTTAGGGACTTGAGACTTGAAACAATAAAGACTTCTCATGTAACATTTAGTAGAGCTGCCTTCCTTAAAGACTAAAGAGTCTCTGGAGAATGTATTTCCTTTTCTTTTGTGTGTGTGTGGTTGTTTTTTTCAGCTTTGAGAGCCGGTGCCTACCCCTTGACTTGTCACTCCATCCTCCATCTTCAAAGTCCGAACAAACAACATGTTGAGGTCTTCTTCCACTGCGTTCTTTCTCTGCTTCTGTCTCCTTTACTCTGAATGGAAGGGGGGGCAAGATGGCTCCAAGGTATAGTTGAGGAAGAGGTTTATTGCAGATATGAGGGAAAGTGTTGTTATGATATCACATTTACCTGTTGTGGCTGATGATGGTGATTGATAGATGGAGAGATCCCATGCCTCATGTGGGCTCAGTGGGCAGTGCGGCAGGAGACCATTATACTGTGTTTACAGGGAAAGACTTTATTGTTATGAAGAGAGAGAGAAAGAGAGGAGAGAAGAAAGAAGGGAGGGGGAAGGGGTTGAGGACCGAGCCCTCTAGCAGAATGGAGGAAAGAACGGACAAAAAAGAGAGAGGGGGTGGACAGTGGGAGTCCTTCTTAAAGGGAGCTTGACATCAGAACTCAGGATGAGGCAGGGGCTAAGACAGAATCCTAACATCCCTCACTTTTTGATTTTATAAAAAATTAGTGAGTTATTGGTGGCAAATGGGGGGGAATGAGGGCATAGATTTTCTGTTATTTGTACTCCTTCCTGCAGATTTGGAACAGAGTAGGGGGATAGGGTCACAGTGGGAGGTGTGAGTAAAGAAGCATCCAGCTAGCTGTCATTTCAGAAATCTCAGGCATCTGGGTCCCTTAGAGCGCTGAGAAGGCCAGGGGCTAAGACATAATCCTAATAGAAAGGGTAGGCAGAGGCATTAATAAGAGTCCAGACTTAACCAGGCCAGTGACTGAAATGGGTTGTGGGCAGAAGGGGAGGCCTCCAGGAGACCAAGAAACCAGGATGTATAGCCAAAATAGCTAGGTAATATAGGTAATATAGGAGCCAGAGAGGCTGGGGAAGGAAGTGAGGAAAAGATTTAGGGTAGGGCAGGGATTGTCAGCCAAGGCTAACACTTGTGCTGCTGAGAGCCTGACTGCCAGTCTCCTTTGATATGTTAAATCAGCACCTCAGCTAGCCTCTTGTCCCTGGTTTCTTTGAGACCTAAAACTTTCCTGTCTCCGCTTTCAGGAACTTTCTTTATACCTCTTTGGAACTCCCAAAGTGACCCAGGATTGCCCAATCCTGTTGTTATGGCTAACAGAATTGTAACTCTGATTCCACCTGCATCTCACCTAATAGATTCAGAGCTTCTGGGACTGCATTATAGACTTTCAGAAAGATGAGTTGTAACAGTGGGTGCAAAAGGAGACCCCAATAGTCGAGCTGAATTTTAAAAGGAGAAGGTTTATGACTATACACGCGTGTGGGCTCAGGGCACTGTGGAAGCCAAGAGCCCCGAATGCTTCTAGGACAGAAGTTTTATACAGCATTCTGGATAGGGGAGGGGTACATCTGGGCTTGTGAGATAAAGTTGTAACAGTTCTCATGGTAGGGCTTTTCTGGGTGGTCCCACCCTGGTTGCTACATCAGGAATGCAGACACAGGAAGTCAGGCGGCCCAGCAATGCAGGAAGCACATCCTGTGTTGCTCAGGAGGGGGTTAGTGAGCAAGTACCTTCTCAGCAAACAAGAGGTCAAATCTTAGGTTAGGCAAAGAAAATCTCCTCTTTACATTCCCCCTTCTACTGGTGCATATCTCTAACTTTAGAGATCTGACCCTTTATCTAGTCTCTCGTCTAAGCCCCGCCAATTCTGCAACAAGACCTCAGACAAAGAGGTTAGAGACTTTTTTAGGGCTTTTATGGAAGTGTCCATGGCCTTTAAATCTTGGGTAATAGCAGATTCTAGCAAGGCCATTTGCCTGGGACCCTCAACTAAAGCAGCTGTGCCTGTTCCAACTCCCGCCAAAACCCGGCACCTAGCAGTACTGTGAGTGTAACAGGCTCTCTTCTATATCTGGCCTGCCCCTCTATGGCCTCTTTAAAATTTTCCTGTCATGATATAGAGACCTTAACTATCACACGAAAGTCTCTAGAGTTGTTAAAGACTTGGGTAGAGATGCAGAGAGTCAGTCCTGTGCTGCACGCCCACCTTGTTCCTGCTTCTGGGATCAAGTAGGAGGAGTTAGGGGTAACTGCCAAGGTCTTCAAGCACCTAGCACGATCTGAGGTAGACGGGTTCCCAGGCATGTTCCCTGTCCAGTCACCTCGGGGAGGGTGAGCATATGGCATTTATTTCAATTACACTGGGCTGAGCTCTTGTTTTCATGATAACTCCCGTTAACTGTGACACCCTCATAGTAAGGTGGTCCCGTGGTCATGTATAGCCAGCAGGAGTCAGTCAGGCCTGGCTAGGAATCATTTAGAGCTTTGAAACCTCTTTCTATTAAATCTAGCAGGCGTTGACCTGTGTTGGATGCCCTGCTCCTTTCTATTTTCTAAGATTGGCTCGTCAAGCTGCCAGTCCAGCGGTCTCCATGCAGGGGGAAGATATTAATCCTCTGTCATGGATCTCAGCTCTGGTAACAGTAATTGCATCCCAACTGGAGGATGGCTCCCAATAAGCATTTCCAGTGGTCTCACAGCCCCATAGGTGGCAGTAGAAACTCTCAGATTCCCCACATGAGTAGGCCTGCTGCCTATCTCTCCCATCTCTCAGGCAAACATAAAAACTATGGTCTAGTAATGTTGCCCGGGAGCGAGGATGTACACATCCCAGGACCCACTGGGCACATGAACAGGAGCCATCTCCCTTCTGGCATACCTCTGGTGGCATAGGTTGTTTAGGGTCAGTAGTGGGAATATCCCAGGTATCAAGTCCTGTAGCCAATTGACAGAGGTCCGGATACAGGCTAGGCCATTATGTTCATTGGGGATGTTGGGAGGAGGACATCTCTCATATTACATCCCTGGTCCCAGATATCACCTGCCATGTCTGCTGGATTGGTTGATGAGGGTTGTCACTCCATGCTCCGGCGGCAAACTCGAATCTTGAGGGGATGGTCAGCTCTCTCCGCAGTCCACTGGTCGTCAGGAGCAGGTGCAGGCTTAAGATGCAAAGCATGGATCCAAGCAGCAATGCCATCTACCTTGACTGCAGTTGGTGTAGTCAGAAGGACTTGGTAGGGTCTCTTCCAGTGGGGTTCAAGAGTCTGATGCTGGTATCACCCGACGTAGATGAAATCTCCCACCTGGTAGCAATGTGGGGTCCCATCTCCCTCGGGCTGGTAAAGGTCTGAGAGCTGCTTCCACAAAGAATGTTGTACTTTAGCCAGGGCCTGCAACATAGCAGACAAGAGGGTATTTGGAAGATTTACACAGGGGTGGTTCCAAGATCTTGTATAGGTGGGTGGGTTCCAAAAAGTATCTCAAAGGGGGTTAGATAAGTTTTAGCAGAGGGAGTATTGTGAGCTCAGAAAGGGGCGTAGGGCAAGAGCATCACCCAATCTCTATGGCCAGTCTCCATGGTCAATTTGGTTAAGGTCTCCTTAATGGTTCTATTTATTCTCTCTACCTGTCCTGAACTTTGGGGTACAATGAAGTTTTTAATCAATCCCCAATATCTTGGCTACCCCCCCTGACTTACCTGGGCCGTGAATGTCAGTCCATTGTTGGACCCTGTCTTTTACCAGGAGTCCAAATCGAGAAAAAATTTGCAACTATGGTCAACTTTTGACCCAAGGTTAATTTACCAGCATCTTTCACCAGGAGTGCCACTGCAGCAATAGACTGCAAGAACCCAGGCCATCCCCCTGGCAACAGCGTCCAGTCTCTTGGACAGATAGGCCACCAGCCTCTTCCAGAGCCTTCATGAAGAGTATGACCCAAGAACACCACCTTGGACTGGCATATCTGGGCCTTTTTTAGCAGAGGTCCACTATCTCAGTTTGGCCAATTCAACGAGCAGTTTCTCAGTTCCTTTTCGGCACTGTTCCATCATGGTGGCTGCAATCAATGAGTCATCAATGTACTGCAACAGAGTTACAATAACCTCAGGGTTATTTGTCCAGAATAGTCCTAAATCCTGATGCAGAGCCTCATTGAAGATAGTGGGGGAGTTCTTGAAGCCCTGAGGTAGTCTAGTCCAGGTGAGTTGTCCTGAGAATCTGCTCTTCGGGTCTGTCCACCCAAAGGGAAACAGAGGCTGGCTGGACTCATGGAGACACAGACAGAAGAAGGCATCTTTCAAGTCTAAGACAGTGTATCATTATCTGTCAGGGCTGAGGGTACTGAGGAGGTTGTACCGGTTGGGGACAGTTGGGTGAATGTCTACCACCCAGCTGTTGACTTCCCTCAGGTCTTGGGCTGGCCTATAGTCTCCCGTCCCAGGCTTATTAATGGGCAGCAATGGAGTGTTCCATCCTGACTGACATGGTTTTAGGATTCCCTGCTCCAACAGCCCCTTAACGTGGGGTTTGATCCCTTCCCTGGCTTCCTTGCTCATGTAGTACTGTCTGACCCGCACGGGGGTGGCTGAAGGTTTCAAATTTACCACCACAGGGGGCTGCTGGATTGCCAGCCTTGGTCCAGTTGTTTCTGCCCATGCCTGCGGGAAGGCCTGAATCCAGCCCTCCCTCCGTTCCCCTAGCTCAGGGGGTTTTTCATATATTTTGTATTCTTCTTCCGCGGCAAGGGTAAGTATGGTTACAGCAGGCTGGCTGACTAGATGGTTAGTGAATTCCACCTCGGGCCCCTGGGGGTTAAAGGTGATCTTTGTCCCCAATTTGTTAAGCAGGTCTCTCCCTAGCAGTGGGGCTGGGCACTTGGGAATCACTAGGAAAGAGTGCTGCACTTTTCCATTTCCCAAGTCCATTGTTCTTCTAGTCGTCCAGGCCCCATGACCGCATCCATTGGCACCCTGTAATAATGATTTTTGTTGGAGAGGGCACCTAAGGGGGTCTGTAAGGCCAAGTAGACCATTCCCATGTCCACCTCAAAGTCAATTGGGGTCCCCTCCACATTAAAGGTTACCCTGAGTTCGGGGAGGGGATCCGAACCCTGACATCCCTAATCCAGGGTGAGGAGGCTGGCTGTACTAGCTGCATGTTTTGGCTTCTCTTTCCTGGGGCAGTCTTTAGCCCAGTGCCCTTCTTCCTTGCAGTAGGCACACTACTGGTTGGATCCAAGCTTCTGGCGCAGGCCCAGCTTCCTATTTCTACTCTGTCTCCCTTGCCCGTCGACTACGGTAGCCAAGATTTTAGTTAATTCTTTATTCCTTTGTTTATCTCTCAGCTCTTCTTTTTCTTCTTTCTCTTTCTCTCTCTCTCTTTTTCTCTTATCGCTCTCTCTCTAATCTTTGCTCTTTCTCTTCCGCTGTCTCTCTCTTGTAGAACACTTTCTCAGCCCCTTTAACTAAGTCTCTCAAAGCCATATCCTGCAATCCATCTAATCTCTGCAGCTTTCTGCGAATGTTGATTGCTGACTGTCCTATAAATGCCATAGCCATTGCCCCCTCTGTTCCTCTGACTCTGGGTCAAGCGGAGTGTATCTTCGGTATGCTTCCATCAACCTCTCTAGGAACCTAGAGGGGGATTCATCAGGCTCCTGAATTACTTCTCTTACCTTGGCCAGATTAGTTGGGCATTGTACTGCAGCCCAGAGACCCACCATTAGAGTCTGGCGGTAGAGTAATAGGTGTCCCCTACCTTCAGGAGTATTTGGATCCCAATGGGGATGTCTAGGTTAGGCAACTGCGTCAGGAGGCTGTCCAAGCTGGGGACCAGTTTCCAAGCTTCTAATAGGATCCAATCCCATTCCTCAGAGGTAAAGAGAGTTCCTAGGAGTTTTCAATCATCTCAAGTGGGCTGATGAGAGAACATAAGGGACTCAAAGGGCCAGTTAGTTTAACAGGATCTTCCTAGAAAGGTGCCCATCATCTACCATCGGCCTGTGAGGACAGAGAGGGAGAGTGACTGGCAACACCCTCAGGTGACTGGGCTCTCCAGCTCTGCCCTCAGGTGGCTGGGCTGGCTCTCTGGCTCCAGGTCCCTTGCACGGGTCCTGTCAGATAGGGAGGAGGTGTCCCATCGAGCATGAGAAGATCCATCTGGGACTCTGGCAGAGGCAGATAGAGGGATGGGGCAGAGGGCTTAGAGGGGGATTTAAGAGGAAGCATAGTTGCAGAGGAGCCTGACATCAAGAGAGGTGGTGGAGGAGGTAGGAATGGCCACACCCAATCAGGAGGGTTTTCAACCAGGTCCTCCCAGACCCAAATGTACACCTGCTGGTCCGGGTGTCCACGGGAACCTGGATGGAAGACAATGGCTTTGACTGCTCGGATGGTGTCTAAATGGAGAGTGCCTGTGGTGGGGGCCATCCCACACCGAAAGTCGGCCATTCAGAAGCGCCGAAAGTCTGCCATTTGCCTTTCTTAACAATGAGAGATAAGTTATTGGCCTGGTCTGAGACTTCAGACCAGTGGGAGAGGGAGAGAATGGGGTTGAGGATTTTTGATCCATTTCGACAACAAGAAAACAGAGTCCAACAAAGCAGAGACAGATGGAAACACACAGGCAAAGCCGGCTATATCACGAATGGCAAAATGAAAATAAAAACAGATCTAACTGTCTGGACCTCTGAGCTCGACTAGAAACTGGCAACAATTCTACAGATTCTGTCTAAAACAGAACACAGGTTTCCAAGCATCCATGGGTCACCCTCACACTCGAGGTGTTCCTCTATAGTCGGTGGCCCACGGCCTCCCTGACATATCTGTCGGTCGCAGCCAAGAGAGACTCACGTCCCTTCTCAGCAACTACCGCCAGTTTCACTCACTGAATCCCATTCTGGCGCCCACGAGGGTCTTTTAAATCTCAGGGGAACCTCCAGATGTAATGGTGGGCACAAAAGGAGACTCCAATAGTCAAGCTGATTTTTAAAAGGAGAAGGTTTATGGTTATACACTCATGTGGGCTCAGGGCACTGTGGAAGCCAAGAGCCCCGAATGCTTCTAGGACAGAAGTTTTATACAGCATTCTGGGTAGGGGAGGGGCACATCTGGGCTTGTGAAATAGAGAAGTTGTAACAGTTCTCATGGTAGGGCTTTCCTGGGCAGTCCCACCCTGGTTGCTACATCAGGAATGCAGGTATAGGGAGTCAGGCGGCCCAGGAATGCAGGAAGCACATTCTGTGTTGCTCAGGAGGGGGTTAGTGAGCAAGTACCTTCTCGGCAAACAAGAGGTCAAATCCTAGGTTAGGCAGGGAAAATCTCATATTTTCAGAGGGAATGGCACTCTTTTGAAAACAGTAACTAAAATCAATTTCCTTTTGTAGAAGAAAGTGGGCTGACTGCCAGCTCCTGCTTGTGAATCTGATGGCGGAATAGAATCCCTAATCAGGTGTGGTTAAATGTTTAGGAATCTTATTAGTTTAGTAGAAGATGAGAGAGAAGCAGCCTACATCTAAGAAGCCTGGCTCTATCTCTTGCTTAGGAGTTGACAGGAATGTCCTTGTGGATTCAAACAGAAGTAAGGCAACATCAGCAGGAAGAGTTGCCTTGTGTCTGATGTGGTTCTAATACTTTTGAATGGTTCTCCCAAAGGTTCATGCCCTAATTGTGTAATGTAGAGAAGGTTGGACCTTTAGTGAAAGGTGGTTGGGTCACTGGGGTTACTACCCAAAAAGTGCTTAATGTAACTCTTGAAGGACAGTGAGATGTTTGAAAAAATCAGCATTGTCCCTGATCCCTCTTGGTTCCTATCTTCCATGAGATCCTTGTGTGTCCGCTTCCACTTCAGTACTCCCTGTCTCCTGTCCTGCTGTGGGGAAGCCAGAGACCCTAGCCCAATGCGAAACAGGCAGGGATGCTCCATCTTGGACCTCGAGGCTGTAAACTGTTTGCTAACTGAGTCTTTTTGAGACAGGCATCAGAGTGCACATCTATACTCTCAGCACTTGAGAGGTGAAGGCAGGAGGGTTGTGAGTTCAGAGCCAGCTGGGCTGCACAAAGAGTGAAGAGGGGCTAGGACATAGGTCTCTTCATCCAGTGTTTGTCACACAAGCCCGAGGGCCTGATTTCAATCCCCAGAATCCACATAGGAAAGCTGAGCATGTAGCATGTTTGTAAAACCAGCACTGGAGGCAGAGAGCAGCAGATCTCTAGGTTTTGCTGGTTAAGCAGCCTCCGCTAAATAACAAGGGCAAGATGAAGGAAAGAACCTGTCTCAAAAACCAGGATGGACTGCTTCTAAGAAATGGCACCTGAGGTCGACCTCTGACACCTCCCCCCCACACACACACACAACTGTTTTTTGTTTGTTTTTCTCAAAATACCCTGCCCCAAGTATTTGATTATAGCAATAGAAATCTAAGGCATTACTTTCAAGCTTTTTAAGAAAGCCAGAGACTTCACATTTCTGGAAGGTTTCCCTCAGCTACTTGAGAGAGAATGTCCAGGAAAAAGAAACAAAAAAAACAAAAAAAAAAAAGACAATTGCCTACTCAGCGGCTGATAAGACTCTGAAGTCAAACTCATCCTTCTGTGTTAGCATCACGTTTGACTCAGGTGTGGTGGCACAGACATGTAATGCTAACACCCAGGAGTACATGTAGGAAGGGTAGGGTAAGATTAAGGCTAGCTGAGGATCCACAGCAAGCGGGAGACCAGTCTGAATTATATTGCAAGCCCGTAAAAATCAAAAAACCAAAAACAAGTGTCTTGATGCTAATTTCATCTGCCTCATAATCTCACATGTTTAAAAAGCTTCACTGCTTCCCATACTTTTAAGATATAATTTGATAGCAAATAAAATTTGATGCTAATATTTATTTGAAAGGCATAATCCAAAGAACAGTCATTCTTTAGTAATTTTTAATATCTAAAAACAACCAATATCTATCAATGAGACTTTATGATCTGAAAAATGCTATATTTCCACGTCATGTAGTTTCTCTGTATTTCATAATCAAAATATAAGCAGAAACTTTTAAATTCTCAATGGTCTCTCACACAAATAACATATTTTTAATTGTTGTGATGAATAATATTCTCAGTTACAGATCTCAGAGTTTTTATGCCTTTTGTTCTTATTTACCTTTGATTTATTTCCTGTAGTTTACTCTCTTGTGCATGTTTTTAAGCAATTTTCTCTATTGAATAAAATATGCACACAGAGCTGTATGTTTCCCTATATAGCAGTTCAATTTTAGATACCACATAACAACTACACTTATTTTATTTTCTGTGCCAGAATAAAAGTGCAGTATGCGATAAAGCAAAATAACATAATATGCAAAGGAACTTTCTAGGAAGAGCTACTTAAGTATTGAATAAGTTAAAAGGAAGCAAAGTGCTTTCTGTGCTAATGACCATGAAAATTCAGCAGAGCAATGAGTTCTAGAGGCATTGCTGCAGGGCATGCCTAAGGAAGATAAAGCTGGGGAGGGGGGTGATGATGCCGATAATAATAATGATTAGGGAAGAGGGCAATAATGATGGAGGTGGTGATAGAGATGGTGATGACAGTGACGATGATGATAATGATGATGATGAAACCAGAGGAGGCCATGGAGGCAGCAGATTCATACCATTACTTTTAGGAGAAATTAAGCCAGAGAAGAAAAAGATAGGCGGAAGATAAGAAAGGAAGAAGCTCAAGCATACAGAAGCCAGATAAATATGAAGTCTGTATGCTTTGTTATCCAAACAAATCACTTTAGATTAACATTGGGAGCTACTGAAATAACTCTGGGACAGCAGGCTTCCACCAGGATGAATTAGGCAGCTGGTATAGTTCAAGTGGCAAGAAATAGTAATTTGGATATGTCGGCATTGAGTGGGGAGGCTCTGGGGCTTGGGTGGAAAGGTGACATGACCTGGTTTGTATTTTGATTTATTTTTTATTACATAGACATAACCTGAAATTAAAATATTATCTACTACTCTGAGTGGTTACTAAAAGATGCATTTAATTTGTTTCATTATTTGGACATTAATTTTATTTCTGAAAACCAACAAATGCGTAATAGTTTGTTCCTACCGAGGCAGTGGACAAGCCACATAAAAACAATTCAGTGGTTTCCATTTGTTACTTGATTGCACGCACACATTCCAACTGTGCTCTCAACCTTCATCTTACAGACAAAAGAGGTTTCCTTTCGTCTTTTCTATTGTTTGGATGTACTTTGTCCCCTAGAAGCTCACATTGGGATCTTTTTCTTTCCTATGTAGTGATGTTAAGAGGTAGTTTCAACCAGTGGGTGGGCAGATGTTAGGCCACCGGGGGGTGTGTCCTTGAAAGAGATTAAGGAAATTCTCATGAGGCTTGTCTCTCTGGACTCCTGTGGTGACATGTGAGGACTCTTTCCTGCACATGTTCCTGCCAGTGTTGCCAGACTCCCTGAGATTTTCACCAGAACCAAGAGTTGAATAAACTTCTACATCCAGCTTCAGGTATTTCATCATAATTTCAGAAAATGAACTAATAGACAGCATATTGTCATTTACAGTAAGCAACTGTCTGATACAGAGAACTGATGGGGTAAGTGTGTCCCTTTGCTATACTCACACAGCAAAGCACAAGATTACATAGCTGAAATAAGAGACCCTTACTTTCTCAGAGTCCTGAAGGCTTGAGTCTATGGGCAAGGCATTGACAGGAATGGTCTCTTTGCAGGCTGCTATTCTTGTCTTGTAAGTAGCTACCTCACCCCTCTCTTCAGTGGTTACCTTCTGAATTAGTCTTCTAAATAGTGACCGTACCCCCTTTTCAGCAGTTACCTTTTTGTATAGTCTTTAAATCTTCTCTTTATACAATGATAGCAAGCATCTATCAGGTCCTACCCTAATCATCTCATGAGGCTCATCTATTTCTACTAATACTGTCTTCACATCCAGAAGTACTGTGAGGCATTATTTCAACACATGGCTTTAGGGAAGCATGATTCAGTCGTAATAGTAAGAAGGGGTAGCTAGTATTCTGTGGTTGGTCAGTTTTTATAATGGCTTCTTATGGTTGCCTTATTTTCAACAGGCTCAGTTGTAAACACAACATACTTCTACTCTGAGTCTCACTAAGTTTCACACAATGGGTTCCATTGGACTTCTGTGTTCATGGAGCATTAACCGAGACTATATTTGGGTGGATACACAAACAGTGTATCTATCACATGTTTCCCAATCTACTAGGGCTCTATGGTATTCAGTTTCACATGAAAAACAGCCAACTTCACACGTGTAATTCTTAAGATTGGGACAGGAGAACATTAAAACAAATAAAAGTTCTTCTTAGAGCAAGGCCCTGGGAAGAGGGTAAGCATGTTTTTGGATTTATTTAACCTAAGTGCAAATGCTACGTAAATATGAATGAGCAACAGGCTATCATATCACATATATATCCTAATCTCACATTATGCCACTGGCCTCTCAGGCTGCACTTAGAAAACATAAGCTCAAAAGTAAAATTATTTGCTGTGGCACTATATTTTTGTACACTGTAAATATTTGTCAGTCTTATTAGTTTAATAAAATGCTGATTGGTCAAGTAGCTAGACAGGAAGTAGAGGAGGGGAAAATAGACTAGGAGAATTCTGGGAAACAGAGTAGACAGGAGACTACAGTGAGATGCAGAAGAAACAGGATGAGCATGCTGCTTCTGAGCAAAAATGTATCAAGCCAGATAGCTAAACATAAATAAGAATATGGGCTAACTTAAAGTGTAAGAGTAAGATCATAATATGCCTGAACCATAGACTAATGAGCTTCTACTTAATAGAAGCCTCTGTATGTTCACTTGGGACTGATCAGCTTCAGGACAGGTGAGACACAGAAACTACTGACTACAATTATTAAGATTTGCAAGAGAGTAATGAGAAAGCAGCACATCAATTGCTCCTAGGCATGAGGCTTCATATATCAACATAAGGATTCCCTCCGGGTAGCTGTTCCGGAAACAGATGTAACCACCTACAGGAAATATTGGCCACATGGATAGGGAGCCATCTCTTGCAAGCCTCCTCTCTGATCTGGCTTAAATCATGGCATTACGGGAGATCTCTTGTCATCTTAAGATTCCCACACAACTTCAGCAAAAGTATCACACACGCCTAATACGAAGACATAACGTAATACATTCACAGAATGTATAAACCAAAACTCAAAAATGCTGAACTCAAAATTCATGTGAAAAGCCATTCTTATTACATTTTCTACACAATATACTCATTGCAAATTATAAATACACCTTTAAAGATATTTGATAAAAATGAAAGAGTATATAATCTGGCACTAAGTGTTAAATCATGTTATAACATAATAAAATGGTTTTAATTTTTTAAAAATGTCCATTTTTATATCTCATCTTTCATTGGCACAAAATGCTTATAATCAGCTTCCAAGAAGGACACCTAGGTGCTGTAACCTATTCCTGTCTGGTCTTGCTGAACTACTTCAGCAGTTTCAAAGTATGTGTCAGCCACTAACAGCTTGTTGACCGAGCTCCATCTGCATTGTGGTTAGTGAAGTTCTGTGTGTCTGGCAGTCTATTATTTGACAGTCCTGTTTTTCAGTGTTGTTTGTGCTTCCCAGATATTTCGATGGGTGTGGCATGGAGGACAATCAGTTTCGCTGCCTTCAGAGCCAATAAATCCCCCTGCTTTGCTGCCTGCTAACAGGAAAAGAGCCTCGGCTTTTCCAAGACCAAAAAAATATGTGTCACAGAGCAACTTCTACTATTGGACTGGTTGCTCACAGGCACAAGCATACATGTGTTCACACACACACACACACACACACACACACACACACACACAATTTTTTGTAGTGAAAAGTGAGGAAAATGACTTAATAATACGACTAGAATGTCACACAATTCACTGACCTCCCACTCTAGTCATATTGGGTTCTGCTCTCTCTCCTACGGTAAGAGAGATAATGAACATTTAAACACATACCTTCCCAAGAGGTGGGAGTGTTTTTGAATATAAAAAATGGTGGGAGTTAGAGAATTTGGTGGAAGAAGAACCAGCGATCTGCTGCTAGATGAGCAATTCACCACGGACACATTTGCTGAGGATGTGACACTTGAGAGAACACCTGCAGGAACTTAGGAAGCGGCCATACACATGTGAGGAACCGTGGATGCAGGCAGAAGCTTCCCATGTTTGACAAGGAACAAGGAAGCCGATCTTCCCAGGGTACCCTGGAAAGAGATAATGTTAAGATTCCCTTTAATGGTAAGATAAGAAACTGCTGGCATGTTTGCAGCAAGGAGTGATATGATCTCCTCCATCTGCCTACTGTGTGGTTAATAGTTCTAGAAAATTGCTGACAGAGACATTGAGGAGCTTAGGAAGTGGGGAGTCCAGTTAATATGGAGACAGGGAGTAGTAGATTCACACCAGGGAGGGAAAGTCACTGATGAGATGTAATCTGATGGATTTTCTAGTAAAATCAATTTAGGATATGGCTGAAACAATACTGTCCACAGTAACTCCAAGTACATTAACCCAAGCATTTAGAACAGAGAGTTACCAGCTGAAGCTGGGCATGGGCAGGTACTTGCTCATAATCCCAGCTACTTTGGAGATTGAGGTAAGGTGACAAGTTAAGTCTAGACTAGACAGTGTAGTGAATCCATGAGTAGAAATACAAATTTTAAAGTGCTGAGTATTTAACTGAGTATTAAAGCATTTGCCTAACATGCTTAGGGTTCTGGGTTCATTTCCTTGCAGTGAGAAAAACAAAATTACTTACTATATTTCCATAATTAATGCAGAAAGTACAGTATAATACAAGCATCTGAAATCACAAGAATTGCAAGTTGTTATAGCTTAGAAGACAAAGTAACATTGAAAACAATGGCTGTCACAACTATCAAGTAACAAACTGTCTCATAACTAATAGTGGTTCTAGTATAAAAAAAAAATTCAAATTTCTACCCAATCCTTTCAAAGTCCTCAACTGACCTTTCACTGTGTCCCAAATGTAAACTGACCTTGAGGCTATTGTTCTAAGGAAATTATACTGGAGAACCCTGAGTTCCACCTTCTTTGGGTATTGGATTTTTTTTTTTTTTTTTTTTTTTTTTGACACACAATCTCAAACTCCTGATCTTCCTGCTTTATCTCCCCAGTTCTGGGTATACAAGCATGTACCGTTATGCTCACTTTTGAGTCCTGATGAGGACTAAACCCAGGAATTTATGCACATTAGACAAGTTTTCTACCAAATGAGCTACATCTCCAGCCTCAAGTTCCTTTTGCAAAGACAAATGACCAGGCCTGAGTTTGATTTTCCTTATTAAGTAACTGGTTTCCTAATTTCCTCTCTCTTTCCTCTTTCCTCTGCCTTGGCCCTTTCTTGTTCATATTTCCGGTACCGTCAACTCAAAAGCTCACTTTAGAGTTGCGAGTAAAAGTAAGTGCATGATTCATCAGCTACCCTGTGACAGGTATAAGCAGGAAAAGGAGTAAATAATGATAGCACAAAAGACACACCCAGGAATGATTCCAATATCCTCGCTGTGGAGCATGCTGGAAACAAATACAATCAATCCCAAAGCTACAGCCTGATGAAGAAGTTTGAAGAGCATGTCAAAATCAGAGCCGACCAGAGTGAGCTTCAAGTACCATTACTTAATGGTGGGGTATGACAACAGAAGCTTTTAGGCAGAGCCTGTAAAACTCTTAGGGTTCTAGGAAAGCCTTAGGGTTAGTGCAGTATCACGTGGTTAATGGAGAACAGAAATTACAATAGCAGGTGAATGTCTTTGCCAAGAAAGCAAAGATTTGAGATGTGGCTGTCTAAAAGCAGTACTAAACAGCCTTTGTGATTGTTCCTTGGTCCCACCAGAATCCCTCTCATGGCTTAAGATAACATGTTCCTTTCTTACTGGATCATTGAGAGTGATAGATTCTTCAGATGCTAGTCATGTATACATAGCGTCTATGTATAACGCCCCCCCCCAAACACTCAAGAATTAGAACGAGTCTCCAGCTGATGGCACTGATTAAAAACATTGAAACCTTTTGGAGGGAGAGTCACTGGAGAAAGGAATCATTAATGACTGGCTAGAACCTTCGGAACCTGGTGCCACTTCCTGTCTGCTCCCTGCTTCCTGAATGCAAGTGCAGTGTATGCAGCTGCCTCCCATTCTTGCACTGGGTGGAGATGTAAACTCTTCCTTCCCATGGTCACCTCTTGTCAGGTCACTAAGACAAGCAAAGCAATTAATATACTTTTACCCATATGAGCTTTGAGAGTATTGAAGCCCCAACAAGGATTGATGCCTGAAGATAAGACTCACATCTGCATAATTTTGCATGAAAAAAAAATGGCAAACATAAAGTTTGTAAAATAATAAAACACATCAAATGCTGCCATCAGAGGCCAGTTAAAATTTATATTATAAAGTATTTTCAAAGGCACACACACACACACACACACACACACACACACACACACACACACGTAAGTCAACAGCTGTGCATTCGTCAATTACCTTGATCAAATCCTAATATCCTACAGTATTTGCATCTTTTGTAATTCAGAAATAAAGCATTACATAAGGGAGCTAATTTCTACTCCCACCCCATCTTGTAACCCTTTTTCTTCCCTATTCAAAATTGTATGTTTCTTGTTTCAGTGTAGATTTTCTTTTTCTTTGTCTAAATACAGATTTCTGTGTGCCAATTTTCCTCTAGGGGCCATGAACTACTGACCCCAGACCAGGAACCAGACACAAACCAACGAGTTTTATTGGGTTACTCACAGACATATGAATGAGGGATAACTTACAGGAGCAGAAATAACTTAAGAGAGAATTACTAAGGGCCCACCCCAGTAGGAGATGACATCACAAAGACTGAAACTTGGAACACTCTTTACAACCTGCAGGCAGAACGACAGACAGGTTGGAGAGTATCCTATCCAGGTAGCTCAGTGGATCTAACCCTCCTCCAGGCAACTCAGTCTGTCTGAGAGTGACTGTCTTCACTGCTCACAGACTCTTGGGAGAGGCAGGAGCCTAGAGAATCTTCAGTTTTGGGGACTTTCATGAGCTATCTTAAGTTGTTTATTTCCTGTCTTAAGGGAGCTTCCCTGTAGGATGAAGTATCCCCTCCCCAGGAGCATCCAGTTGTTTCCAACTCCTTGTAAACAGTCTGTCCTAAAGTATCCAGTGGTTTTGTTGTAGGTTTTGTTTTTTCTTTTGCCTGGCAGTGGTGGCACAAGCCTTAAATTAATCCCAGAACTCAAGAGGCAGAGACAGGTGCATCTCTGTGAGTTCGAGGCCAGTCTGGTCTATAGAGAGCTAGTTCCGGGACAGCTAGAGCTACAAAAAGAAACCCTGTTTTGAAAAGCAAAAACAACAGCAACAAAATGGTTTTCCACACGATGGAAGGAGGAAAATCCTACACAACACTAATGCATACATTCAAACACATCATGGTTATGAGGTTTTTTAGATTGCATGTAAATGATATCATAATATGCTTAGCACTGCAAAAACTTTATCTTAGCACATTATGTTTCTATTTTAGACATGCTTTAGGCACTTGTAACTCAAACTCATGATGTCAATAGTTGAAATTTCATTATATGAATATTACCACTATGTATATATTATAGTATATACACAGATATGTAGATAGGCAATAGAGGTGCACAGTAGATAGATTCATCCATTTATGATTGGCTAATTGAAGACAGATATATAAATTAAAAATGTTATTTGGCTGGATATTTAAATTGCTTCCAGTACTTGCTATTATAAATTATATAAGCAATAAGTGAGCATTTCAATCATTCTACTTGCTTGCCAACTTCTAAATTTTCATCCTAATATATTATTAGAGTGAAATTATGTGTGTGTGTGTGTGTGTGTGTGTGTGTGTGTGTGTGTGTGTGTGTGTGTGTGTGTGTGTATGGGGGGAGCTCTGTTTCAGGATACCAGAGACAAAGCAAAGCAGGATGTGGTTGGTTGATCCATCTCTTCCCATCAGTTCACATACTAAAATCAATTTTACACTCTGTGGGACTCTCAGGTTCCAAAAAAATCTCTGGTTCACATTTACCCACTTATGTCTAATGGTTTTGATATATTTCAGATCAAAATGTCTTCTGATTTTATGCTTTACTAATATCCTCCACTCCCTGCAATGCCTTCTCACTTCAACTCTGATGCCCTTTTGTCTATTAAAGTTGGATAATATGTGTATATTCAGCAAAATACTAAGAGAAGGTTCTTCCCTAAGGCCTTTGACTCACACACACCCACACACTCTCCATCACACCACAGATTTGTGGTCAGATTTATAGCACCAAGGATGAGGTCCCAACAATGAAGAAGGCCTAAAGTCCAATCACAAAGCAACTGGTTATCTTCAAACATTCACGTTATGATTGCACCAATGAGAGTTTCTTGTCAGGTCAGTTGTTATTACACTTCACAGAGTCCACAACTGGGTAAGCCTATGAAAACTAGCCAATAAGGATGAAGCTTCTTAGTCAGTACCAGCCAATAAGGATGAAGCTTCTTGGTCAGTACACGCCAATAGGGATAAAGTTTCCTGGTCAGTACCAGCTTGATTTCTCCATATCCTGTGACCAGAGTGTGTGGTGTCTTCAAAAGTAAGATCTTACCGTCCTGTTCTTGCAGGTAGCCAAGAGAAATGGCAATAGTCTATATTAATTTAGGTTCTCTGAAACCCCCTAAACAACCCAAGAAGAGTTAGTCCACATGTGACACTGACATTCTAGTTTGAGTGTCCATGGTTCATGCCCATGGAATGTACATTTTATATTTAATAAAATCAGTCTGGAATATCAGAGAACAGATCCAAGCATAGTCAAGTCACGAAGGATCAGAGAGTGGTAACTCACACCTTCAGTCCCAACACAGGAAAGACTGAATGATGACCTATGCCTTTAACCCCATAACTCCAGGGACAGAGATCTTTCTGTGTTTCTGTGAGTTCAAGACCTAACTATGAAACAGTAGTGGTTCATACCTTTAATCCAAACTCTAGGAATATGAAGCAGAGTTGAACCAGGAAGTGAAACAATTGGGCAAAGAAGATATTTAAGGCAGACATAGGCAGACATTGAGGGATTCTGTAGAAGTGATGAGCCAGGCTGAGGACTCTGGAAGATAGCTTTACCCCCAAGAAGTTGGCTGGGTGAGAACTGACTGTGGTCTGTTTCCTCTCTCTGATACCCCCGCCTTTTCCCCAATATCTGGCTTTGAGTTTTCATTTAATAACAACTAGAATTTGTGTTACAAGTGTCTATGAAGATACCAGTTCTCTCCTTCTTTATGTGCTTGTCTTTAATTCTCCAGTGTTTGCTGTTTGTGTCTGGGGTGATGGAATGTGTTATTACCCATTCCCCAGCTCTTCTGACACGTAGAGCCAGATCTGTTTCATCAGTTCTTTTTCTAGAACAGAACCCACATCACTCTCTTAGTTTAGCCTTATGACAAGCATCACCATGTGATGGGGCAAACTCTCCAGTGAACTGACTCATTGTACATCTCCAAAGCTCTCTAAACTACTTGTAATCGTTCTGTTGGTGTTGTTCTACGTTAGTTTCTAGGTTATATGCTCCACTCTCAGAAGAAAATTCCACAAGCACTTTGACTTAAATTGCATAGCATTTGTAGAATTTGGGAGACAAATTTACATTTAGGCTTTCCATCTATGTACTCAGAGCCTTTTTCCTTTCAGTCAAGATTTCACTGATGTGGCATATTTGCTGTCAGATGCCCCAACAAGTTGTTTTCTTCCACGACAACAAACTTATCCAGCTTCACTGTCGGCATTCACTAAATAGCGGCTACTTAGGTACCATCTCCCCTTAGTCTAATATGTGTTAATCAAAGCAAAATAAAAGCTAACCCAGGAATTAGCTAACTGTCAAACATGGGCCATGTCTAACCACTTCTTATTTTATAAGGCAATTATATACTGGAGGACAGCCCTACTCATTTGTTTGCATGCCTGTATCCACTTGAAACAGCCACAGCAAAGCAAATCAGTTGTAACGGACACTGGCTATAGATAGCCACCAAAGCCTACCTGGTCTTGCCAAGGAAAAATTGGCCAACTGCTCAGACAGTGTTTTCTGCCAGATGTTGGATTGGCCGATTCTATTTCTCTTTGCCAGATGCTTCCTGTTCCGTTCTTTTTCTCAGCTGAAACTGTCCGTGGGGCCCAGAGTTGGCAAAGTACTTGTGGAAGGGCTGTTGAATTCTTCATAAAGGCCAAGGCTACGAAAAAAAAACAAAAGCTCATGGCCTATAATTCGCCCACTCTTTCTCTGTCTAATCTACAAAACTTGATGCATTGAGTTCAGAGAGCCATCTCGCAATTTCAGAACAACTGTTATGAAGGAATGGCTAGAGGACAAGCAACAAGCTGAGGTGCAGACAGAGCCAACTATATAATTTCTCAAAAAAAAAGAAAATGTTGGCCTATAGGGAAAAAGTTTTGTTAAAAGTAACAAGATACAAAACTTTTTCATCTTCTTTCTACAGATTCTTTCTTCATGCGTCATAATATTTTATTTTCTATGTAAGGTCTTCAGAAAAGAAGAATTGAGTATCAAATTATTAGCATAAATTTCATCAGTTTTCCCTGTGTTGTGGAATACTGATTTTTTTATATATATAATTTTATCTGGGTTTTTTTTTTTTTCAAATGTTGGAGACAGGACCCAGGGCCTAGGCATGGAAAGCAAGCACTCTTCCACTAAGCTAAATCTCCTGCACCAGTGCCAGGTTGTTAGACTTTTAAAAACTTTTTAACTGTGTTTTTATTTTCTATCATTTATTTGTGGTGTGTGTGTGTGTGTGTGTGTGTGTGTGTGTGTGTGTATAAGTTAGAAGATAATTTGCCTAAGTCCATTCTTCCCTCCCACCAAGTGGCATCTCAGCATCAACTCTAGGCAGCAACTATCTTCACCAGCTAAGCCATCTCTCTTGTCCCTGGTGCCACTTCTAAGTCTGGTAGGAGAGGATTTGATGAATTTTAGAATCAAAGTTGCTTCACTCATGGTTCACTGGTCTTGTGTGCATACCTATTTCATTCTCACCAAATTGTGGCAACATCATGTCACACCCAAACCATTTCAAGTTCTGATTAGCACACAACCTACAACAATCTTCACCTTCACATTCCTGACAAATGGGAGGTAGCTGAAAAGAAAAGGTTCAATAGGTTACCTTTTCTTATGACATTATTTTTTAATGGAGGGTGTGGGTGGGAATAGGTACATGTGCCATTGTGTGCATACGTGTGGATGCCAGAAGAAATCTCAGGTATTCCTTAGTAAGGCCATCTACCCACTTAGAGACAGTGTTTCTACAGTTAGGCTAGACTAGATGGTCATCAAGCTCCAGGAATTCTATTTCCATCTCCCTTGTACTGGGATTACAAAGATTTACCGCCATATCTGGCATTTTTGCATAGGCTCTTGGGGGGGGGGGTCAAAAGTAAATCTTTTCATTTGCAAGACAGGAACGTTTACTGACTGAGCAGTCTCTGAAGGCCACCAGGTAATAAATGAAATAGAAGAAGGAAGAAGGATGGAGGAGGAGAATAATGAAGGAGATGTCTTGATGGGGATGGGTAATTTAGGGCTTAGGGAGCAACCTGATGCCAGGAAAACTTCCAGGAATCCACAAGGATGACCCCAGCTAAGACTCCTACCAATAATGGAGAGGTTGCCTCAAAAGGCCGTTTCCTATAATCAGATTGGTGACTTACTACCCTAATTGTCATCAGAAAGCCTTCACCCAGTAACTGATGGAAACAGATGCAGAGATCCATAGCCAAGCATTGGACCATGGAAGCAGATGCAGAAATTCACAGCCAAAGACTGGTCCAAGCTCCAGGAGACCTGTTGAAAAGAGGGTGGAGGGACTGTATGAGCCAGGGTACTCAGGGTCATGGTAGGGGAACCCACAGAGACTGCTGATCTAAGCTAGTGGGAGCTCATGGACCCTGAGCTAGGGAGTCTGCATGGGATCCATCTAGGCTTTCTGCCTGTGGATGGCAGTTGTATAGCTTGATCTGTTTGTAGGGCTCCTGGCATGGGATCAGGACCTGTCACTGGTGCTTAGCTGGCTTTGGGAAGCTATTCCCCAAACTGGGTTGCTTCTCCCACCCTTGACACAGTGGGACAAGCTTGGTCCTGCCTCAACTTGATGAGCCCTGCTTTTTTCAAGCCCATATGGGAGGCCTGCTGCTTTCTGAATGGAGAGGGAGAAGGAGTGAATGGGGAGGAGGGGAGTAGGTGGAGGTGGGGGAGGAGCAATGAGAGCAGAGGGGGAAATTGCAATCAGGAAGTAAAATAAATGAGAAAATTAATAAAAGTTTTAAAAGAAAAAAAGGGGGGGCATGATAAGCTTCCTTAGTTGTTTACATTTTTAGAATGCCAATGCCTTCTTGCTATGTTCAAAGCAAATATAGCTTCCCAGGGCTGTCACCTCCAGCCTTACTAAATGCAGCACAGCATTTAACTCCTGCACACCAAGTCTCACTATGCCTCCCAGGGCTAATAGACCTCATTGTTCACGGGGCATGGCAAAGACTATGTAAATGAAGTGTCAGGGGATGATGGATACCCACACTACACATATTGCCCCCCACTCCGCACGTCCCTTTAAACTACATTTACCAAATCAAAGTTCAGAAATAAAGCCATCAAGACTTTCAAATGCGACAGCAGGGCATTGAAGGACGTGGGTCCTTCTGGGTGTGAGCTCCCTTTGACTTTACAGATCACATGTCCACAAAGCCAGCCTTGATGACAGAGTGCAAAGGTACAAAGTGCAGGTTATTGTGGACACTGCTGAACCAACCAAAGTACCTACAGTCATCTCAGCCAAACATTGGATGTCCTTGTGGTTTGTGTCCTTTCCTAGTGGCGGAAATCCTCACTCTGTATCTCCACTTATATTTATTTCTGAGTGTATTATAATATATGCTACTATTACAAGGTAAAACCTTTCAAATTGTATTCTATTTTTTACAGCATATGAATACAGTAAGCCTTTGTATACTGATAATGTTTTGATTCTACTAACTTCTCTAATTGGTTCTAATGAGTCTTTTAGATTCACTTAGAACTTCTTGGCTTTTAACATTTTAAACATAAAATTTATAAACATTGCAAATTATAGCTACCATAACGTATTGAGTGCTGCTTCTTTTAATCCAGATGATTTTTTTTTCTGTTCTTACTACAATTACCATGTACCTTCAGTAAGATGCCGAATGAGCTCTTGATTCCTATTCCTGATGTCGAAGGAAATTCTGTTCACCATCAGGACAGGACTTGCTATCAAGTTTTTCTCTATCATTTTTATCACTAATGGGCTGCTGAGATGGGTAAGTGGGTAAAGAGCTTGCTGCCAAGATTGATAACCAAAAGGAGATCCCCAAGACCCATGGAGTAGAAGGAAAGAATGGACCTCTGCAAGACTTCCAACTCTGTCCTGTGACACTGTGTATACACACACACACAGATGAATAAATAAGTAAACACAATTTAAGAAAAAAGTCAGATATTTTAATGTTTCTGAGGATTTTCATAGTGAGAGAATGCAGTATTTTATCAGATGATCTTTCAAATTTTTGGTGACATTTACTGTGTACTTACGGAATTACATAGAAGTTGTAAATGTTAAGCATCTTCATTTTTTTGTACTAAATCCTTCACGATTATAATACATTATGGTATACATGCATATTCACATAAATACTCACATAGAAAATACATATATATGAATCTAGTAGCAATAACTATTCAGCATATTTAGATCACAATATTCTTCCCCTGTGATAATTCTACCTGGTTTTTATTTTATTTTATAATTTTACATATGAGGGCATTTTGTCTTCATGTGTGTCTGTGTACCAGGGGCATACAGTACCTGCAGAGGCCAGAAGCAGGTATTAGATCCCCTGCAACTGGAGTTACAAATACTCTTGGGCCTTGGAGTGGTTGTTGGGAATCAAACTCAGGTTCTCTGGAAGGTCAGCTGTACTTTCCTATGCCATAAAATAAGATGAGAAGAATTATCTTTTTGCTTATTCATCTCATTCAGTAATCTGTTTATTTAAATATTTACTTAGAACATGCTATGACATACAGGATATATATAGTGTGTGCATATGCATGTACATACGTGCAGCTTTATATGTGGGTGCTTCAGTATATATGTGCATCTCTGTGTGTGGCCTAAGAGTCACTTCAAATGTCTTCCTCAACCACTCTCCACCTTGCTTTTTGAAATAAGACCTCTCACTGAACACGAAGCTTGATAATATGGTGAGACGAAGTGTCCACTGAACCCCAGAGGTCTCCCCATTTCTCTACCCTAGTGCTAGGATTAAGGCTGTGCCACCGTGCTTGGCTTTAAAAAAAAACACACACAGATACTTGATTAAACTCAGATCTCATGTTTGCGCAATAAGCTCTTGGCCAATGAGCTGTTTCCCAAATCTCTGCCGCTGTAATTTTAACTCCAATATCATGCATTTACTGGTTTTCTTTTTCTTAGTTCAATATTAGCAAACTACATTTTTCCTAGAAATTTTCCACTACATTTAAGTATTTCATATCTGATGTTTTACTTCACTACTGTAAAATTCTAATTTATTCATTTTAATATAATTTTTAAATTAATAAATAAGAGCTAGAGGTTAAGGCAGCATTGCCATGGATGTAAGGCCAGTTTCAGATGCCTGACAAGTAGCAACCCAGTCAGGATTACATATGAGATCCTGTCTGCAAAAAAAGAACAAACAATAAATTATATACAGTTATATATAAGTTAATGATGCTTTGACGTATATCTCTAGCTAGATAGGCAGATACATAGACAGGCAGACAGACAGACAGACATAGTTTTCAAATGTGTAAAATTAAATTTTCCATTCTATAAAAATATTACAATTCTTCTACTTCTAAGCACATTTGAAATCTCTCAGATTATAATCCTCCTTAGCACACAAACTAGCTCCACACACTGAACTTTCTGCCTTTCCTCACAACAGACTCTATTTGTTGAGCAAGCAAATGAATGGAAATGAATGAGACAAAACTCCAGGGCATTTTTCTACCTCAACACCGCATCAGCTGTTAGGGTGTATGCTTCAACACCTATCATTTGTTACCTTTTATTTCCATATGAGAATTAAAATCATCTGATTTGAGAAGCAGACTCGGTGAGAACCCACCCCATTTAAAGAATAATTCAGCTCACTACAGTCATTTCATGGCTCTTGATTTCTCTTTGGAGTGGCTTCATATCCCCAAAGCAAATCTTGCTGCAGAGTGTTCAGAAAGTTTCCCTTCTTTCCTGAAATGTGAACCTTTCTAACCCAGTAACAGTTGCTAAGCGATTTGGAATGGAGATTAGCATAGATCTGAGCAACACAAATGATCCTTTGTGTACAATCAACAGCCTACTTTTCATTTAAAAAATTAATATCCATGTCTGTGATGCTCGCTGAGACTGTTTTGAAAATAAGCTAGATCTAATCCGCGTCTCTTTAATTTCTAGGAGAATGGCACTACTTGATCTGATTATGTAACATCAATATCTCGAGTTTTACCAGCTGAGAACACAGTCCGCAGTGTCCTTGAGCTATAGGAGCATTTGACAAATAATAAAGATCCTATATTGCTTGCTCTTTTATAAATATTTATTTGTTTGTGCGTAGGGTTCTGTTGCTATGGGGTGTTAAAAGACAATTTTCAGAAGTCCCAGAATCCAGTTCAGTTGTTAGTTTGGCAGTGAGGACCTTTCTTTACCCACTGTACCATCTCGCCCATCCAAGCTACTATCTCCTGAAGGGTTTTAACTACAGTCGAGGTCGGGTAGATCAGGAAATCTTGTAATAATTAATTATTTTTTGCTACCTGAGACTTTTGAAAGTCACTCAGATTGGGTTGTTTTCTTAAAAATCACTCTCCCATTTCATTTAGCGGGACCTCATACTTAAGACCAAGATTGTTATTTCTAGGCAAGCGTTTTCAAAGCCCTTGTTTTTACTGGATACAACTCTACTTGGATGGGGTAACAGGCTCAGATCTATCAAAGGGGAGCTCCTGGTGGCCTCAGCTCCAGATCTAAGAGTGGAATAAGGAATAAGGTGACCAGCCCCCAGTCTCCTTCCTGGGATCACATGAATTCTTCCAGCTGTATGCCTCCAGTGAATTCCCAGGCTCACCACAAATTTCCACCTTAGCAACAAGCTCTGCTGTTTAAAAATATTCCTCCAAGCCTGTTCTAGCATGATCACAAGAACATATCATGCCAGCCATGAAACTTCAGAGTGACCATTAAGGAAAAAAACATTACCCTTCTAAGACACAAACTGAGAGCTAAAAACACACAGAAAATGGGGAGGAGAGATTTTTCAAAGTGAATTATAAGAGACACAGTGGCTTATATTTCACGTGCATGTACATAGAGGAATAGGTTTAGATATTAAAATCCCACATCTGGGTAGATGAAATGCTGCAGCTAGTAAAGGCTCCTCCTGCCAGTGCTGGCTACCTTTGGTCAACTAGACACAAACCTAAACACACCTGGGAAGGGGGACTGTAAATTGAGGACTTACCTCCATCTGTGTCTGTAGGACACTTTATGAATGATTACTAATTGACATAGGTGAGCCCAGCCAACTGTGGATGGTGGCAAGCCTGGGCAGGTGGGCCTGGCTTGTCTAAGAAAGGTAGCTGAGCAAGGGATGCAAAACCAGAAGCAGTGTCCCTACTTGATCGCTGCTCCCAGCCCTGACTTTGAGCTCCGGCTTTATCTTCCCTCCTCAATGGACTGTAAAATGTGTGATGAGAAACACACTTCCCTTCCCAGGTTGGTTATCAGAGTTTTCTCCCAACCACAGAGAAGCAAACTGGAACACAGAAGAAACCTGCCAATCTGAGTTCAATCCCCAGAACCTGAAATCGTGGAAGAAGAGAACAGGCCTCCACATATGTGCTCTGACTCACAGACACAGGTGTACTCCATGCAGACCTATACATCGCGATTAATTAATTGTTTTTAAAATATGTATCAAACTTTTGGGTTAAGAGACTCAGTAGATTTTATGGAGTATAGACTTTATAAATAACATTGGTTTCATTCTGTCACTGATGAGTTTATAACTGATTAAAATGGTACAGGATATTCTATAACCATTTTAAAATGCAGTCTGGGACTAGAAATAAAGCTCAGAAGTAGGGTACCTTGCACAAGGCCCAGGATTTGATTTTCACCCATTATAGCTAACCAAATATATTTGAATTATTTTGGAGTCTACCACATACTTATAACAACAACAAAATGTGCATTGTTTATGCATCTCACAACCCTAGATTTCAAGCCTCCACCTTGGATAGGTGGGTGGGGGGTGGCTTAAATTAAAGCACAAGCCAATGAGCTCTTTTAAAGCATCAATGACATGACCACTTAGAAGCCAAGGGACATATGAAGGGCCTCTCAAATGTGACTGTTGGCAGAGCTGATTACATAATTTGTGGAGACACTGCAAAATGCAATATGGGACAAATTGTTCAAACACAGGAGTAAAGGACTCTAAAGCATGATTATTTCTTCTTCCAAATACTCTATTTTGACTAGCAGTGGTGTGTAGAAGTTGTTATTGTTGTTTGGAGACAGTCTCACTCTGCAGCCCTGGCTAGCCTATGTAGACCAGGCTAGACTTGAACTCAGAGATCTGTCTTCCACATGCTTGAATTAAGTGTGTGCCACTACTACAGACTAGTGATGAGATATTTACTTACTCTATAATAATGTTCTAGAAAAGAAATTTTAAACTCTCAAATAATTACCACAATTATCATGTTTATATTGCACAGTGCCAGAAAAAAAGAATACAGCATTTAACTCATGATCAACAGAAAAAAAAATGACCTGATTTGCATTTAGAATTCATTCAAAGAAATGAAAATACTACAAAAAGCTAATTGAGGTGTTTTGGGGTCCAGATGGTGGCTCAGAATAGAAGCAAGGAGACCTGAGTTCAAGCCTGTTTAAAAAAAAAAAAAAAATTGGAGAAAACTTACTCCACAAAACCATCCTCTGATTTCTAGAGATTCCCTCTCTGCCTTTTTCTTCTGTGTAGCACACACACATACTCACACACACACACTCACACACACATTCACACGTGCACACACACACATACACACACAGAGACAGAGACACAGAGAGAGAAACACACAAATAATAAAGTTTTTTATTTTAAAAATGAGTTATTTGTCTTTATATTTTCGTTTTAATACTTTATGAGCTTTCTCTTTGTTGTGTGGCTCGTTAAGGATGTGAAAAAGAAGACTAACCTTGTTCCTTCTTATAAACGAGACATGGATAAGATAAGGTCTAGTACGGCTCCTCGGTCATCCACAGTTATCAATACATCATCGCCTTCTTTCTTTCTCCAAAGCAAGTTCTGTTCTGAGTAGCAAGTACTGCCTTATTTTCTCAGTCACAGGGAGGCATGCCCACTCAGTCACCAGTGGGGCATGCCCAGTGTGATTTTCACTGGAGTCCCAGGGGTTATGGGACTGCAGGTACAAAAGGCACCACAAAGGCCAGATGCCAACAGTGGGTCCAGGAAGAGCAGAAGAACATGGTAGTCCTTCTGCACACTATTGGCTTTGCATTTTAAAACGTCTCATTTCGGAAGATCAAGTGACAATGAGGCTCACTAGAATGGATGGCAACAAAGTCTTGTGAGCTTGGGTTTCTCCTGAGCGGTGGGCTACGAAGTCTCCATGTTTGTTGGATTCACCGAAAAAGCTTCAAACAACATTGATGATGGAGACTCACCTCCGGGGCATGTGACTTAACTTTGGTAGCACTTAGAAATTTTCAAAAAAATTCTAAGTGCAAAATTCTATCATATTTGTCAACTGAATGGAAGAACTTAGCAATGACCGAAGGAAGACACACTAAGAACAAAAGTAATTACTTTTCTCGTGTTTTTACTAAAAGAATGTTTATTTTTCTAATTAAAATTATCAGCATGTTGGAAATGAGCCTTCAACCAAGTTTCATTATAATTCATCATGACTGGTTCTTGTTAAGTTACTTAACATGTATCTAATTACAGCAGTTTGAGAAGAGGGGAGAGAAAGAAGAAGCATAAAGAGAGGAAAAGGGAAGTAAAACATCCAGAATTAAAAAGAAAAAATAAAGGAAATCAAGTATTAAATGGTGACACATGAATTTAACAAACAGCCACTGCCCAGAACAGCAACAAAAGGCCAGGACCACTGAGCTTGCTTTATTCTTATGAAATAGAAGCAGATCCATCACCCACTCATCTTTGTGCATACACGTACAGGCTAAGAAAAGTCTGAATACATGAGGTTAACTTAGATCTTTGCTTGTCTTGTTCCTATTTAATCTAGATTAGCCAAAAATAAGGAAAAAACACGACCAGAACTAAAAGTGGGCAGATTTGTATTTTTTTAAAGATTACTTAAATTCACACATTTGCTCACCACACTTGTCCTTCTCCATTAGAAAAAAATGGGAATGGAAGTTACATATTTCTTGTTTTTTTTAGACATAAAAGTATTGTGCATTTGCCGACAGGTTAAAGATGAATTCCGGTTGGTATTGTTACAAGTGTTTACGGTGTGTCGCAACTCTAGAACACTATTAGCTTATGCGAAATGTAAACTATAACTCAAATGAATGTGGATTTTGTGATTCGCTTATCTGGCAAATCTCAGAATGCTGTGGCAAAGGGCTGGTCGGAGAATTTAGGATTTACTTTGCAAAAAGTAGGAAGCGCCAGTTCCCGGGTATTTAACAAGGAACAGTTTTAATCAAGGTCTTGCTATTGTTCCCAAAGATGTCCTTATTCTTTCAAAAAAGATAAATGGCAGCGATTGTCCCTATTAGGATGGAGAATAATAAAAAAGGAAAGCCCTTCCTCACTAATTCCCATCTCCATAGAAACCGCTCAACTCCCCAAGCCTCTGGTCCCCAGCATCAGTCAACAGCATTTTGTGATGTTAGGCAGTTGGAGCCGGGCGCCTGCCTTCTCTCAGACCGCCATACCTCAAAGGGGTCGCTGGAAGAACAAAAAGACATTACCAAATTTTTAAAGACCCCGCTGCATCCAATTTAAACCCTTCCTGTATTTTCTGTCTCATATTTCTAAGAATATTTAAGGTGAGTTTTTAAGGCCCCGTGTGAAATGCAGCTGTTACCGAGGGCCCCTGCTCCTGGGCAGCCTTCCGGTCCCTTTCTGTTATTGACACTCAGAGAATTTCTTCTCTCTCTTGCTTCTTAAACATATGCATGTCTTTAGGAAGAGTTCTGAGGCTCTGTGAACACTTACCTGCTGAGTGAGTAAGAACTTAAATGTAGATGTGATGGGTGCGAATTAGTCACCCCCCCCCCCCCCCCCGCTTTGTTCCTATTCAAATTGGAGGCTGGGGGATGTTATGGTAAACAGTCCAAGTCTGCTTGAAATTAATTTAACTCGGTAGCTAATTGGATTTAATAATTACACCACAAGTTTAAAATGCATTGAGAGCAACTGACCTGAAAAGGAATTATCAAGCTAAAAATCTAGGGTTTGTCGAATTAATAGAACTTTAAAGCGCGGGGGTGGGGAGGGATTTAAAGATGATATAAATGGAACTCTAATCCTAGCTTGGGGTAAGGGAGAGCGATTTGAATCCACATGAATGAAACTTTTTTTTTAAATGTATTATTGAATTTCTAAATTATTTTTTAATCAATTGTATTTGGGAACTAGTTTTTCGACGCTGTTCACTTTCTGTTTTATGGAGAAAGAGACAGATGTGTGCATGTCTGACTCACCAAATGCAGACAGACAAAGTACCTTCACAGATGAGAGACCAGCAAGAGAGCTGGGCTAGGCAGAATAAATGTGCATGGTTGGAGCACTGGCCACCACAATAGCACATGTTTCTTCAGCAAAATGTTCTGGTGAAAAATCCAGTCCCATATCAAACAATTTTCTGTCTGTCTGTCTGTCTGTCTGTCTGTCTGTCTGTCTATTTATCTATCTATCTATCTATCTATCTATCTATCTATCTATCTATCTATCTATCAAAAGCGATCAGAAGTCTGCATTTGGGGATGCAATTGCCTGCTATTCTCCTAGAAAAATAAAGGACACCCCTAGTGACACTTGTTCCTATCTGCCAGTTTTCCATCATTACAGAAATGGAATCCACCAAGGTGGCATTAAACAGCATTAGAGCCAGCATTCTAGGGTAATTAAGATTACTTGGGTCTCTAAACAATGACTGCTTCTGTCTCGGCTTCCTATTGCTTCAAGCACCAGCAACTTCACACCTGTGGTTTTACTCTAGCCTGGAGCTCTTCTTCATGGTGAGTTTGGGTCCCTCTTTCAGAAAATCCTTGGCAATTAAAGTGCCCCAGTATGAGAAAAGCTTAATGAACACACAGAATCTTCCTATACAGGCATCCTCTACGGCTATCAAGAAAACCAGCCAACCTCGGTACATTTTCATTATGCTTGTCACGAGGAAAGGTAAAAACAGCAAGTTTTTTAAGGTGTCCATCAGCAATGTTGATTTTGGGACTGTTAACAGCTGGTGAGAAAAGTGCTTCGGTGCATTCTCTGGGTGACTGTAACATCCACAGCATCCTCACTGGTTTGTGACCATTTGCTATTGGGTCTTCCCCCAGCTGTCTCCCGGCAACGTTTCCCAATCTCTCCCTGGTTCCTGACTGACAAGAAACCCTGAGGCAACAAAGTGCAGTTGAGAGGTCCCTGGAAAGGCAGCCAGAGTAACATTATTTTCAGGAGGCATGAAATTCCACACTTCACTTCCTTGCATTCCTTGAAATTCTACCCCTTAGCAATGCATCCTGGCTCACTGCTTGTGAGGACAGCACCCTAGGGTGGATTTGTTTAGCAGTTTGCTTTATTGGAGAGCTGGTGAAAACTCCAGAAGAGAATGCAGAGGGAAAACATCCCAGGGAGTTGGGTCATCTTGGGTCACGGACCAGCTAAGATTTAGAAAGTTGAAGAACTAGTCAGCAGAAGTATTTCAAGCTGCTGGTTGCTGGTTGTAAGAGACAAGATAAGAAAGAGCCCGTGATGGTCCTAGAACATTATGTGGGTCTATCTTTAAAAAAAAAAAAAAAGAAAAGAAAAGAAAAGAAAAGTCAGGACATTGTTGCCTATCACGTCAGAAAAGTTTCCAAATTCTAAAATTTGGCTCTTTTTTTTCATCTACCACTTCCCTCCACTCCCATCAATCACCTATTCATCAAGACTTGGTAATTACTTTTTTAGTCATTTATGTTGAAATTCCATGACAGCTAACAGAAGTTGGTTTTGAAATCATTAGAAAGATCAGTTATGGTTTTTCCATTAAGATTCAAACAGGAAAAATCCTTACATTGATTTCCCCAGTGTGCTTAATTCATTTTTTAATTAGTTAATGATTTTTTTTCAGGAACATCTCCATATTACAGCTATACACCAGGAGAAAGAGAAGGCTTTCTGCTTTGTTATTTTAATACCAATAAATGTGTAAGGCACAGTTCATAAAAAGTGGTTTGGTTATTTTAGAGGGTCCCTTCTTGTCCTGTGCAAGCTCGTCCTAAACTAAACTTATAGAGCAAAGTGTTCCCAGAAGCCATGGCCCATCTTGCTTCTTTTCTTCTCCCTGTATTTTTTGCTGAAATAACTATGGGCTTCTCTGTTACAGTGGCGATTGATTTGGAAGGCTTAGTGTGCAGTCATGAAGACCATAGTTCAGGTACTCAGCACTCACATGAGCAGGAAAAAACAGACCTGGTGGCACACACCCCCTGTCCTAAGAAACAAACAGGTGATGGGTCCTTGAAGCTCACTGGCCTGCTAGGCTTGTTGGATGTCTAGCCTCGACCTCTAGCCTCCAGATATGTTCACATGTGCCTATATGAGCACACACACACACACACACACACACACACACACACACACACACACACAAGAGATGGGAGGGAGGGAAAAATAAATAAATTTGAAAATAACTAACATGTTTTTCCTCTTTCTTCTTAAAAAGACTTTATCCCTAGACTGGGAGTGTGGTTCAGTAATAGTGTAGATAGTTTGCATGCACCCGGATAAGGTAAGAAATAAAATGAATTAGAAATAAATTATTAAATACCAAAGACATGCTGAGCACTGTATTTTACTAGGATTGTGGGATGCAAAACTAAATACAACTCTATTCTTCTTAAAATAATATATAACTGACTACACATGCTGATAAAAAAGATGAAGGATTTGTGTTCGTTCTGGAATGAAGAGATGAACAATTTGTTTTATCACAGGAGAGTAGAGTGATAACTCCCTCACCACTGGATATCTAGGTAAAACTGCAGAGAAGTCACACCAGTCAGTCAGTCACAGCGAATCACTCCAGAGAAGTCACACCAGTCAGTCAGTCACAGCGAATCACTCCAGAGAAGTCACACCAGTCAGTCACAGCGAATCACTCCAGAGAAGTCACACCAGTCAGTCAGTCACAGCGAATCACTCCAGAGAAGTCACACCAGTCAGTCACAGTGAATCACTGCAGAGAAGTCACACCAGTCAGTCACAGCGAATCACTCCAGAGAAGTCACACCAGTCAGTCAGTCACAGCGAATCACTCCAGAGAAATCACACCAGTCAGTCACAGCGAATCACTCCAGAGAAATCACACCAGTCACAGCGAATCACTCCAGAGAAGTCATACCAGTCAGTCACAGCGAATCACTGCAGAGAAGTCACACCCGTCAGTCACAGCGAATCACTGCAGAGAAGTCACACCCGTCAGTCACAGCGAATCACTCCAGAGAAGTCACACCAGTCAGTCAGTCACAGCGAATCACTCCAGAGAAGTCACACCAGTCAGTCACAGCGAATCACTGCAGAGAAGTCACACCAGTCAGTCAGTCACAGCGAATCACACCAGAGAAGTCACACCAGTCAGTCACAGCAAATCACTGCAGAGAAGTCACACCAGTCAGTCAGTCACAGCGAATCACTGCAGAGAAGTCACACCAGTCAGTCAGTCACAGCGAATCACACGCCAAAGGGTAAAGAAGGGCTGTGGCATAAGCCCAGTATTGGAGTGCTCGCTTACCAGGAACAGGTCACTGAAATCTATCTAGAACCGTGTGTGTGTGTGTGTGTGTGTGTGTGTGTGTGTGTGTGTGTGTGTGTGTGTGTGTGTGGCAGGAATGGACGAGATGATAGTCTGAACCTAAGAAAGATTGGAATTCACAGCTCATGACAGTCAACCTAATGGATTTGTAATTGCTGAAGAAAAGTGGGAGTGTTTGACAGATGGTAACACCAAAACTGTATTCTAGAACATTCTTCCTAGTGCTGGGGCATGAATGTGAGAGGAGAAGAGCTATAGGTGACCTGTCATGTTTGTGCAAATCACTTCACGAGCCTAGGTGGGAAAGGTAAATTACTTACTTCAAGGTAAGTATCAAGTACTAAACTGAGGAATGAAAGCAGATCCTCCAATCAGTGTGGACTGGTCCCAGGACTCTCCTCAAAGGCATTGACAGCACACAGGGGCACTTAGCTGATGGCCGGGCCCTGCACCCAGTGCTTTGGATTCACTTACCCTGAAAATGTCAATCAAATTTCAAAAGTATACATTTTACAAATAAGTCTACTGAGGCCTGTAAAGGGCAAGCAACTGTACATGAACAAATTCTTTACTCACAAAGCTGAGCCTCAAAGCCAGCCTTGTGTGATGCTGAAGACCTGTTTTTAGCCTATTATGCCAAAATTCTTAACAAGATTTTTTTTTTAAGCATCAACATGCCATTGGCCAGTCACAGGAGAGTGGCTCCTACATGCTGCTAAAGGCTGAGTGGATGTTCATGTCACACAGCACATTAGTGCCACAGTTGCACCGAGAAAGAAAACAGGTCCCCGGCAGCATTCTTCCCATGACCACACTTGGCAACAGTCTACTTGGGGCCTGACTTAGACAGATGAAGTTGTCAAACTCCCATAGAGAGAAGTTCCAGAACATCTCAAGATATGTTGCAGTCTCTTGGCCCTGGACTCAATCTTTCCACACTGTACCTCCTTTCCCCCGACACAGCCAGCACTGTGGAATGGCTTGGGCAGGAGCTGACCCTTGAAGGAACTAATAATCAGACTGTAAGAAGTTCAACAGTAGTCACTGGAAGAGAGATGAGAATAGTGATCTGTGACGTAGAAACAAAAAGCTAGAATCTAGTTGAGATTTTTTATATATATATAAAATGAGCTCAGGAAAATAGGCCATGAAAACATTTGGCAAATGTGGCTCTCATTTCATACCTTACTTTGAACATTATCCAAAGCATTAAAAAAAAAAAATCAAGAAAAATGTGATTACACAAAGAAAATGAAGGTATATAATGAGGAGACATTTGTCATGTAGGAATTTAACTACAAGATAATTAAATTCAATGGGGTGTGTAATTACACAAAAAAATGAAACCCAACCTCCCTAGAAATTTCCCCTCTGCTGCCTTGGGGGAATGAGCTGGACCCTGCATTTCTTCTTGCTGGTGTTTTCTGTATTAATCCCGTCAGTATTTCCAACAAAAGATCCTTCAAGCTTGTTTTGAGCCTTCTGGAATTTCCATGTAGGGAAACATGTAGTTCATAGCTGGATAGAATATTCTGATATCTGAAAGTGTACTGTAGCTCACCTTGAGCTTGAGACTAGAAGATCCTGCTGATTGAAGGCTTTTCTCAAAGAAGGTGCTGAGCTCCTAAGAATGATCTTTTTATAAAGTTATAATATTCGTATAAATCTCTTCAAAATGCTGTACCGAATAGAGGATACTTTGGGGGAAGCTTTATTCTGTGATCTGTGGGGATATTTTCAAATATAATAAAAACATTTGGAGATAGCAGAGGGATCTACCCACAGTTAGTCTAGGAGGATCAGAGAGTGGTAATTCACACCTTTAATCCCAGCACAGGGAGTATCCTAGGAGTGGTGACCTACGCCCTTAATCCAAACTGAGTTCGAGGTCATCTTAGTTTACAGAAGGAGTGCCAGGCTCCCAGGCAGGCAGTTGTCAGGCCACACCTTAACTGAGCAAAGAGAGTATTTAAGGCAGGCGTAGAAAGACAGAGAGAGAGAAGCCAAGAGAAGCCAGGCTAAGGAAGCTGGAAGACAGCTGGGTGAGATCTGACTGTGGTGTTTACTCTCTCTGATATCTCTGCTTTACCCAGAGATCTGGCCCTGGGTTTCCTTTATTCCTGCAACAGTGATCTGTTTGTTTTTAATATTTAGAAGCTTATTAAAACTATAAAGATAAAGTGAAGGTGCCCTTTCAGAACCCACTTGGCTTTTTTCCTATTCTCTAAATTTTATGATCCACATATGTTTATGTTTAAAAAGCAATTTGGTGTATTTGGTCCTTCACGTGTTACCAGTACTTTTGGAAAGAGAGTCAGTAGATTATGTCAATCATTTTCCTGAACCTGGTTGCTTATCCATGGTTTATTGCTTAGTAATTAAGAATGGTCTACTTGCTTGGTTTCTGGCTAAGCTGTAAGTTGTAAGAAGTGTGTGGCAATAAGTAAGTTTTCTCAGGGAGCTTTTTTAGAATTTTTAAATTATTTTTAATTGTGTGTGGATGTATATGCATCTGCATGTGGGTATGTGTATCACCACATGCATGCTGATGTCTTCAGAGGCCAGAGTCATGAGAGATCTGAAGATGGAGTTACAGAAGGCTGTAAGTCACCTAGTGTAGGTGCTCGGAACTGCTCAAGTCCTCTAGAAGAGTAGTGAATGCTTGTAAACACTCTCTGGCCCCAGGAGCAGCATTTTGTGAGACAGCAAGGTTTGGAAGAGCCCAGAGCCTCGTAGATGTTCCCCTGTGGTCAGCCACTTCCCCTACTATTTCACAGCTATCTCAACTGAAGGAACAAAAATTACAGAACACCAGAGACAGAGACAGCAGCAGCTCAGAGACTGTCTCTTATGCAGTCACAAGCACTGCCTTTGGCCAGGTAAAGAGACCAGAGACAGGATCAGCAGAACGGGAACAGTCACTGAATCTCCTTTTCTCATGAGACCTGGGCCACAACACAGATCATTCCAAAGCTGCTTCTTTGAGAAGACTGGATTTCCCTCTACAGAGGCTGTTAAGCTTCTTAGAGACAGGGAATCTAGTCACATTGTTCCACTCAGTCTTAGGTTTATAATCCACTGATTTCTCAAGAGATCGCACCCACTGTTTCTGCAGGCACTGTAAGAACTGCAAAGCATTTAAACAGAAAACCAGCGTGGTTGTTACCTCTTCTTCCTTCTCCCCCTCCCCCTCCCCGCCCTCCTCTTTATGAAAATCATGATCAAAATTGCAAGTCCACACTAACTGCTGAGCAGATATCCACTGACTGTTTTCTGACTGTATACAGGATAAGTATGGGTTCAGGCATTTGACTTGCGATGGTCCCTGAATACCACCCTCCGTAACAGTGTCTACATTTACCAACTCACTCAGAGCAGTCCTTATGCTATGGTGTGGTTTTCATTGCCATAAATGTTGCTACTGTTTCTCATTCACGATCTTCTCCAGCTAGACACAGTATTTTCACATACAGTTTGCACACTTGAATGTTACATTTAAATGTTTAAAGCCAGGTGAGCAAAATTAGTAATAAGCTCACTTTAAATGATTTTCATTCCGGAGCAGCCTTCTGAACTCTGGAACTTTGTTCCTCGGTGTTTTCAGAATCGTTAAACCATTACAGTTTTCTTGTTTCAACTATCCTTCCAAACAGTAAAGGCTTTGTTCAGAAAATGGTTGATCCTTTAAAACTCAAGCCAGTTGTAGAGTTTCAACCTGAAAACCTAGCAAGAGCTCCAACTTCTTTTTACCTAGAAACGTTAAACTTACTTAAATAGCTAAACAGAAACATTGTAAGTCTGATTAAAGACTCCAAGAATCAGTGGAATATTCCATGTTCTATTGTCATCCACTGACTAAAGAAAATGAAAGATACTGGTTTCAGCAACTAGAGAAGTCTGTCCCTTCTCCCCAGAATGAATGGTACCCCTGCCTGGGAGAGCATGCCTGGCTGAGAGCTGTGTTCATATGCTTTACACCTCTCCTCTATGGAACCCTCTGCCCTCCTTGCTCCATCCTTTTGCTCATGTTAAAGGCATGAAAACTCACCGAGTCCCCATCCACTTATCTCGAGCAGGCAAAGTACTTTGTGAACATCACTCTACTTAAATTTCCAAAAACCCTAGAAAGTAAGAGTCCCTGTCTTCTGAGCAAAGAAACTGGGGTGGGAAGTTACCTTACTTGGGTCACAAAGCACAGAAACAGTAGAGTGGAAATAGTCTTTTCTAGATGTAATAAGCACCTTGATTATATACATAGCCTATGTCCGGTGGTGGAGAAGAAAGGGGCGGAGTTACTAGCAAGGACCTCATGCCTGTAGCCAAGTGCGGCTGCTTGACCTGAATCTCGGCCCTTGGCATCAGGAAGATCACTAGTTCAAATCCACTCAGGACTACATAGCAAGGACTTGATTCATGAAAAAGAAATGATGGTAGCTGAACCTTGATCGCTGTAAAAGGAAGCAAAACTGAGTTTCCTGAGGTCTGGGTTTCCAGTGCCGAAACAGTATGGGCTATTCACTGTATAGTCACTTCTTAATCCATCCAGAGGTATCTCAAAGCACAAGCTCTAATTCCTCCATGAGTGTATGATGCTCATCTCTGCCCCGAGAACTGCTAGCACAATTATCATTATCAATTTAACTGGTGACTAATGTTACTTTTACAGAACCTTTTATCATTGAATGGCATTACAAACTCATGTGTTGTTCATGTTAGTAACATCACATCAAGTACACAACAGATGTTCTAACAAGTTTTGTTTCATATAATACACTACCTTGCAAATGTCTCAAATCTCTCTGTGTGTGTGTGTGTGTGTGTGTGTGTGTGTGTGTGTGTGTGTGTGTGTGTGGTGCCTGTGTGTGTGTTTCCCTCTTCCTTTCCTTCTGTGTGTATGTGCAGGAAATTCAATCCAAGGTTTAGTGATGCTTTTGGCAAAGATTTCAAAGGAAATCTTTTTTCATTTAGCTACTACCTTCTCCAGCTCCCCAACACTCTTCAGTCAAGGGAAGTCAATGGAAAAAAAAAAGGCCATTATTTCAATAAATGTGCAAGAGTAATTAAATATTCACAGCACAATGTCACACAAAAGAAATTTAAAATGACTTACTGAAACCTAAAACTAAAAACCTCTAGAAGAAAATTAGAAAATAGTTATGAACTATGTTAGGCAAAGATTATCTAGACAAAGTATAATTTGCCTGGGCCTAGTATTGTACCTGTAATCCCAGCATTCATGCAGCTGAGGCAGGAGGATTCATACCAGTCTGTGATCTATAAAAAGTCTGCTTTTAGGAAAGAAGACAGTTAATCAGAACCACAAATGGAAAAAAAAATGACAAAAAGTGACAAAATTTTAATATCTCTGCTTATCACAGTGCACACCATTATCCTGGGCACAGGCCTAGGAGCCTAGCATTCAGGGTGTGAAGACAGAAAGATCAGCAGTTTACAGCCAATTTGGCCTACTCAGTAAGTTCTAGGCTAGCCTGGACTACATGTTAGAGCTTGTCTCACCAGGTAAATAAATAAATCTGTCCCACTAAGTCAATAGATAATAAATACATTGTTAAAAAAAACTGAGCCAAAAATGTAGAGATTGAGACATTTCAATGCACACACATATTGAAGGACTTGTATCTGTATACCACAAAGAACTCTTAAAGGCTAAGAAAAAACGATGAGTCCAACCATAAAAATAAATACACAGTCAAAGCAATGGGCTGGGAGAAAGGCACACAATGGGAAGGGTGACAAAGATGATGTCACTAACCAACAAGAGTCTGCAAATTAAAGCAATTCTGTGATGGGAAAAAAAAAAAAAAAAAACCAAACAAAAATACCTTTGGGGATGGTCCAAACTTAAAAACCCTCAGCCTGTAATGGGAGGGGAACAATATCTGAGAAAAATGAGAAACTGTATAATCACTTTGGAAAGGCTTGGTTTTTAATTTGTTTTATGTATATGATTGTTTTGCCTGTGTGTGTATTACCACGTGCATGCCTGGTGCCCTTGGGAGCCAGAAGATGGTGTCGGGTCCTTTGGAATTATAGTTATGGAAGGTTGTAAGTCATTGTATAGGTGCTGTGGACCCAACCCAGGTCCTATGTAAGAGCAGAAAATACTCAAACACTGACCCACTCTCTAGTTTGAGTTCCCTTAGGAAATTAAGTACATGCTTATGATGTGATCCAGAAAACTCTTCTATAGTTGCTCATTCAAAAAAATAAGAGCATATGCCCAAATATAGGCATGCACACAAATGCTAAAAGCAGATTTAGGGGACTAGAGGTTTGCATTTATCTAGCAAATGTGAGACTCTAGGCTCAACCACAGTACTATCAAAAATAAACAAATATGTAAAGCTTTATTCAGAACTACCAAAAGCTAAAACCACCTAAAAGTTCTTCCAACTAGGAAAAGAATAAAGACACTGTCAACACAATGGATACTACCCACCATGAAGTTTTGATACTTGCAGCAAGACAAATCTCAAAGCATGATGTTAAATGGAAGAAAACAGAATAAAGGTTTCATACCGTGTGCTTCTGTTTACATGTGGCATTCTGGAAGAGAAATACTTGATATAAATCAGATTTGTAGTTGTTGAGAATCAAGGTGGGCAGAGGAATTAAGCACAAAGAGGTATGCAGAGAACCCTTATAACCATAGAATAGTCTGTATGCTGAATGTGGTGCTGAATGCAAACCTGTGCAACCCATCAATCCACATTCCTAAAAGAAGTAAATTATACCATATAGAAATTATATCTTACTTGAAAAATGAGAGATCTGGTATTGAGATTAGCTTAACCTAAGACACCTTAACTGCAGAGTTACAGAAATTACAAAGGCTTCTGGAAGAATCCTCCCTTGGCTTAGTTCACTGATGGAGTTAGGCTAACAATAGCCCTATGCTGTCTCCCACCCAGCAAGATCGTGTGAATAGCTAAAGACAGCACTTCCCACAGTGCATAGTTACAGTTTCTAAATCCCAAATGCATATCAGAATTAACCAAAAGGTATTTATCAGTCTCCCCCCCCCATAATTACTATTACTGTTATTACTACTATTAATATTATTATTATTACTATTCTCTGTGTGTGTGTGTATGTCTTTGCACATACATGCATGCACTGGAGCACATGGAGGTCAGAGAAAAATGTTGGGCAATTCAGCAATTAGTTTTGTTGTTTTAATCTTGTTTACTTCTGGTTATTTCTGCCATGCTGTGGATTCCCAGTCAGCTGGCCTATAAGGTTCTGGGGAATTCTCCTGTCTCCACCTCCTACAGATGTGCACCACCACATCCAACTTTTCATATGTGACCTGGAAATCAAACTCACATTGTCAGGCTTATATGGCTTATATATCCTCAAAGCAATCTCACCATCCCAGCCCCCTACACTTCCATCATTACTTAGACATAGGGTTATGATATATGTAGCATACACACAGTTCTAAGTGTATTACGTTTAGTTTCCATGAAAACACAAAATTATCACTACTTGTGTTCCCAAGAAGACTGCTTTGTGTCACTGTGGTTGTCAATAGTAGTTATATGTAACACTTATAAATATTATGAAGTCACAGCAGTGTTACCAGCAATCCAGTTACAAGCTGGCCAATCAGATCATGTGGTAATCAGACTGTCAAGTATTCTTTACATACTATAAGTGTTTATAGACCAGGTATGTTGGCTCACACTTGTGATCCCATCAATTTAAAGTTGAGGCTGGTGGATCAAGAGCTCAAGGCCAGCCTTGGCTGTGGGCTACATAGCAATTTTTAGCATCCTGAGCTACATGAGACCCTTTTTCCTGTGTGGGGAAAGGGTCTGTGTGCCTGTGTATCTCTGTGTGTGGTGACTTTTCCTAGAGAGGCTATCTCTAGTCTTCTTAGATAAAGAGGGCAACTCTATTTCATTGAACCAATGAAATCTATTGGGTTTACTTACAAAAAGATAGGTGAGGGGGTAACTTGGGCAGTTGTATCGCCAAAAGGCTCACCCCTGCATGAACAACAATTGACCAAAGCTGTGTCACTGGAGTCCCCTGCAGTAAGAGGTTTCTGGCCCAGCCTAGTCCCAAAATTTGAACTCACTCGCAGCCCCACTGCTGCTTAGCACCAAATAATCACACAATTAATTTCATGCTGCTTAGCCTACAGCATATTAGAGCTAGCTCTTGCATCTAGGCTCAAAGCAAACAAATAACACACATACATGCATTCAGGTAAAGTACTCATCCACGTAAAGTAAGTTTAAAGTATCATTTCATTTGGGTGCTATCATGTTAAAGTATCATTTCATTTGGGTGCTATCATGTTTTTAATGGCAAATTCTACTTCTGCGTTTCTGGTTAGTTGGAAGGCAATTGCTTTTCATATGTTAACCTTGTATGTTACTACAGTCTCATAATTATTTACTAGTTCCTGAATTACTGTGGTGATTTTTTTTTCAGATTTTCTCCATAGACATTCATATATTCCATAGAAAAAGAATTATTTCCTCTTCCCAATGTGTATTTATTTAATCTGTATTATTTCACTTTTTTTTTTTGATCTTATTCTGTTAACTATGGCTACTATGGGTAAGGGGTCACTTACAGGAGCAGGAATAACTCAAAGGCAGCTGCATCACCAAAAACCCACCCCAGCATGGGTGATGGATTGTGAAATCTGGAAGCCTAGCACACACTGCACAACCTGCAGGCAGCTCAGAAGGCTGGAGAGTGTCTCCACCAGGCAGCTCAGCTGCAGCCCCTCCTCTACAGATTGGCTTGGTAGATCAGTCTTTTCTGGGCAGCTTGGCTTATAAGAGAGTGTCTCTCAGCAGTTCTTAATGCTTACTCAAGCTGTCTTATATTGGTTGAGATTTTAATTAGAGGCAATGAAAGTAATTGCCAAAGAGACTTGAACAACAAAAAGAAAATTCTCAAATATAGACAAAATGTCTTGAGCAAAAGCAAAGTCTCCAAGAAAAAAGGAACCAAAAGAGCAAGAGATATGGAGAGAAAAACTATAAAGATGAGAGGGGTCCATGCCTGTTGACCATTCTCTCCCCTCACACTTACATAAGTGGAAAAGTCCGTGATGCAAAAGTAAGGTTGTTATAATACCAAGCCACCTCTAACCAGGCTTTATTTCACCATTCTAGGAATACTGTCTTGCCACTCTCAGACTGGATTGATTCATGCTCAATATTCACCTTACTTGACCTATGAGAAACATCTGCTTTAGATGGTCACTCTTTTTTTATTTCCCAAGAGTCATTTTTATGTTTAATTATGGTTAGTATATGTGCATGAAGAAGCCGACTAGTTTCATGTCAACTAGACAGAAGCTAGAGTCATTTTGGGAAAAGAAACCTCAATTGAGAAAATTGAGACAATGGCCTCCACCAGATTGACCTGTAGGCAAGCCTATGATATATATTTTTCGGATTGATAGTTACTGTGGATGTGACCAGTTTACTGTGGATAGTACCACCCCAGGACTAGTAGTCCTGGGTGCAAGAAGAGAGCAGATTGAGCAAACCATAAAGAGCAAGCCAGTAATCAGTGTTCCTCCACGACCTCTGCGACAGGTCTTTACTCTAGGTTTCTGCCCTGCGTACTTGGGGAGAATGCTCTCTGATGATGGGCTGTAATATAGAAGTGAAACAAACCCCACCCTCCCCCAGGTCATGGTATTTTATTATAGTAATAAAAACTCTAAGATGTGGGGTGGGGAAGGTGTGTATACATGTGAGTGGCAGGTGCCCTAAGAGTCCAGAAAAGGGCACTGATCTCCTGGACCTGGAGATGCAGGCAGTTGTAAGTCACCTGATTTGGATACCGGGAACAGAACTGGAATCTTTTGCAAAAGCAGGACCTGCTGTTAACCAGGGAGCCATCTCTCCAGCCCTGGCCACTCTTTCCTTTTCTATTTACCTTCAAGAACACTATCGTATCCTGACTTTCTTCCTGTGTTACTGTTTTCTCCTCTTGTGTCTACTCATTCTCCCTGCTTGTTCCTGGGCTCTGAATGTTGTTGTCTGCGGGGCTTATTCTTCTGTTGCCTTCACACTCACTTGCTCAATGACCTCATTTAAACTCTTATCTTTGAACAGATTTGTTTGCCAAAGACTTTCACAGTTACAGCTCGAGTTTATCACCCCCTCCTAAACTCCAGGGCCGTGTAACAGATTTCCTGCGGCAATCTTCAACTTGGTTCTTGCCCCAGTTAGGGTCTTCTCTGTTGCTCTGAAGAGACACCTTGACCATGGCAGCTCTTATAAAGAAAACATTTAACTGGGGCTAGCTTACAGTTCAGAGATTTAGTCTGTTATCATCATGGCAGAAATGACGGCAGCACACAGGCATAGGGCTGAAGAAGAAGCCCAGAGTGCTAGATCTGGATCGGTGTGCAGCAGGAAGAGAGAGAGAGAGAGAGAGAGAGAGAGAGAGAGAGAGAGAGAGAGAGAGAGAGAGAGAGAGAGAGAGTCTGGACCTGGCTTGAACATTTGAAACCTCAAAGCCTGCCCCAGTGACACACTTCCTCCAACAAGGCCACACCTCCTAATAGTATTCCCTATGAGCCTATAGAAATCATTTTCATCCAGATCACCATAGCTCTCAAAGATCCATCCATAACTCACTATGGTCAAAACTAAACTCCCGATGCACACACAGAGCATTCCCCATTTTAGGTTATAATATATTTATTCCTACAGTAGCTCTGTCCAAAAATGCATGGATTCTCTCAGATTCTCCTCTTTTTCTCATACTCTATACCAATCTATCAGTAAACCCAGTTGACTCTGTCTATTCTACAGAAACTTATCCTTTCTTTTCTTTTTTTTTTAATGCTTTCCTCACAAAAAACAACTTCACTCTTAATCTTATTGTATAAGACATAATCATATATTTGCACCCAGCTTTATAAAAGACTGAGATATGTGGACCTGTCAGATGGCTTATTAGCTAAAAGTACGGGTTTCCAGCCCTGCTGACCTGAGTTAGGTCTCTGAGAACCACACAGTAGAGGGAAAGAACCAAGTGACTCTCACAAGTTAGCATTGAACTTGAACATGCACTGTGGTGTGTATGCATGCAAGCACACACACACACAAATTATTTGATCATCTGACTGACAAGTTAATACGACACTCACAATTCCAGCTTCAGACAGGCTGAAGGAGACTGGATCATCTGAAATGGGAAATCCGCTGTAAAAGATATAATTTGTAAATTTATAACTCGTACAAAATAATCTTGTTATTGCGCACGGAGATCTAAGAGATAAGTAGAATCCTTAGGTAAGTGGGGAAATTATTTGGTCACCAACTTACTGTCCACTCTCTCTCATTGTTTTGTGGAGACGAAGTGACAATGTGCTCGGAGTTTGCTCCTGCTTGCTTCTTCCCACAGCGCCCCAACCAACAGTAAAAGCTTCAAGGAAGACAGCTGTCAGGAAAGAAAACAAATTACTTAGTTTATTCATTATCAGCCAAGAAAAAAAAAAGCAGAACATTGACTGAATGTTTCCATAATACATCCTTTACACCCACAATAAAACAGTTAGCCTCACAGAGGGGGCCCAGCCCAGCCTTGTACATTTGTAAGCCCAGCATTCAGGGGCAGAGGGGACCCCACAAGTTCAAGGCCAACCAGGACTACATAGAAAGACACTGGAGAAAGGGGCGTAAAAGAGGAAAAGATAAATGTGTGAGACGAAAGGGCCATGAGAAAGCATTCTGTTCTGAATCTCAGCATCAGATTTTAGCTGTCTGCACCAGAGCTTATTTGATTTCTAGCCAAAACCTCCTTCACCAAATAAGGGCTCTGTCTGTCTTGGCTTTGCTGTGAACCCTGACTGGTGGTTTGAGGAGTCTCTGAAGAGTGCTTGTGTGGGGCTCAACCCTTCCTCTGTAAAATCCTGACCAGTCCTCTGACTCCCGGAGACGTTCAGTCCACTACTTAGCTGTTTGCCAGTCCTTTCCACCTTCGCCGCTGGTGTCTACCCTCTCTGCATCTGGTGATAGGCAAATATTGGCTGAACTGACTAACCGGAAGGTGGTCAGACAGAACACTCAAGCTTCAGAGGGTTTTATTTTGTTTGTTTGTTTTCAGCTTTGTTATTTTGTTGTTCTGAAAAGTGAACATTTATCTTTCAGAGATCAGTGTGTTGGTTTAGAACCAGTGCCTGACGAAAGACCTCAGGAGCCATGTCTGGCCATGAAGGTGACAAGAAGCTCTTGAAGCAGTACAAGCAGCAGGCTCAGCGGATGAATGCAGAAGATAAGGCCTCAAGCAGAAATGGGTGAAAGTGAAAGTCAAGGTCATGAGGAGGGAGGTCCCTATCCACAGGTGGAATTAAGAAACCAGGCAAAGGCAAACTGTTCCTTGTGTCTGACATGACAGTGACATTCTCCCATTCCTTTGAAACATCTGAATTTCCAACCATCACACCTTTGCCTGTAGCTAGTGTGAAGTACACTGTAATAAATTTTTGTGAAACTAAAATCATAAAAAAATAATTTTAAAAAGAGTGTGCCTTATCATCACAGGGAAATAAAAACTCTGTAGAAAGTTGAGATTGCTGTTGGCTATTCTCTAAGTTCTGAAGCTGTATTTATTTATTATTTTCTGTGGTATTGGAGATCAAACTCAGGCATCTCACACGTTACTAGGGGAGGGTGCTATCACTGAGCTACATCTCCAGTTCTAATTTCTGAAACTTCATTCACCAGCTGGGATGCACGAGTCTCCAGGGAGCTAAGCTGCACAGATCCATCTCCAGCAGGCACACAGCAGAACCAGCATTAATGTAAAGATTGGCAGTGAGAAGCAGGTTAAAGATGGTACATGTATCCCTCCCTCCAAAGACCCTGAGCTTCAGGTCTTCTCAAACTAGTTACAGAAGACACTTGCTTCACACCTCATCGGCACCAGCAGTGTCACTGGGACAGAAACCACTTCTCAACACAGTACAGCAGGAGTATCCTCACCTTCAGCTTGTGAGAAGGTGGAAGCGTTCAGGGCAACTTCAGTGTCTGGGTCCTAAAAGGTGACACCACTTCAGGCAGGAGGCTTTGGCTTGTTCTTTGAAGGCTGTGGCATGGTGATCCAGGCAGAGCGACCGTTTCGAGAGTCCAGGATGGCTTTCCAGTGAACAGGACCCCAGTGAGGTCCCAACCAACAGCCATTTCCAGGATTTGGTGTGGAGACTGATGATTTGGGATCTACACATTGAGTCACACAGCCTTTTAAAGGCCATCCCACTGTAGCCTGTCCAAATTCCCAATTCTCACAATCCACAAACACAGTCAAATAATTACTATGCGGCACTGAGTTTTAGGAAAGTCTAACATGTAGCAATAGTTATTAGAATAATCATGCATCTTTAATGTTTTAAAATGCATATTGAGTTCCAAATGCATGAGAGACATGGAATTTTAGCCTATACTCTATTGATTTTTCCTATTGAATCCACAGTTGTCTCCTACTTAACTTCATAGGACTCACAGCCGCCTCTCACTCCCTTTTTGGCTCTCCTTGGAAAGCCTTCCCCTTGGCTCAGTCTTCCACATTATGTGTTGTTTGTCTGAGGCACAATAGCTGTGTGGTTGCTAAGGCAGAGTCCACCCTTCTGGGCTGCCGAGATTCTCCACCTATTATTCTAAGTTAGTGCTTAAAGCCAAGACTCCCATTGCCATTTGGTCCAGATGGTGAAGCTCTCCCCCCAGGGGTTTATTTGTACAGCTTTCCCTCTCTTTGGCAGCCCATTGAACAGCCCTTCTTCAGCAGACAGAAATAGTTATAACTTTATTATATGGTTATCCTGAGAGATCAGCCCAGGGCACTGTGGATACTCAGTGTGTAATAGTTTTCCTTCTTTTTCATCATCAAGTCTTAGATCCCACTGGATACTCTCCTCCATTCTTGTTTCCAGTCTGAGAAATGTCTTAAGCTGAAAAATCCATTTCCAAAGTGAAAATGATTACCATATTCTATGGTTAGTGTTCAAAATGGGTGCCGTAGCTAGATCTTCAGACACGTTTGCAGCAAACTACACATTAAAAATATCTTCATTTCCAGCACTATGATGATCCTACAAATAAGGTTATTTTGAGTGCAAAATTCTGGAACGCTCTCAAAAATCTGATTTTGACTTATTCATATGTTATTTCTCCTGTAATGATCAAGACACATTGGGTCTTGAAGGAAGCAATGGTTTTGGGCTTGATGCTGCTGTCTTTCTGTCACTGTTAGGACTATACTATGTATTTTGTTGTTTGTTTTGCTTTTGGGGGGCCCACCACCCAGCTTCCAAATAAATCACACACAGAGGCTTATTCTTAATTATAAATGCCTGGCCTTAGCTTGGCTTATTTCTAGCCAGCTTTTTGTAACTTACCCATCTACCTTTTCCCTTTGAGCTTTTCTTTTCTTACTTTTACATTTACTCTCACTCTGTGGCCAGTTGTATGGCTGTGTGGTTGGCACCTAGAATCCTCACCTTCATTTCTTGCTCTTTCTTTTTTTCTTCTTCCATCCCCACAGATTTTTTCTTATCTATTTTCAATGCCTGCCAGACTATCCTTTCTCCTCCCTTGCTATTTTGGCCGGTCAGCTCTTTATCAGACCAATCAGGTGCTTTAGGCAGGCAAAGTAACACAGCTTCACAGAGTTAAACAAATACAACAGAAAAGACTGCCACACATCTTTGCATCATTAAACAAATGTTCCAGAGTATAAACAAATGCAACACATCTTCAAACAATATTCTACAAGATTATTTGAATTAATTTAAAATCAAGTTTCAATTCTGTGATTCACAGAAGTCAAGAAATATACTTGAACACATAGGTTCAATGATTTTTTTTAAAAAAAAGTACTGAATGATGAGTTGTAAGCATTGTTTCTATTGTTTGACTAATGCATATTAGAAATTATCCCTAGAATGGCAATGTGGGTGAGGAGGCAAAGGTGTTCATCACCAAGCCTGCCTGAATGACCCCAGTTAGACCCCAGAAAGACAAGCCTCTAAGGCAGAAGTAGAGAAGTGATTCTCACAAGACATGCTTGACTTCTAAACACTGTGTGGCACACGTGTGTCACACATGAGTAGGCATGGGCAAATGTGTGCATAGACACACAAGTGAAATATACTTTTAAATTAAAAAATAAACCATCAGGGTTGGAGAGATGGCTCAGCAGTTGAGAGCACTGGTTGTTCTTCCGTAGGACCTGGGTTCAATTCCCAGCATCCACATGACAGCTCACAACTGTTTATAACTCCACCTCCAGAGAATCTGACACCTTCACACCAATGCACATAAAATAAAGTTAAATTATTTTTCAAATCATCATAAATATCAACTTATTTAAAAGCATTACTGAATTCATACACAGTAGCTTTAGCAAGACTTCTTTATTTTATCTTTAGGTTTATTTTCTTTTATGTGTAAGAAATTTTTTACCTCTATGTATGCCTGTACACCATGTGTGTTCCTGATTTTAATGGAGTTCAAGAGAGGGCATTGGATCCCCTGGCACTGGAGTTCTGCATCATTTAGAACCACTATCTGGGTAGTGAGAACTGAACAAAGATCCTTTGTAAGAACAGCAAGTGCTCTTAACAACTGAGTTACCTAACAATTTAATTATTAACACTGATCCCAGAACAGTATCTCACAATACTTCACATAAAATATTCATCTTAAAAAGAGCCACATCATGGTGGCATATACCCGTGGTGCCAACGCTCAGGAAGCAAAGACAGAAGAGGTCCTCAAGTTCCAGACCAGCCTTGGCTACAGCACCAGACTCTGTCAAAAGAAAAAGCCAAGTCAAAACTTTATGTTGCAGCCTTAGTTTCATATAGCTTATGCTTTCCCACACGTGACAAATAATTCAGACAATTCATCTTTTTCTCTGTGATATTTCTGGCTTCTTTTCTTTAAGATTTATTTTAACTTTCATTTATGTGTGTATACGTATGTGAATGTGTTTCACGTATGTGCAGGTGCCTACACCAACCAGAAGAGGGTGCCTAATCCCCTGGAGTTGGAGTTACAGGTGGTTTTGAGTCTAACGTGCTGGAAAGCACTCCTGAGGACAGAGCCATCTCTCTAGTACCTCTGTCTTATTTCTTAAGCAGAGGATTCCTGCTTCAAGAAAATCTATAAATGTGCACATCTTTTTCAATAACCCCAATAGGCTGTATCATAATTTCAGTTCATAAGAAGTGGAGGGAGAGATGGATGATGGGAATCACATAAAAGTTAATGGTTTACTGAAATTATAATAAAAACCATGTGCATGGGGAAATTTATAGCCATTAAACTCCCAGAGGACATAGCTTCTAATTAAAACCTCATAACAAGCTTCCCCAAATAATGGACATAATTCCAAGGTCTAGTTTAATTTCCTCATTTCAGAGATGAAATTGAGGAATGAGTGTCGGGTAGCACCTCATGACAGTACTGTCACTCCATAGCAGATAGCATCACAGCTAAAACCTCTCTGCAGACACATGATAATGGTTGACTATTTAAAACGGTGTTTACTGAGCTGAAGATGTAATTCAATGGTAGAGTGTTTGTCTGGCATGTGGAAGGCCCCATGTTCAATTCTCTGCAACACACAAACACATACACACACACACACACACACACACACACACACACACACACACACACACACACACACACATTGTAGGGTAGAAGCAGGGAGTGATTTCTTAAATAAAATTTTCAGTACATCTAGATACCATCATTAAGAAGGCATTGGATTTGGATAACTAGTGTCTCCAGAATATGAGCATGTATACCCCAGTTAGAATCCAAATAACATTATATTTTTTAAGATGTGCCTGAGGGGCTGGCTGAGAAGATGGCTCAGTGCCTGCCTGGCATTCAGCATCACCTGTGTAACAAGCCAGGCATGGTGGTGGCACCTCAGCACTGTCGGAAACGAGAAGGACATACAGATCTCTGGTTCTTGCTAGCTAACCTACCTACTCAAGTGGGCGAGTTAAAGTTTCAGTTTATGACCTGGACAAGTTAAAGGTTCAGGTTGTGACCCTGTCTTTGAAAGCTAAGTAGGAGAGCCTCTAAGGAAGACTCCTGGCTTCCACATGAATTCACACATGTGTGCAGGTACACAATACATTCATGAACACACACATATATGTATACTACACACTAAATATTTTCAAATTGTACCTGTGGTACCCTCAGAAAACAGTTCATAGCCTTTACTGCTGGGTGGACCCAGGGGGTTAAGTATGTCTGTTGAGGAAACTGTGATCCCATTCCTTGGATTTTGACCTCTGATGCAGCCCAATTTCCTTCTTGGGCAACTCCTTGGGCCAATCTAAATAATGTTAACAAATTCCAGGAAGGAGGGAGTTTGCCAGAGGAAGCTCAATGACATAGTAAGGCAAATTAAGAAACATTGTGATTCGAGCTTAACCAAAATTTTAAAACAAAACAAAACTCCAGGAAAGATAAAGAAAACATTTCCTTTTCCTTAGAATCAGACAGTGAAAACAATAATCCAGTCCTAACATAGCATGTTTATTGCCTTCTTTACGAAAGGTTGATTTTTTTCCCCTCAACTAAACAATAATGATAACACGCTGTGAACCTATTAACTTAAATGGGGCATCTGCTGCCCTGAGGAGTCCTTTTTGAACTCCTTGCCTGTCTTCTGAAAGTTGTGGCTAATCAAAAAGCATATATCCCTATTAAGTATGATAACTCTAGTGGGTCTATCGCTTGCCACTTAACAGCAGGTTAATTTATCAGCCAAGCACACATCCTGACAATCACTAATAGAAATTATAGACTGGGCTTTGATTGAAGTAACATAACATTTAACCATAGGTAATACAGGTAGTTAACTTCCAGCACCAGCTCAGCCAGAAAACATATGCTACCACCTCGGTGCCAACTCAAACAGAGTTTTATTGGATGCACCTGAATTTAAGCCCGTTTTTAGTATTCCCTTTAATAGTTTAATAAAAAATGGCTATAACCTAAGCAGCTTATGTGTGTATGGTCAAAACTCAGAAAATGCCATCAGACTGATCAGTTTATAGAAAAACCAGAAGCAGAGTATTATAATGTGGCAAAAATATTTAAATTAACTTGGTCCTTTATTGTATATTATGCTCACAGTCTGTTTAGAACATCTAAGGCCAAGTCTGTCAAGGCTTTTCTGAAAGCCTTCATTCTGGTCTGGTCCTTCTGTTCAAGAGCTCAGGCCGCTGGTTACAAGGGCACTGGGATTAGAGCTAAAGGAGGGTACCTAGCAGTGAGCATTCTTCCCAACATCTGCAGCCATTGAGATGGTGACCCACTCCGAGGGCTTAGGTGCAGGCCATTGTAGCTGGCCTCTCTGCTCGCTCTCAGCTGCACTGCACTCAAGTGCCAGGTGCAGAAGCCTCCTCAAGAGGAGGCCATTGAGAAGGGTAACGGCCTCAATGATTACGAACTTGTAATTAAACCTGTTTCCACCTTGCAGCCAATGAGGGCATCCCCATTATTTTCTCTTTATTGGTGGAAGGGCAATCCTGTGGTCGGAGGCTGATAACTTAAACCTTTCTCTCTAGAAAACCTTTATTTCAAAATTATGTAGAATGTAGTTTGTTTGATTGTACTTTTTGACCCCAAATATGAAAAAAAATTCACCCTTTTGAATATTTTTGCAATGGAAAGATGGAGTGTTGATTGATTGAAAGTGTTTATACACCGCTCCTTCAGCAGCTTATGCGCACCCCATAATAATCTCTTCCTCGACTGTGTGCTCTGTTAGTCAGTTCTTAATTTCTTTTCTGCTGCTCTTCTTGCGTTCACTGACACAGACTTAGGAAGTCATGTTTTATTTCTGTACTTCCCAGAGCGTACCACTATGCTCGCCATACAAATGTGGCGTACATTTTATATGATACAACAAAATAATTATTTTTACAAGCGTTCTTGATATGACAAGATACTGATGAGAAGCAGGACGGGGCTTTGATTCCCCTATTAGAGATTGAAGGCCAAAGGGATTTTAGCACAATAGCTTTCATTGCTTCTGCAAGTTTAAAGAGGCTCCGGACATCAGAGTCGCGGGGAGAGTGTGCAAGGCACAGAGGTGGCCCTGGGATGCTGGCTCGAGCAACTGTCTTCCAAAACTCAGTGCCGTAAAGGAAAGGGGAAGTTAAAAAAGGATTCTTAAGCATGAATAAGTGAACTAATTGTAAACCAGGCACAGCATTCTGCTTTGAGTACAGATCCTTTCGCGTAGCATCTCAGAATTCACCACTTTGCCAAGTTTTCATTAGTATAGGAAAATACCAGGTCTTAGAGATGGTTGCATACCACACCAGGAACATCTTAAAAAGAGATTGAGCATTTCTGGAAATTTTGAAGCCATGGGGGAAAAATATTTCCATCTCTTTGTTCTCCTCTTCCAAGGGAAGGGGAAAATAGAAAGAAAGAAACAAACAAAAAAGAAATCTAATGGGAACATTAAAATCATTCAAATAGCCAAGCATATTTTCTAAATCTAAGATAACTTTGTTCCTTTATAAATATTAATTATCCTATGTAGAAACTGGTTTGCTCATGAAATTATCATATGTATGTATATTGTGTTTTAAAATAACTCTGCTTAAACAAACTTTACAGGTTACTTGCAAAGTTCTTTTTTCAAAGAATACATAAGAAACTGATGTTATAGAATTTTCAGGATTCCATGTTTCTTTTTTAAATGTTCTAAGCTAGGAAAAGTCAACCAAAACCTAAAAGAAGAATCGATATTTTTAAAAGTCATCTGTTGTGTCACAGATTCAGGAAACACTTTTGACTTAGAAACAATAAAGGAAAAGGGGGCAAGGCATAAACCCCACCACTACTGGCCATGTTTAGACATTACCTGGCTTTAGACGGAGTTTCCATAAAATGTTACTTTGAAATTCCTTTCTTTTCTGCTTTGTAGAATTATTCCTCTTTCCTGGAAGTCAGTTTCACCCCCTTTCTGAAGGGAAAGTAGATCAGAATTTTGTGATCACTGAACATAAACACCAAATTCATCTTTTGGGGTGTTATTAAAAAAAATCGCTTTATCATAAAGACATAAATAATGAAATTTATTTAACTCTCATGTCTACAGGATGGTGAACACGGTGAGGATCCCTCTGACTAGGTCACAGCATGGCTTTTCAGAGAAAGATCACTGTTGGAGTGATCCACCACATCACAGGCCCTTACTCTTTGGTAACCTGTTGTTTTCTGTTGCTGTGATACTGCATTACAGGAGGAAGAGTCTCCTTTGGCTTATAGTCGAGAGGGATGGTCCATAAGGGTGTGGAAGGCGTGGCAGTGGAAGGCCAGAGCAGGAATCTGGTGGCAGACATTTCTATCTGCTTGCAGAAAGCAGAGAGCAAACAGAAAGTGGAATAGGCTACAAACTCTTAACCCTGCCTCCAATGAAATATGTCCTGAAGAAAGATTCCATCTTCTAAAGGTTCCATAACCTCCCCCAAACACCACCACTAACCATAGGACCACGTGTTTGAACATAAGAACCTATAAGGGACAGTTCTCATTCAAATTCTGGTATTTGCTCTCAAGAAAACTAGATTATTTCATGAGGCCACCATTTAATTCTTCTGAAGGATGCCCCCCCCCCCCCCCCCCGGGGACAGAATTACTTTCTACAAGGCATGTCCTGTTACAGGTTACATCACCTCAACACTGCTATGCTAGGGATCAAGCTTTTAGCATGAGAACCTGGAAAGGACACGTTCAACCATGTCCACATCCTAACATAAGGCTTCAGATATGATTGCTTTTAACCTTTTACTGTGGGAATATATTTGTGCGTACTGTATCTTTAAATAAAGGAGCTGGTTTAGGCCATGGCAGGTACCATAGAGGAAGTGGGAGGAGAGTCAGTTCAGGTAATAGAAGCAGGGCGGAGTTAGAAGCAGACCGCGCGGAAGCCGCCGACATGTAAAGAACACTGGTGAGCTACGGGCTGGGCCCACGTGGCCCGCAGATTAATAGAAATGAGTTGATTTAAAATGTAAGAGCTAGCTAGCAATGTGCCTGAGCCATAGGCCAAACAGCATGAACTTAATATAAGCCTCTGAGTTATTTTTGGGGACCCGGGCGGCGGTGGGTTCCTAGGCGGTCTCGGGCGGCGGGTCTGTGGGTCTAAGTCTCCGGACGCCCGGGACCGAGAAACCGCACTACAACAGATGGCGCATCCAACGTGGGCCGATTATCCACTTAGAGCCTGACAAAGATTAAAAAGAGTTCTAGATCGCAGAAATTGAGCCAGGGCAGCTTCCAAATTGTGTGTGTAGAGCGGGTCTTTGTACAAAGAAAGCATGGTCCGGGTCACATTCAAAATGGCGCCGGCGGGCTGGCGGCAGGCAGTGTAAACTGCAGCTGCAACCAGTCTCACAGAAGACTCAGTATCATGTGATCGATTTTAGATTTCTGCCTATTTTGAACAAAAAAGAAACAAAGACGGTTTCTTAGTAGCAATATTCCAGGGTGTGCTCTGTTTACTGGCCACAAATAAATACACGGTCCGTTTGAGAGAACTTAGTGATTCAGCCTAATTTGCAAAAACTGTGCTTCTTTTTGGAGAATGTATTTTAAAAGCTCTTAAGGTTAAAAGATGATTAAGGATTCACAATAAAACAGATTCAGATAAAAAGAAAACCTGTAAACGGGTTACAATGTTTGTAAAAGGTACATAGGCCTCAGAGAGAAAATAAAGAGGTTAGAAAAAGTTTTTAAAGCGAGAAATAGAGTGATAAAAATATAATAAGCCACGTAAAGATGGAAAATAGACACAAAATCTGGATTTTGGTTGTTATTGTGTTTTCTTTTAATTTTTTAACTGTTAATGAGCTAACTGCAAAAAGACAATGGATTGCAAAGGCTACTAAGTTAAACAAAAATGTATATTTTAAAGGTATTTTGATTTTGAAATTTGTGTCTAAGGATTTATTGCTTTGGAAGAGTTCTGTTTCTGTTTCCACAGATGAGAACCTGTGGATTGCTTCCAGGCAAATATGGTTTCATCAACCAAGACCCCCTGAAAAAACCTCTGATGAAAAGAGGTGGCCTTATCAGCTTCAGAGCTGCAGACTGATTCATCTTCAACAACTGTGAGATTTTCAACGCCCCTTAATCAGCAGGAAGTAGTAATAGAAAGACAACGCCCAAATTCCCCAAATATTGTTTCTAAATGTTTGTTTTCATTATAAATGGTTAATGGTCATAGTCAATCTCTTTCTAAGAAAAAACGGGGGATATGGTATGTGAATGCTTTTTTAAAAAAATTAGATTATTAAATTTACAGGTAATCAGCTGTTAATCTCAAAATGCTTTACATTGGTATAGATTTTGGTTTATTGATGCAAATTTAAAGTCGATTTTGTTATGCTGTATATGTTTTTCTATTCTTGTTTAAGGTATGATGTTCATGTAACTGTTTTAAAATTGTAGTGTATAATTGGGAAATAAAGGTTAATAGTCACTTTTGATAATCAAACTTATAGTTAGGTTAGTTAGGATTTTTAAGTATACAAAGATATATTTCAATTAAATAGATAATCTTCAAATACTTCTAAGACCTACAGAATATGGCATTTAAAATATTTTAAGAGCTTAGACTTTTCTGGACAGTGAGACAGGTCTATACCTGGCAGCACTAATTTACTTCAACAGGAAGATGGGCATTGAAGAAACTCCATATAAAATCTCATCTATTTGTGGTGATGGTGAGCCACTGGAGAACAAACTGTTTTTATATTGACTGCTTGACAGTATGCTGTTTAAACTGGACATGCAGGTTCCATGGAAAGATGACCTCTGGACTTTGGCAGAGCAAGCCAAGATCATCATTCGGGTTTCTGCTTTGCAGAGAAAACTGTCAGACATTCTTCAAGACTCAAGGAAAAACAACGGATGAACTGTGCCAAAATGGGCAGAGCGGATTTCCTACTTCACTGAAATGAAAAGAGACTTTGGGCCTGTAGGCTGAAGATGAATGCCCCAACTTTATAAAAGAACTTTGGGTGACTGTCCAGGCAGATAGGTGTCATCTCTGTCCTTTCTAGATTTTAGAGGTCGTTTGCACTTCTGGTTTACTTGGATAAATATTATATCCTTCTGTGGTCTTTGATGTAGTTGAAGATTAGATAGTTATATGTACAGTTTTTCTTAGTCATTTAAAAAATATACTAGATATAAAACTTTAGATTCACAAAAATAAAGTAGATAAAATGTTTTCTTTAATTTTGCTAAGTGCAAGTAGACTAGATATTGTAACTGTAATTCTTGCTTGATGGCTATTTTGTTATATGTAATTTTGCTATGTTAAAATTGAAACCTTCCTTTTTGATTAGAGAAAAAAGGGGAAATGTGGGAATATATTTGTGCGTACTGTATCTTTAAATAAAGGAGCTGGTTTAGGCCATGGCAGGTACCATAGAGGAAGTGGGAGGAGAGTCAGTTCAGGTAATAGAAGCAGGGCGGAGTTAGAAGCAGACCGCGCGGAAGCCGCCGACATGTAAAGAACACTGGTGAGCTACGGGCTGGGCCCACGTGGCCCGCAGATTAATAGAAATGAGTTGATTTAAAATGTAAGAGCTAGCTAGCAATGTGCCTGAGCCATAGGCCAAACAGCATGAACTTAATATAAGCCTCTGAGTTATTTTTGGGGACCCGGGCGGCGGTGGGTTCCTAGGCGGTCTCGGGCGGCGGGTCTGTGGGTCTAAGTCTCCGGACGCCCGGGACCGAGAAACCGCACTACAACATTTTACTCCCACCCTTCTTGGGTCAAGTTATGGGGAAAAAAAAAAAAACAAAAAAAAAAAACCTTTTTTTTTTAGATTTTTGCCTTCACTGGCATATATTCCTCTGTACCTCCTTATTCTCTCACTAGAAACCACATTTAAAAGAATAATGAATGATGAATAATGAATCTTTTCATTTTATCAAGTGTTGCTCAACATAGAACACAGGAATGTGAAATATAGCTCAGTGCACGGCAAGTACTTAACATGCTTAGGTCCTTAGATTCTATCATTTCCAGCACACACACATGCACACACACACACACACACACACACACACACACACACACACACACACATGCCTACAAAGGACTTTGGAAATAGTATAGAACTACCACCACTCCCATTTCAGACCTTAGTACGTTTGTAACAGTGTTCTCTAGGGGACACACCTTCCCACTCAGGAGGGTCTCCTGCCAAAGAGGGGAAGGCAGCAAGCAGCTAGGAGTATTATAAACACTCTGTCCTTGAGTAAAGCTAAAAGATAACATATTTCCAGCAGAGGTTACTATTGCTTATCCTGTGGAATAAAAATCTCTGTGGTGGGAACAGGAGGTGGAAGCTCATCCATGGAAAGCAAGCTCTAATGGGAAACTCCAGCTGACTGTCTTAACTGGCCCAGTCCATTGCTGCTTGATGCTCTAAGCCCCTTAATTTGATGCTATTCCCTTTGCTTGATCTCCCAATGAAGCTACAGTAGTTGTCTCTGCTGGATGTTGTCCACTTCTAATTCGATGATATTTTACTCTCTACTTGGCTGTTTCTATCTACTTATCTGTTATTTGGTCCTTTTCTATCTATATGCTTAATAAACTCACTCATTCACAATGTTTAAAAAAATAACTATTCTCTGGACCACACAGAGCACTCTCCCTCCAAAAATCTCCAGCACCAATAGTTATCCTAACATCACCCCAGGACACCCATGTTCCGGGTACCCAGTTCTATAACTGGAAAAACCATAGTTCAGCACACAGTAACTTACGCTTTTAGCATCCTCCACACAGACTGAACAATTTTGGCTCCTGTTGCTACCCATAATGTCATATCCCAGTAACTGGAAAATCATCCAAGTTTGTTCTTTTTAATATATGCCATTTATCACATTGCGAGACATGATTCTTGCCGCCTCCTGTCGTCCAAAGGATGAGAGATTTGGAGAGGGCTCAACAGTTTGTGGAAAGCTTCAGAGGGAAAACAGATTTTCCCTTTGTGCTGTGGGCGAGTTAACTGGTTAGGAATGTGTAGAAGGTGGAAAGAATTCTCGGTGTTTTCGATAAAATTCCAGGCACAGAGGATTTAAAGATATTCAGTTATAGGTGTCACCTACAGTTCAAAACCTAACACTGCGGCTGCAGATTTGATTTTGCTGCCCTTGAAAGGGGCACTGTAACTGGCTATTCTGTGTACCCTCTCAAAACCTCTTCCTTATGTATGACTTGCAGGTTTCTTAGTCATAATGATCTCACCAGGTATTTTCATCCTAAATTCTTAAACCCACACACAAAATTAAACCACAGTGCTTTAACTCTCCACCCTAGAAAAATCCATGATACAGCTCACTTGTAAAAAAGCAAATTAGTTTGCTCAAGTTTACAGAAACTCAGTGTTCCCGTTTTTACATTTTTCTCTGGAACTGCAATGAGCCCTTTGGAGGTCCCAATTTTCTCCCACAAAAGCATGCACAAAGAATGGATTTGCTCACAAATTCTTCTAGAATTTTGACCGGTTGTATTTTTTCTTCTGTGATCAAATTTATAGTAAACGTAAAACCTGGAACTCTGTTCCAGACATTTACAACTTTGCACCCAACATTCCAATTGTTCAACAATCTTCTGGGTCCACAAGAGCTGTGCTAACAATAGACGTAAACCAGCATTTACAATACATACTTACAGGTTACTGGCCCGGAACACACCTGACCCCGAACCAGCCAGTGAGATTTCTTTCATGGGCATTTAAAAAAATACAACTTTTGTGTTGGGAATTGGTCATTGTCTAGTAGTAGATGCCACACAGTGATAAATCCCACCATTCCTTGGTTTTTAATGAGCTTGTTCCCTGCTCCGTGGAGAAACAAGATGTCTCAATAGAGAAACATCAGAACATAAAACTAATTTGAAAAAAAATAAAATAAAAAGGCAGGAAGGAAAATGACTCTGTCAGTGTTCAGGTCTCTAGTTCCCGTTGCTCCTAAAGTAAGGTGTATCTTCATTCAGCTTGTAAGTTTTACCCTCTGATAAATGCCCCTTCCTATGCAGCTACTTTAGAATGTCAATCAAAACTATACATACACAGTAATATGTGTGGGCTAATTCTTATGTTATGTATGTATTTGTTATGTATGTTATTAAAATCTGAAAACTGATCAAAACAGAAACTCAATTCTCTACATTGATGTGCATTTTCATGTATACATTAATAAAAGTCTCTGAACAAACTCCAGAATTTCCCAGGATTCTAGTTCCTTTTAACTCCACTTTCAAAATTCTCTCTCTTACAGTAATGATCAACAATTCAACCATTATCTGTATTTCCTGTTTTTCTAGCACTCCTGGGCACATAAGAGAAGGCTAAATCAGGTCTCAAAGTGTCCCTTATAGTACAGAAACTTAAAAGTCACAGCTTTAGTGATTTGGCTAAGGTCAGTTTGGTCTTAAATTTAAGCACTAATTTAAATGCAAAAGTTATCAGTTCATAACTCAGACTTTTAGATTTGTTTAAACCACCAATTACACATTACCTCTTTCTCCCAAAATATTTCTATTTCTTGACCCCTGTCCAACAATTTATATTTCCAGATTTCTGGCCTAAAGAAAAGCTGCAAAAATCGGGCAATAAAGTACCTGAATGTGAAACCAACTCAACAATTTTAAACCTAGTCTCTGTCAGTTCTCCCATTTAAAGGCACACTTACTTCTTTGTAATTAATAAGTAGTTTTAGCCTCAATTGCTTATCATTGTTTGAAACAACTAATATACTTGTGGCAATTTTCTCTTTCTAGTCCACTCTTAGCTAGCTAGGATTTTTCAGAAGAGTTTTGTATCCTTTTCTTTTCCCCTGGTCTTTTGTTGTTGGAGTCTCACTGATGACAGATTCCCTTTAACTGACTGACCACTGGTACTCATTTTGATGTTGAACTGGTACAGCGTTGGTCAGTGAAAGCACTCCTGAAAGCTGATTCTGTGCCCCTTCAACACCCCTCATTTTTGTTCTGATTCCTCAGAATGTGCTAGCCTCATCTAAATGTCTCTTCTGGAACCTTGAATCAGCTTCTGTTTCGTCCGTATAGTCTTAGGGGAGGAGGTCTCCCCCAAGAAGGGTGTTAGAAACTAAGATATCTTGGCTGAAACAGTTCATCTCTTCTTGGCCATTCTTGCTTTGAGCCATTTCAACAGAGCAGGCTAAAAAAATGAATTTTTGAATGAAATTTCAACTTATACTTATGAATCTTTCACTGCACATTTTTTAGCTGGTTTGTACTAGTTTACTTCCGTTGTGTAACAGTTTCATTGTAGAGTGCAGGGAAGCTCTTTGAATAGGAAGGTAAACAACTCAAAATAGATTCAGTAAGTCCCTGAAACTGACCAGATTCACTAGGCCTGGCCAGAGTAATCAAAACAAAGCTAATAGTCTCTCTCAGATAAGGCAAGCTGCAAAGAAAACTTGAGAAACAGAAACCAGCCAAACAAGAGCTTTAGACTCACTGTGTGACCTGGAAAGGACACTATTCACCCTGTTGAGCTGCCTGCAGGCTGAATGCTGCAATGTGCTCCAGGCTCGCAAGTTTTTGAGTTGACACTCCTGCTGGGGAAGGTTGGAGGAATACAACCTTTTGAGACATTTCTGCTCCTGTATGTAACACCTCTCCTATATTCCTGTAAGGAATTCCAATGAAACTCATTGTGAAAGTATCGGCTCAGGACCCCAAAAGGCCAGGTTGTGAACACAAAGGAGACTTACTTGCTCCAGTAGGACAAAGGGCAGGGGATAAGAGACAAAGACAGGAGATAGAGGATGAGGGACAGCAGACAGGAGTTGAGGAAGCAAGGGATAGGGGGCGGGTGTATTTGTCCCAGAGGACAAAGGACTGCCTCTAGATAGAGGAGATAGTGGCACACGAGAAAGTGGGAGTTTATAAACAAAGCGAACCCCCATGTTAGGGTGAGGTATTTAATTTTGATTGAGCATGTTAATTAGGTGAGTCGAAGGGGGCTTTTGATTGCTGGATTTCAGTACATAGCTGGACCTTCGTAGAGGAAGGGCCAAATAAGGGAATAGACTTTGCTGGCTAGCTTTAGGAATGTAATCTAACCATTTTTAGCAAGGCAGAGGGGATGGGAGAGAAGGGCAAGGCTTGTCAGAGCCATGGTCACCATGCTGCAGTCAGCCAGAGTCTCTTCCCATTGACTCATTAAGTTGACCTTTACAGAAACAAAGTCAGATGCAGATTCTAGTTAAAAACAAAAGCGCAAAATGAATGCCAGGTAAAACGAGCTGAAGTTAATCATTTAGTAGCAACTGCCATGTTTTCTAATGAACATAAAATGAATAAACTAGTGGGTTTAAGAACAGCAAGCTGAAAGTAAACTGATACTTTCAGGTACTTGGGCATATTCTTGAGTTTTTCTATTAAAGAAATGGAGATTTGAATCTAGAGATGATCCTCAGTGCTAGAATGTATTTAATAGGAATCCCTGAGCTAAATTTTCATATACAAACACATATGTTGTGCACATGTGTAAATATATGCACATTAAGATATCTCTCAGCCTCCATATAATACCTACATGCCAATGTAATCCATGTTTGGCATATCTCATAAGAATATTTAATTCTGTTGTAGAAAGCCAGGAAAATAAGTGAGCTGAGCGAAACTCACAAGGTTGATTAAGCACACATGGTAATTAAACAAGCAGTTTCTAAACACTGAGGAAACTTGCAAGATGTACTAATTGCAGATAATGAGTAGGCAAGTAGCTCCAGAAATCCAGGCATAATAACACAAAAATCCTTAGACAGAGCAATTCAGTGACTTCTAAGACATGGGAATATAGCAAAAGTAAACAGAATCTATACTGGAACAGATAACAATAGGGTTTAGATGAGAAGCCATGGAAAGAACGAGGATCAAATCCTAGATCATGCTGCCCAAATTCCAAAAGCTCCAGTCTTGGCCACCCCTTACCATTTTAGAGCATCGGCCATGCTCTTGTTCTAGCCCAGCATATGCATGGCTCAAGAAATGGCAAGAAAGCCTGATGCCATTCTACAGGCTAGTTGGTAGGGTCCCAACATACAGCAGGCATGTTAAATGAATCTCTTGAGTTCAGTAAGTGAGTGTGTTAACACTGAATAAATTCCATCTGATGGGATCTTCTAATAGTCAGGTCATCAACTGAAAGGAACTATGATTCAGAGAGATAAAAATCAGAGGTCAGGCTGTGTGGTCCTTCTGCCCTGCTTGCATCCCATCCCAGGCAAGTCAATCTCTCCCACATTCATCCCTGGCATATTCCCCATCTACTTTTAAATAGCTTGGGAAACTGTATGATTTGGCTATGTTAATTTGGCTGGAAATCATTTCATGATGAAGAATATCAACTCTCTGAGCCAGTTTCTGTGAACAGCGGCCGTACATGCAAAACTTGACAACTCTCTCACTGCCTTTGTTCTGTTAATCTTTTCCAAAAACTTATGAGAAATACATCACCATTTAAACATAGTAATAATGTCTCTTGGACTCTGAAACCACTGTGGGTCCCACATCCACGGTAAGACCCAGCTGGCTTGGCCACTGACCACAGTGTACTAGGCCCTTCCCATTAACCACAAATCAAGAAAATGCACCAGAGGTTGGCCTACAGGCCAATCTATTGAGAATGTGATCACTGTTCTTGGTTGTCAACTAGACTACATATGGAGTTAACCCAAATGTCTGGGCACATCTATGAGGGATTGTTTTCTCTTAATCAAACTATTTGAAACGGGAAGAACCTCTTTCAATCCAGATTTTTTTTGAGGTGGGAAGATCTACACTAAATCTAAGAGGTCACACCTTCTGCTAGCAACCTAAAAAAAGGACATGGAAGAAAGAAGCTGGCTTTCTTTGTCTGCTTGCTCTCACTGGCAAGTTCATTCCTTCACTGACATTAGAGCCGACTTCTTCAGGATTTCAGCATAAACTGAAGATCAGCTGAGACATCCAGCCCCATGGACTGAACAGCTACTGGATTCTTGGACCTTCTGTCAGTAAACAACCATTGTTGAACTAGATGCACCAGAGCCTATAAGCCATTCTAATAAATCCTCTCTCTGTGTGTATAAATATATATTATAAATACACAAAATACATATTACTAAATATATATTCATTATATAAGTTCTGTTCCTCCTGAGAGCCCTGTAATACAGAGAGCATTTTTCTTTCGATTGAGGAGAAATGACTCCAGCTTCTTTCAAGTTAACATAAAACTAGTTATTACATAGACAAAACACTTATACATAAAAAAGACTAAATAAATACATCGTTTTTAAAGACAGGATTGGGGGGTGGGAGGATAGGATAGAGAGTTTGGAACCAGATCATATACCCAACTATAATACATTGGATTTCAGATAGTTTTTGATGTGGAAGTGAATTTAGCAATTAGAGGTTCAGTTAGTTCTCTGTCTCTCTCATTTTAGCACTTCACTTCCCCAAATGTGTTCCTAATCCTGTCCCCATGTGTATGACACATTCCATACACTAAACCACAATAAACATACAGAAAATTGTTTCCTAAACCCGGGGTCTGAATAGACAGCTCTGCGGTTAAGATCACTTGTCCTTGTTCCAGAGACCTGAGTTCAGTTCCAAGCACCAGTATCAGGCAATTCACAACCATCTGCAGCGAGATATGGCCACCTTCTGGCCTCTGCAGGCACCCACATACATTTACTATGTGCAAGACATACACATACATCTAAATAAAAAGTAAAAACAAATACTTTAAAAATATTTCTTAAACCAGAAAGTTTTTATCTTTTATTACTTCTTACAATTCATTTTCTTCCTTTTTTTTTCTGCTGCTGGTGCTAATATTTTTCTTTCTTTCTTTTAAGCCTCAAAACAAAACAATATTTTGTGTCTAAGTGTGGGGTGCATGTCTGTGATCCCAGCGTGCTGATGGAGACTGGAGGTTCCTGAGTTCAAGGCCAACCTGAGTTATTCAGAGAGACTTTACATGCAAACAAAGGGGAAAATGCATGCAATGTTTGTCATAAGGAAAAAATTTCTCCCTTTTCTAGGGTCTTACAGTATTAGATAAAGAAAAGTATTGATTAACTAGTCTTCTAACTAAAATTAATAATGAACAGGTATGATTTATTGGCAGAGTATTTCAAATCCCAGCTCTGCATTATAGCAACAATGAACTATAAAAATTAGACTCATTGACATAAAAGAACCCGGTGTATAGGGGTTTTGACCAGCCAATCACACAGTTACACCTTGGTAACAAGTGAAGTAAAGTTTTCTTGATAATTTGCTCTTGGCGTTGAAGATACAGCACCAAGCACTTAGGGTCCAGGAAGAAGAACAAGAGACTGGAAAGAGGCCTGGAGTTCAAGGAGCACTGTAAATACCATGTTGTCGGTGACAGCATTACCACAACTGTTGAAATCAGGGCTGCTCACAAACCATTTTTATTACATATTTAATCTCTTCTTCTTCTTCTTTGGGTTTTATCTTTTTCTTTTTTTTCTGTTAAGTTTCCCACATATTTGATTAATCAAGTCTCATGAGAACATTTTTCTCATTCCAAATCTGAGATGTATATTCTAATATATCGTGTCATAATTTGGAAATACATTGGAGTTCAAAGAGTCAAGCAGAATTATGTTTTTAATTTTTTGAAAATTAAATGTCTTTATGTCCTCTGAGAACAAAAAACAAAAGCATGGAATTGCCATGAAATCTTCCAAAGGAGAGAACCAACCAACAGTCCTACCTAACTATGAAGAACAGGAAACGCAATGGCCAGCATGGGACAATGACCATAAGGATGCAGTAGTGGAGCAGACACTTTGATGGTAACCAAAAGTTCTCTCACTAAACCTGAAGAACTTCCTCAAGAGGAAGACGGTACCGGGTACTGGAAACCCAGACAACTACTCAGGGCTACTGAAGTCATGGTTCCTGGAGGAGAAACGACGACCACCACTTTACTAAAGCAGCATAATTCTTAATTACAGTCTAAGCATTTGTCTTTAAACCCACAGGTAAGTGTAGTCCTTACCCCCTCATTAAGTAAATTTCACTTGGCAACAAACAATGGCCATTACGGAAAACCACAACCAATCTAAATGCTGAATTATGAAGCCCAGTCCCAAAGGATGTGTTTGCGAAAACACTCCTGCATCTATGAATATTATAGAAGAGGTGGGCAGGAAGATTGTAAGAACAAGAGAGTTGAGTTTGTTGTGAAAACATGTCTTCTAGTAATATATGCTATCCCCATAAAGTTTCATTAACCTGACTGCCCAAACATGAGCTGAACAAGAATTACACCAGTGAACATGCCATAGTAGTTGGGGGAAAGCATGCAAGAAAGGCCTCAACCCTACACAAAGAACTATGGGAAACTAAAAAATACTAAGACCAAAAGGAACTGTCTTCTCCAGGGAAGAGTACACAAACTGATTCTCCAATACTACATGTTCAGCCCTGAAAACATACATACAAGTCATATACAGAGTGAACAGTTTATATTTAGGAATATACATATATGTAACAACAGTTAATAAAAATGACTTTGAATAAAGCAAAGAGGATTATATGGAAGGATTTGGAGGAAAAAAGTAAAAAGGAGAAGTGATTTTATTATAAGTTCAAAAATATAAAAGGAGGGAAGGAATGTACCATGGACTTCCAGTTTATGTTGGTTGACTACTCTTGGGCATGACCTCTGCCTGGGAAAATATGGTCAATATACCCAGTGTAACTCCAATAATGAAAACTAACTTCCCAAGAACTATAAAATAACAAAATACCAGGCATGAAAAACAATTTAGAATTGTTTGTCAGGGAAGTTTAAGTGAGCATATATGAGACCTCAAAGCTCACCCCTACAGTGACATACTTCCTCCAACAAGGTCACACCTACTTCAAAAAGGCTATACCTCTTAATAATGCCATTTCCTTTGAGGGGCATTTTCTTTCAAACCACATCAGTGGATAATGCCATTTAAGTCCTTAATCACTTTAAATAATACAAAGTATACAAAGAAAATAATTTTCCCACTAGAGAATTGCTTGGGCTTAACTAGGCTCCCCGAAGTCTGCTCAAACAATGAAATCCTCTTCCTTATTTCTGACCGTTTATTACATCCCAGCATTATAGAGAAGGGATGACCTAGACTCTGCCACCATAAGAGCAGTTATGTACTTTATCTATGCAGTTTAGTACTATGGATGAACTGACTGAGTAGCCCTACTATTCTTTTCATTGTTCTTAGATTTATTTTTGTTTTTATCTATTTAGCGTGTGCATGTGCACATACACATACACACTTGTGCACTTGAGTGTAGGCAAACTTTTTGTCCCATCAGCCAACTCCCAAATAATCACACAGAAGCTTATCATTAATTATAAATGCTCAGCCAATAGCTTAGGCTCATCACTACCTCATTCTTACAACTTAAATTAACACATTTTTTTTTAATCTAAGTTCTACCACCTGGCCTGAGGATTCAGGAGTAA